>CM040618.1:6885191-6911229 GCA_022817965.1 Solanum lycopersicoides
CGATTTTTGAGTCATAATTATTGTGTAGGATAGATGATTGAGTGGCTTAAGGCGTTAGGCATAACATTGAATTGCTATTGCTATGTAAGCTTTTGTTTACGGAGAGTTTGAATTCCTTTCTTTCTTGTACTTTGCATGTAAATTGACTAATTTTACCAACAAATGTAACAAGTACACCCTTTTTTTGACTAAAAGATATAAATATGCAATTCTTGATTATTGTGATCATAGAATACTAAAAAATAATCATTATCGAAAGAGTAACTTTCACATATAACAAACATAAAAATCATATTTGTATACTATAGCTATACTTTGTATAATTTCACTCATAACATATATAAATATATATATTTCACTATACATATACAAAAAAAAGTTGTATAATTCGCTATACATATACTAAGAAACCAGTTGTATTATTCGCTATACATATACTAAGAAACCAGTTGTATACTAGAAACCAGTTGTATAATTCGCTAAACATATGCTAAGAAACCAGTTGTATAATTCGCTATACATATACAAAAGAAAACAGTTGTATACAAAAGTTCAATTGTATAAAATTTATGTATGCATAAAACAAGAAAGAGAGAAAGACAAAAGAAAATTGGGCAGGACAGTATTTGATTGTATAATTATAAGTGTATAGGACGAAGATACATGTATTTGCATGTGTATATACAATTTTTTCTCACTTTATACAAACAAAAACACAAATTATACATTTATTTCTGTTTGTATAAGCGATAGAGGCGAGCAAGATCTGGGAGAGTGGCGAGTGAGATCTGAAAGAGGAAAACGAAAATTTATGTATATATACAATTTTCTCTCTCTTTATACAAACACAAACACATTTTATACATTTGCATTTGTAAAAAAATGAGAGAGGCGACTGAAGAGCACAATTAAATTAAAATGTGATAATAACATTTAATTTGATTTATTAGTTTGTCGTTGTATACAATTTTTCCTTAAAATTATCCTACTATTTTATCTAGTTGACAGGCTTACTAGCCCATTGTTGAAGATAACATGTGGGCCTCGTCGTCAAGTCCAACCAAATAACTTAAGACGATCATACACGTAGATATAACTCATAGTACTCTAGCAATTAAATTTTTACATAATATATACAATATTAATAATTGTATTATTGTTCTTCCTTATTAACGTGTGTATAATGATATACTTATCCACATGACAATCATATGATATACACAAGAGACTCATATGGAATATAAAAATATACAATGATGATACACATATATACACCACTAAACCAAGATACGAGACGAGTCGAACGCAATAACCTTGATACAAACATTATATTTGTTTTAAAAATTAATTCAATAATTTTAAAGAGATCAAATCTTAAATACTTAAACTTTAAATTCTGACTCTGACTTTCTTTACGCCTAGTATTTTGCCCGACTTGCATGTTTGCCTATTTCTATTATTCCTTGCTTTCTATACCCGGTGTATGATTTCTTAAAAAAAAATGAAATGATGGCCTTTGTACTTTGTACCAAACACCTTTGCTTTGGTTTTTCCTCCGGTTTCAGGAGTCCGTATTAGAATCTCGACTAAATTTGAATCACGCATTGTAAAGTCTATGTGGGAGTGGTGATTTTCTCTACATCAAGATTCGAACCCAAAACCTCTGTTTAAGGGTGAGACAATCTCATTAGTCATCAGTGCACTATTTGTAAATACATGAAATATCGATCTATTTTGCACCCTTTGTAAATACATATTTTTAAATGTAGATTGCTTAGATGTAAAAACTTGTACATACCTCATTAATCCCCTCTTTACATTTGATTGTTCATATCCTTTTCATAATACATGTCCCTATTTAAAATCTTTTATTACACAAACCTAATACATGAAATCATACTATATACTAATGTACAAGCCAAAACAAGAGCAAAAAAGAACCTACAATTGGACATTCACAATTATGAAAATTCAAGAATGTATCATCCTCCGAGTAGGGAGTTATTCGTTTCTCTAATACATCCTCTTTCCCAACGATATGAGCCTATATCTTAGCTGTGGTCGGTACTCGAAGATCATTGCTAGTCCCAAGTGTATCCTTGGTCTGGTTAATTATGATTCACATGAGTCTGAGATACATAGATTAGCATTTAAATTATTTAATGAAAACTCTAAAACATTTTCTGAAAATAGTTGGCATAAATGGTAAGTTTTGATAAAACATCTCATAAAAATATTGGAAATTGTCTAACTCTGTCTATCCATGAAGCCTCTAATATACCAGATAAGCGGTGAAACAAGACCCACAAAATCTTAAAAGAAAGCAATACTAAAACTAAATAATAAACTAGAGTCCTCCGAAAGCAAGGAGATCTAACCAGAAGATGTCGGAAAGTGGAGGATCTCAACATAGGGTTGTTGATGATCCAGTAAACATGTATTTAAAATATATACTTCTGGACTCACTTTTCAAGTCCGAAATATTAATGCATAACAAGTATCATGTAAAAACCTTTATAAACTTTGAATTTTATAAACAATTAAGGTTCGTGTGATGTGAAACATGACCAACAATTTAGAATTCAATATGCATAATAGAAATTGTAATTTCAATGATTAAGGAAATTAGGACTCAGAATACGAAACATAACTGAATTCAAATTTCAAAACTATGGATAGAACCCTAAACATAACCTTTTAATGACTGAATTTTGATGTAGGGCGTGAGGACGAACTTAGTCTATCATAATGAGTAGCGTTACATACTTTGAAGAACAAAGTTTTTGACGAATCTGGAAGAACGCTTGAAAACCCTACCTTTCTCCTCTTAGATCATTGCTCTAAGACTTGGAAGCTTTAATGAGAGTAATAAAGTTGATTAATATTATTTATAAACTTATTTAGGTGTAAAAATATCGAGGGCTTAGGCTTAGAATGGGTGGAAAAAGATTGAACTATCCCTCTTAAAAAGCTGTCAAAACAATCTACGAGGGACCGTATAATCCATCCGTGAAATTCATATTAAAATTTTAAGGCTCTAAAGTTCATTCTACACACAAAATATGACCCGTAGAAGTTTCTATGATTTGTAAATGAGTCTGTAAGAATTAAACCCAAAATTGTGACTCCAGTACTTTTTCCAGGTGTGAACAATACGGGCCATGGAAGCTTCTATAGCCTGCATAAGTGATTCGTAGGTTACTGACTCAGAAGACTCTGTTGTGTTAGTCTTTTATAAAATGGTCATAACTTTTTACTCCGAACTCAAAATGAGACAAATTTGGTGGCTTAGAAAAGATGACTCATAGACCTCTAGTTTGATAGGTTTTGGGATATCTAATTCATATGTGTTGAGAGATCGATTATTTTAATTTGACCTGAGTAGAAACTTGTATCAAAACTTAATTGATAAGAAAACTTTCAACTCAACTTTGTGGAAGGGAATTCTAGTGACCTTAATTCATATCCAAATCCATTCTCACACTAAAGAGTTGACCTTAGCATCTAAGAACACTTTAAGAATCACCCAATGCGACCTTATACACAAATGAAGAATGAGTTCGACCTTAACTTTGAAAATTTTCTAAGTGTTACATTGATATATTCAATTATATCCCCCAATTCACTTTTGACATATCCATTGTATCTTTTAAATCATTTTATATTTGCCCTTGTTATTTTGTCAAATATCATAATTTTTGTCGGCGGCAATTATGACACCAACAATTAAAAGAAATTGACATGGATGACAAAATTATTCACAATATCATATATATTTAATGTAATTTTAGTAATAGGGTATGAGGAAGATAATGTGCATGCAACACCTCTAATTTAAAAGTAGAAAAATTATCTCCAATTGATTATCAACTCAAATAAAACAATGGATGAAATAATTTAAGTAATTTACTCGATTAAAATGTTTGTTAGACAACCCATTTTAGGTAGTAATATTTCCAAAAGACAATCATTCATAAATGCATATATAGGCTGACCATACGCAGGGGAAAATTTACATATATATGATTTTTTTTTTCCCGTAAAATTTAGATATTTTATGTATATATTTTCTAAAGTTGGTATTAATATTTTCTGTTGACACTCATTTATAATAATGCTAAATAATAGTGCATTTGATTGGATGCTAACTTAGAAAACTAGGGATCAATTCCCACCTAATACATGTTTTTCTTCTCTTTTTAAGTGATGCACTCACATTCTAGAAATTCTAAATCTGCCTTTAACTAAACCCCCACGTATTATTGTGAGGTATAGAAGTTACTTTATCAAAATACGTAATTCCACAAATAAGTCTGAAAAGTTAGAGTATAGATAAACCTTATTTCTACAATTTCACACGTAAGACAAAGTGTGGGGTGGGGGTGGGGAGGTGATGACAACATGAAGAAATCTAAACATCCCCTTACACTCCATTGTCCCACATCGATTATAAATCACAAATAAGGCAACTTTATAAGCTCTCAACCTAATAACAAGTGTGCTGAGCTTGGTAACTCAAGCTTGTAACTCAAGTGAGGGCATTAAGGTGATGTGAACAAATTGAAAAAGTGAGTAAAAAAGCCTCTTATTGGTTTTATGGACCAAAAAGCATTGATACTGGCTCCTACAATTATATTGTGGGCATTTGCAAGAAGGAGAGTTTGGTATGATACAATTACCTCTTGCTGACTTCACAGAGCAGTGGCTCATCCCTCTTGCTTTGGGCAACAGCAATGATATTGCTAGCAAAAGACCAGTAAAAACCCTAAAATGTCATCGAGGCTTCTCATAGTTTGGACCAATCACTTTTTTCTTTTTGGATCAAAAGTTTGTTTTAATTTTAGAGTAAAAAAGAGCTTGGGTTGACTCGGTCTGGCTTGATCTGGTATTTAACATGATTGGACTAAGATTTTTGAACCTTATTCAAGAAAAATGTTTTTAGAATGGCCCGAATAAGCTAGGTGATTCATGGGCCTTGAGCAATATGGATAGGGTTGATCCGTGGGCTAAAATAAAAAAGAGTATTAAAAATAACAAAAGTTCAAACTCAAAGTCTATTTAAAGTTTGAAATATTAAAATTTAGAATCATCAAACGTGATGTTACTGTATTCTTATTACTATTGTATTATCAAAATCATCATTTAATATTGGTAGACGTATTCGAAAATGATTGCATGATTTTTCTCAAGCTGATGATATTTTTTTTTGTGTACATTTAAATACTACACTTAGTTCTTAAATTTATCTAATTTTTCATACACAAGTCACAACTGCGATTGATGATGATTGGGGTGCCATTGATGAAACTTTGGAGATCCAAATTAAAATTTGAGTTTGCCATATCAGAATCATTTCATTTGGAGATGACAATCATATAAGAAATATACCAATATACAATGGTGATACATAAATATACATTGGACATACACCACTAGACCAAGATGTGGATTAAGTCGAACCCAATAACCTTGATACAAACATTATATTTGTTTTAAGAATGTTAATTCAGTAATTGAAAATCTAAAATCTTAAATCCTTAATCTTTAAATTACGACTCATACCTACTTTACCTACTTGACGAAAGGGAATGAACAACGTTTCATTTCAAGGTTTATGGATTGGATTCTGTCAGCCTCACGACATGATGCTTTTGGTTACCGGCAAGCGCTTCTCCAAAGGCGACCCTTTTGAGTTTCCGTCATTGCCACTGTCTAATGCTTAGTATTCTGCCTGCCTTACATATTTGCTTATTTCTATTATCCCTATGTCCGAACTAGGGGTGATGGTTGGGTGGGTTAGGTCATAATGGATTAAGATAATAATGAGTCATGATCCAATCTAACGCAAATTTGTTTGAATCAAAACGGATCACAACTCTACTCAAGCCAATTTTTATCAAGTTTAGTTGTTATACTTATTCTTTCAATATATATATTTTAGTACTTAATAAAACTACTTTTTTCTTTATTCGGTCTATATAACATATTAATTTTTTGAAAAAATATTTTAATAAAATTTCTCATAAGCCAATTTTGGTTACATATCGACCTATTTTTTAGTGGATTTTGAACTATGTTGAGCTGACGGATCAATAACCTATCCAAACTTAAACAAATTGAACAGATTAAATTGAGTTTGATTTTGCCACCTCTAGCCCCCATCTATGATTGAAAAAAAATGATATGTATACCTAACACCTTTTCTTAGGTATTTATTTGAATTATGAAATATCCATCAATTTTGCACTCTTTGTAAATACATATTTATGTAAAAACTTATACAAACCTCATTAATCCCCTCTGTACATTTGATTGTTAAATATACTTTTCATGATACATGTCCCTATACAAAATTTTATTACACAACCCTTATACATGAAAACATACAATACGCCAATATACATACCAAAACAAGACCATACAATCGTACATTCGCGATTATACAAATTCACAAATGTATCAACTCTGGCACGAGCCTTCGGAAATATGAGATCTCATCCTCCGAGCAGGGAGTTATTCGTTGCTCTGATAACAACCTCTTTTCCAACAATAACAAGTGTTCTTTTCCATCATGATTAACTTGTTTCGAAAACTGGACAACAGCTGAAGTAATCTCTTCAACGAAATCTACTATCACTCCATCAACACCCATCATGTATTGCAAGTAAACCACTTCCTTCTCGTTGCTGAAAGGGCGTATAACGTATTTCTTTTAGTACACTAAGCACGATAGACGAAAAATTGAACTAGTATATACATACATTATACATTGTATATAACTTTTTTTCGATTAAAACTTACTTTAGTTGGCCATAAGTCATAAGGGAAAGATTGGATTCTTTGATCTTTGCTATCATTCTTGGATTTCTTAAAATGGCTTTCACCTCCGAGACGATGCCTTGTAGGCCGCCTTCTAAGCATAACTTAATCGCCTCTTCTAACGAGTTCCTTCTGATGTCCGGATAAATTTCAGATCCTCCGTTCGTTAGGAAGAAAACCTGGATCATGATCATATAGATGACACATTTCAAGAAATGCTCAAATGAAGTGTCCATTAGAAAAAAAAAACTCTGTTTACTCGTAAGGTGGCATGCAGTTAAAGCTATCGTTTAGGAGATTGTTCGTTGTAGTGATGGAGTTTCAGTAACACATTCACGAATTTCATGATCCTAAACGGTCATAAATAGAGTGGATGCAGCCTTATAGTACCTTGATTTCATCTGAATTCAGTAATTTCGATGCAGAGTTCATAGGTCTAAACCTATAACTCTTCAAAAATCAATATAATACATTCAATGCTAAAAACCTTAAAGATTGAATCGAAAGAGCTCAACTTTACTCACCGGATAGGCAGTCTGCTCGTTCCTGATCAATTGAGCCGCGTCTGGTTGAAAGCTCGAGAACATGATACGCCTACCTTTGGCGTACTTGAACACTACCTGAATATGTTACAACAAAAATGTTAGTACTAACAACTTTTAGCTTCACAGGTAAATAGAATAGAAACTACTCATGTAATATGATTTTCAGCTTCCGTCACTACAACAAAAACAACTTTTATCGTCAATAAATAAACACACTTAATAAAGAGTGTTAAAGTCTTTCCAGGCATTATTAGTTAAGTGTCATTAGATCCAATGTCACTAAAGGCTTTAGGGACATATATAAATAGTGCTAATTGTTGTTAATTAATTGCTGCTAAAGATCATTTTTGATGCAGTGCTTTTACCTTTAAAGCTGCTTGAACAACGCGAACAAGTTCTTCGTCTTTATAATTTCTCTTGTCATCAAATTTAAACTCAATGTTGAATCCAACAGAGTGACTCACATTCTCAAACACATCTTGCAATGTACATAACCGATCATCCTCTTCGACCTTCCATTCGAAGATCCTCCCATCTTTCATTTTCCTGAATAATGGTTTTCCCACCTATTTACAACAACAACAACAACAATATATCATTATAAGTTTGCGTATTTGAAACCATTTCCATCACGTATGAAGGGCGAAGAATACGTTACATTTGTTGAGCCACTCTGAGGTCCATATGAAAGGAACTCCTCCAAAGTGAGGTCAGTAACTCTTTTCTCAATCAACTTACCCTGAAAATTCATCGCAAAATCAATATCGAGAGTCAGGACATGATCCTAAATGATCATATTCGAGCATAGTGATAATGTGTTTTATGTTAACGAACCTCTTGTTGTGTAAAAATGAAGATATCGTGGAAAATTATTGGATGGCCATCGCGTGTTACCTACAAAAAGATTTTGATACAAAGTTTCATCTATGGTATTTTTTGCTTGCCAATTGTATTTTGCAAGCAAACCTACCAAGAAGCAGAGCCAGGAAGGAGAGGGGGGAAATTGAAAAGACAAACAAATAATCAGTGTCTTAATTGAATTCAAATATTCATAGATCATAAAATATACAATATGAAAAGAAAAGTTTTTTTTAAAACTCATAGAATTTAACACTTAAGCAAGTCATGAAGTATGTACAAACATTGTCATTATAGGTTTTATTAGTTCATATTTTCATACACTCTTCTAAACCTAAGAGAGAAAAAAAGTGTTGAATACACTTGCATTGTGATGGTATGAGTTAGGGGTGTCAAAATCAGCTCATAAAGTCATGACTCGTTTAATGTGTTTATTGTTTGGGCAAATAACCCACGTATTTTATTAACTGGGCTTATTTTGACCCGTTTAGTTTAAACCATTCTAAAACAGGGAGGGTTGATATGCAGGATCAATCTAGATTACTTCATTCGACATACTTCACTATCATATATATATTGCTACATGTATTTTTAAAATATTATGTTTCTTACCACTAATTAAAGAATTTCTACGTATCTTACACTTAGATACATGTGTTTTGCTATAAAAAACACAAAAATAGGGAGAGAGGCGAGTGAGATCCGTATGTATCCTAAATACATTTGAATCACACTAGATAAATACTAGATGCATGTATTTAGAGTAACTCAATACCAGATACATAAGAGAGTGGCGAGCGAGATGGGAGAAACGCGAGAGAGGCGAGAAAATTTTGTTATATACCCTAGATATATAAAATCCCCTTTGATACAATGTCTCTGGACCAAATTACATCTAAATTTAACTTCATACATTTTAAATATACCTTGACGTATCTGAAGACACACAAATCTGACAAGATAAGTGATAAACATATATGCCCCTTCTATTAATTAATGTAATAAGATTTCTCAAGTGAAACTAGGTCAACATTTTAGTCTCTAAGGTATAATCTCGATTGAAGTTTTATCAAAGCTTCTTCCACTCTTTTCAAATATTAATATTTAAATAAAATTAAATACTTCCTTGGTCAAAAATGAATGATGTAGCATAGTACAAGCGTCAAAATCTTAAAGCATATAAAGTTGTTGTTGTGAATTTGGTCTCAAGCTTTTAACATAATTTACACTCGTGTCGTTTCTAGAGGTTGACAATAAAGTAATGCCACTTTTTTAATCACTTCAATGTTGATAATTTTTTTTTTGATCTAATCATGTAGTTTGGCTTTGAAATAAAAGTTTAAAAAGATAATTACTTCTTTCCATTACTAAATGGAAAAAAAAATTAGATCATGTATCCTCACACCTTTTAAATATTATTTTTTGATTCAGTAAATAATGTTAAGATTTTCAATTTTTTTTAACAAACGTTTTATAGCAGGTAATGACATTATGCATGAAAACTTTGTTGATAGTCACATGAATTGCTTATGTTTTTGTAGGATGCCTAGTTTTTTTATGATATCTATAACAGAAGGATGAAAATTGTTAACTTTCAAATACTTAAACGGCGCTTTCTATCGAAAAAGATACTATATAATTTAAGTTTTGTTTATAGTCACATGAACTGCTCATGTTTTTGTAGGACACCTTAAATTTTTTCGATGATATCTACTAAAAGGATAAAAATTATTAACTTTCAAATACTTAAAAGTTGTTTTTTTATCAAAAAAAGATAGCTAAAAATTCGATTTGATGACAATAGTCACAAAATTAGACACCACCTACCACGTATTCGCGGTGGCTCGTGTCCTTTCTAGAGGTTGACAGTAAAACAAGGCCATTTTTTTAATCGTCCACAAATATATTTACATTTAATTAATTACCATAATCAAAAACATATAGTTTTTAAACTACGTATAAATAAAAAATGGAGCGTATAAATAAAAAATATGACAAATAAAATAATTCGAAAAGGAGTAAATAAGAAGAGCGTCTAACCTGAACATCAAATTCGATAAATTGAAGGTTGAATTTAGTAGCTTCATTGAAGGAACGCAAAGTATTCTCTTTTATTGTTTTTTCATGACATGAAGAATATTGTAACATATTTGTCCCACTTCCTCTATGTCCCATTACTACAAACTTATTATTATTATTCATCTTCCCAACATCATCATCATCATCTTCTCCTGTGAAGCGCGAATTCAAATTTAATCAGACTCAATATAACAATTATCTGTCATAATTAATCAGAAATATCATGTTTGAATCTTTCTAACTATAGAGACATTTTATAATTTCTTCACACAAACTCAAATTTAATCGAACCTCAAATACAGAGATGATTAATTACTTACCATGGGGGGAAGGTGTAGAATTATTATTGTAAATTGAAGGAACTGTGACATTTTCAACATGAATTTCATCAATGTGTGGAACAACTTGAGAAATTGGAATTGCCTTGAGAGCCATTTTTTTTTTTGTTTTTTTTTTGTTTTGTTTTGTTTTTTTTGTTTTAGAGATAATGAGGTTATTGTTGTTAAAATGTATGAAATGGACAAAGAGAGGGTTGTTGTTTATGGTGAGTATTTAAAGGATTACACAAATCTTTACTTTGAACTTTAATGAAAAGTAAAAGTCAAAAACCGTGTCTTGTATTTATACCCACTAAACGTGTACGTGTTGGAGTTTTTCCCTCTTCATTTTTTAGTCGATGCTGACGTGGTGAGAAAACTTCAGTTTTAATTAGAAATTTTAGGTTTAAGTTTTAGATACTGAGAAAATTTTGTTGAAAGCGTTATTCATTTCTCAAATAAGTCTTGTAGTACACAATCTAAATATAATTAGAGCTTTAGAGTGTGTTTGCTATGAAGGAAAATATTTTCTGGAAAATATTTTTTCCAATTTTCTAATGTTTGGTTGGGACAAAAGTTTTGGAAAATGTTTTTCAAATCAACTCATTTTCCTCAAAATTAAGGAAAATGACTTCCCTTAAAAAATTAAGGAAAACATTTTCCAAAACTCTCCTGCAATTTAAAATTACATTTTTTTTTGTGGAGAAAAACAACAATTTAAGAAAAATATTTTCGATTTTAAAATTTTAATTTTTACCCTATCCCTGACCCCCCCGCGCCCCAACCCCAACCCCTCCCCAAAAAATTAATTTTGCTTTTTAAAAATATTTTCAACTTCAAAATTTTATTTTTAAACTCCTACCTCCCCCCTACCCACCCCTACCAGCCCCCCACCCCCACCCCCAATCCCCAAAAATAATAATTTTGCTTTTTAAAAATACTATCAACTTCAATTTTTTATTTTTTCACTCCTACCCCCATCCACGTCCCCCCCCCAAACCCCCCCCCCCAAAGAAATCGTTTTAAAAAATATTTTCAATTTCATAAATTATTTTCTACTTTAGTAAAAATAAAAGATGTCTCTCAAAAACATTTTTCATTCATAAATCAAACACTAAAAATTATTTTCAGAAAATATTTTCTACTCACCAACCAAACATGAGAAAATAAGTAAAAAATCTACTTGTTTTCCAGGAAAACATTTTTTAGGAAAACATTTTCCATGAAAAACATTTTCATTCATACCAAACACACCCTTAATACGAACTCCAAACACTAAATAAGAAAATAATTGTGGCTTGAATTACACATGTATTGGATAATATGTAAGCTCCTTGAAATTGACTTTGATTTAAAGGGTAATTTGCCATTTAAGACTTTTTTACTTAATAATTAAATATTTGAATTATTTTGTAGGAAATGTTAATATTCTGTGTATTCTTTTTTTATGGACAAAAAGGATACTATATCTCTGCTCTTTCCAATAGGTGGGGTAGGCTTCACAGAAATTCACCATATTTTGTTATTTTTTTTTAGTTTATTATATATTTAAAATTACGTAAAAAATATTATAATTATAAAATTGATTGTTCATTTGTGTTACATAAAAAGAGTAATATATTCTTAAAAATTATATTAAAAAATATGATAAATTCTAATAATTAATAAATTTAAAATATTTGAAAAAAGCATATAAAATTTGATTGTCTTTAAATTTCATATGTGTTCTCTAAACTAAAACAAAAACATATATTAAACATAAATAACTCTAAAGATTGATTACGACTTTACTAGAAGAGTCAAGAATTGACACATGATAGATGTACAAATATTTACATAGAACATATATAGACAAGTATTTGGGAGAGGTCTATATTTGTCTCCATACTTTTTCTGTAGTGCATAATTTTGTTATTGTTAAAATTTTAGTTCATTTATATCCCTTGTTATTAGCATAGTTTCTTATATTTGTCTTTATAATTACGATATGTAATCTTTCGGGATAGCTTAATTGATTTAGAATCTGGTCATTCACGCGGATGAGTCGGGATCGATCTCCCCTCAATACCTTCTGAGTTGAGTCTATCACATAGGTCTTTCCTAGCGGTAGCGGTTGTAATAGCTGCGAGTAATCCCGGGGTTCCATAAAAAATAAAAATAAATTACAATATGTAAGAAGTACGGGCACATACAAACTAATTCATGCAGCTTAAGAATTTTACACAAATTTCATAGTGTTAAGAGCTAATTACATTATATCCTTATCCTTTTTTGAATTATCAGTATTTCGAATATCCCGTTTAACGTCCTGATACATCGCGTACGGCCCGATACATCGCTTATAGTGATGTATCCGAGAATAAGAGAGAGTATGGATGTTTGTAATTCTTATAAATGATAGAAAATTTTTAAAAATATGATAGAATAAATTGTGTATTTAGGTAATTTTTTTTCGAAAAGGGAATAAAATGAGAAGAGAAAAATAAAAAGAAGGTCCTACCGGGAGTCGAACCCAGGTCGCTGGATTCAAAGTCCAGAGTGCTAACCACTACACCATAGAACCTGTTTGTTTAAGCTTGTCATACTTTATTATATACTAATAAAAACGTTAATTTTGATACTTTGGGTTAGGGATGGGCATAAATACCGAAAAACTGAAAAATCGAACCGAATCGAATTATTTGAGTTTTTCGGTTCTTCGGTTTGGTGTCGGTTTTTTATTTTTGGAACTTCGGTTCTTCGATTCGGAGTTCGGTGCAAGGGTCCCAAAATTACGGTGCACCGAAGAACCGAAGTTTTATTAAATAAATTTTAAGAAATTTAATTATATTGCTTAGTTAATAATACTTATACATTTTTTACTCAAAATATTTACATGACCTATTTAAACGTTTTACTTAAGCTAGCCATTACGACAAAAAAATATTTTACTGATAAAACATTATAATGACAATTTAGTTCCTCTTCTGTTTATGTACATGAGTCCTTATATTTTCTCTCTTCTTTATTCATTCAGGTATAGGAGAAACCAAAAATATCGTCGCATATTTATTTTCTTTTTATTTTTATTAAGCACATAAAACTTTTAACACTTTATTATATTTCCACTTTATTTTTATTTACACCGAAAAATTAATTTAAAAACACCAATTTAAACCGAACCGAACCGATTTTAGTTTGGTATAAATATGGTGCACACTTTTCTAAAATCGATATCGAAGAATCGAACCAAAATTTGATAAAACCGAATCGAAGAACCGAACGTCCACCCCTACTTTTGGGTGTAGTGTGGAATATTAATTTCTATTGTAATTTTAATAACAATGGTGAAGAGATAAATATATCTTTAGATTCTTATTTGGAGTTTACTTGATCACTCAAATCCTCATTTTACTTGGTTTGAGGAGTAGACATTGAAATTATATGAGATTCTATAAGACGTGTTTAATTTTAGTTGAGACTCTAACACATATATTCGATTCTAAATAGGATTATTTCATCCTAAATTCTAAATTATGAAGACATAAAAGTATTATTTCTCTTCAAAAGCATCTTGAACATTTCGTAAAACTTTGAATATTCATAAAACATTTCAAAATATATGTCACAATCTTCTTGATAATCAAATACTTTAAAAAGGTTCACAAGTTCTTCTATGGAGATCAAATCCAGATCATCCTAAAAAAAATTAAAGAGGAGAATTAAGGAGTAGCAAAATTGTACATGAACTATTTATCAATAACACAAAATCATATTTCTTCATATTTATTTATGATTGCAATTTATGTTCTATCACTTTAAATTTGTTGCTAATAAGGGGATTTGGGATTGAAGTCCCAAATTTCCATTTCTGATTATTTTCTTCAAAAAAGAACAAAAAAACTTTGAAGGTAAAAAGTAAAAGCTCGAATTAATAATGTAAATATCCAAAAAAGAAGTTTTTTGTAACCTCATTGATTCGTGATTATTTTCGCTAGAAATGGTACATGACCGAGTTAGGGTTAGATTTTTTCAAATACAAACCAAATCATTTATATAATTTTTTTAAATTTATAAACCAAATTAAACTAATAAAATTTAAAATTTTTCGGGTTTTTCAACCTCGGGTTGGTTCGTTTTTTTCAAATACCAAATCAAACCATTGTGTCGAATTTTTAAATTTATAAATTACACCAAATAATAAATCTCGACTTTTTTTCAGATTTTTGAATTTTTCGGTAAAGTTTGCATACAAACATATAATTAACTCGTGCTTTAAATATTTCTTTAGTCCAACCAAATACAATTATCTAAGGTGTGACACAAAAATACTGAATTAAAAATAATAATGAAATCATCTTTTAAAATAAATATTGTAAAGTCATAATGAAAATGATCATAATTTAAAAGTATTAAATCATGCTAAAATAAGTTTAAAATGTATTAGTTACATTACTCAATATTTAAGGAAAATTAAATTTAATTATGTATTTTAATCATCTAAATCAATGTAAACTAAAGAACAAATATTAAATATTATTGTCATTCTTAGTGTTGAATTGATTTCCTTTTTGCATTAGTATTAATTTGATTTTGATTTATGTTTTATTATAATTATCACATCTATGAACTAAAATCTTAATTGGACCATTCCGAATTGAAGTTATAAACTTGAAATAATATATTAAAAGATAAACTATGAAATAGTATAAGAAATATTTTAAAATTATATCAAAGTAAATATTTTTATTTATAAAATAATTTTTAAATAACATATGTAATGTCTAGTTGGTTTAGTCTCGGGTTGATTTTTTTAGTTAAAACCAACCCAACCCAAATATAGTCGGGTTTTTTTCAATACCAAACCAAGTAAACCAAACCACTAGTCGGATTTTTTTTCTGAATTAACTCGATTTGCGATTTAGTTCGATTTTTTCGATTCGGTTTTGCACACACCTAAGTAAGGTGTGCAGAAATCAATTTAATCGATAAATTACACCTAAAAATATATTATCGGGTTAACATTATTGTGATTTTATTTTGTGGGTTATTGGTACTATTTTCGATTTTATGATTTCGATTAATTGTTAAAATATTATTGGGTTAATAATTTTGTATTTTTATTTAGTTGGTTATTAGTTCAATTTTTGATTTTATGATTTTGGTTATGATTAAATCGATAACTTAATAAGATTATATTAAAATACTATTTTACTCATAAGTATATAGCGACTCCATCTATCTTCTCGACATAAACTAGTATTACCTTTTTTTTTTTTTTTAATTTTAGATTTTGATTGTGACAAAAGATAAATAGTTAAACGTTGTTTCTGCAGTTTATTGCAGGAGTCTTGCTACAATTTTTATTTTATAAACATGTGCATATATGATTTATTATATGAACATTTTTTTATTGGTTATATTGTTAAGGATAAAAAACAATCGAGAATACATCTTTTGATTTAGTATGTTCACAAATCGAAAATTGTTGAACTTCAATAATGTATAAAATTCGACTCAATCGATCGATGTGCACCCATACATAGAAGTTCCAAAACTGAAGAACAAAATTTGTTTCTTGCAAAAATTGATTTTCAAATATTCAAAATTTCAAAGTGATCGCGCTCATCAATGACCTAGGCTTCCTCGCAAATCATCTCTTCGTGTTCACGAACACGACTTGATCAAAGTCTTTATGACTTTCAAGGTACAACCCTCACGATCACAAATAGTGTGTTAAATAAGCGGGTTGAGCTGAATATAGATAGATTAAATTAGCTAAGTTAATAAATGGGCGGATTATTGATCTGTCCAAAAGCTAATTGCACTGAAATGCATTGAGTTTAAATGAGCGGTTTATTGACCTGCCCAAAAGCTAATTGGGCTAAAATGCATTGAGTTTAAATGGGCTAAAATGTGAGTCATAACCCAACCAGCTCAACTACTACTAAGTTTTAGTTCATGTGTTTATTTATTTTATTTATATAAATTTTTAATAGCTAAAAGTTATTATTTTTCTTTACTATGGCTATATATAACATATTAAATTAAATAAATATTTTGAAAAAAAAATTCTCGAGTCAATTCAGACCGCATATCAATTCAATTCGTAACGGGGTGAAATGAGACGATCTAATAAATGATCGGGTCAATAATCCGCTCAAACTTAAATGATTGACGGATTATACAAATTGAATTTGATTTCCCCACACATAATCACAGACATTGACTTGTACACAGCTGTAGGGATCACAACTCACGACCTCGCTATCACGACGCTAATCAAGTCTCTCATCTCCACGGTCGCATCAATTTAAAATCGATCCAACACACATCTAAACCCCCCGAGTCTCATCTCAAACCATCCAACAAGTTATATACCATAGCTTATAAATACTCAAAATACGGTGTTTGATTGTGACAATTCCCTACCTATTCTAATTTTATTATCATTATTCAAATCTGAAACCTTTAATTAAGAATGAAAGTATGATTACCATCCGACTACCACGTGGACTAGTAAGTAGTGGGCAACCATTACTAAGAAAATCCAATCCAATCATTGCTAACACAAAAAATAAAGTCGTGTGAAGCACAATTATCTAACTAAAACTTGTCAACCGGGTCAATTGTCAACTTGTACCAACCAATTGTTCCCATAAACTCGTTCTATCACAAAAATTAAACATCATCATTTCATCATTCTCAATCAATTTTGTTCATTCCTCTCATTTTTTTCCCATTATTTCTTTTTTCAATCTATTGAATTGATCTAGAAATTTTCGTTATATCGAAAAATGGTGAAGAATCACCTAGATAAAAATGGTAGCTTCACAGGCAGCCCGAAACCACCTCATCCGACTACGTCAACTGATCCACATTCGCGAAAAGGCAGCCAGGAAGAATTGGATCACTCCTTGAATCATCACAATGAGGATGTCAAGAAGTTATCGGAAGATATTGATCGATTCATCGATGAACTTTCAACATGTCATGATAAATCAAATCCCCCTGAAGTCCCTGAAATCATTGAGACATTTTCAAAAATCATCGAATCGAAAATCAGCAAACATAGTACTAGTGAAAATTCGTCCACTAGGTTATGGAAGATGACGGAGGAGGACAATTTTTTCGTTGAAGCAGTGTCACGTTTATCCAAATTGACTAATTCCTTGAGTGAATTTCCATTAGGTTCAACGACCACTAGGTCGTTGAACAGAACGAGCATGGTCCTACAACGGGCCATGACGTTAATGGAAGAGGATTTGAGAGCCTTGTTAGAAGATTCTTCTTCAAGTCATGTTAAAGTTCATAAAAACTCTTCTTTCAATTCAAACAGGCTATTAGTAGATGGGGAACTATGTAGTTTAACCCTATCTGAATCGAGTGGAGAGGAGGAATATCCGTCATTTCCTCCTGACGTGGTGACAATAATGAACAGAATAGCCTCTACCATGATCACGGCTGGCTATGAAACAGAATGTTGTCAAGTGTACTCGATTACGAGGAGAAATGCATGTTTTGAACAAATGAAGAAGCTGGAATTCGAGAAGATCAATATGGAGGATGTTCAAAGAATGCAATGGGATTCTTTAGAAGGAGAGATCACACGGTGGATCAGAGCTGTAAAAAGTTGCTCAACAACTCTGTTCCCCGGTGAAAAGAGACTCGGGGACTCTGTTTTCTCCGAGTCTCCAATGAATTCTCAAACCCTATTTAGCAACCTAGCTCGCGCAATTGTCATTCAACTTCTCGACTTTGCTGAGGCTGTAACCATGACCAAACGCTCCGCGGAGAAACTCTTCAAATACCTAGACATGTATGAAGCTTTGCGTGATCTCATTCCATCCATCAAAAACTCGTGCTCCAATGAATGTGAGAACGAATTGAATTCCGAGATTCAAGCTACAATAGACAGGTTAGGTGAATCAGCTGTAAGTATATTTAGTGATCTCGAAAATTCCATAAAGAACGACGTTGCAAGGACACCCGTCCCTGGTGGTGCAGTGCACCCCCTAACGCGTTATGTCATGAATTACTTAAAATATGCTTGTGAATACAAAATCACCCTAGAACACATCTTCCAGCAACACGTAAAATTCGAAGAATCCAATGCCAATGCCAATGCCAATTCCCCTGCCAAATTGAAGCCAACATTGGAGGTAGAAGCAGAGAACGATAGCCCACATTGTAACTCCGAGACAACGCCATTTTCAATACAGCTAGTGACGATTATGGACCTTCTTGACACAAATCTCGAAGCTAAATCAAACCTCTACAGAGACCCTGCGTTACGCGATATTTTCCTAATGAACAATGGTAGGTACATTTTACAAAAAGTGAAAGGTTCCGCGGAGATACATCAAGTGATGGGCGATACGTGGTGTAGGAGACGATCAACGATCGTTAGACATTACCACAAGAACTATCAAAGGGAGACATTTGGTAAAGTACTTCAAATACTAACACATGATGGAATGCAAGTACACGGGAAAGTGGCGAAAACGACAGTTAAAGAGAGGTTCAAGAATTTCAACGCGATTTTCGATGAAATACATAGGAGTCAGAGTACTTGGGTTGTTAGTGATGAACAACTTCAATCTGAACTTCGAGTTTCGATATCTGCATTGGTGATTCCAGCTTATAGATCATTCTTTGGGAGATTTAGACAGTATTTGGACAATGCAAAGCAAGCAGAGAAGTATATAAAGTATCAACCAGAGGATATAGAGATATTGATCGACGATTTTTTCGATGGTAATTCTACATCGATGGCTAGAAGGAAGACATAGTTTGTTATAATCATAATGCAGAAAGAGTGATAAGTAGTAAGTAGTAAGTTGAGGATTTTGTATGACATATCATTGATTATTGTATTTCATTTCCCCTATTATATGAACTTTAAATTTGAACTTTTGATTTTGAAATTTTTGCCCGTTTATGATATTTGATAAATTGTTTTCATATCTCGAACTCACTTATAAGGATTAATTACGGAAATCCCACATTTTAGTTTACTTATTATTATTATCCCCTATAAGTTTTACAAATTTCTAAAATTCCTCATTTTCACGCATCACATTAATGTATTTCGCGCATCATATTAGTGTATCATGTATAAAATGTACCTCGCGCATCAGATTAGTGTATCTCGCGCATCAGATTAGTGTATCATGTATAAAAACCTTGCGCATCAGATTAGTGTATCTCGCACATCAGATTAGTGTATATAACGCGCATTAGATTAATGTATCAACACTTATATTATTATATCCATTTTGAGGGATTTTTGTAAGAGAAACTTACATAATATACTATAATAAAAAAATATTTACCATTTATAGCAATAATATTTTTTTTTCACTTGATCACTTTTAATTCATTTATAATACAAGTTTAATTCATATTACAAAGTATAATTTTTTATTCACATATAATATAAATTAATGATAGATAATTCATTTATCACACATTTTAATACACTTATAATACAGTGTGTCAAATTTTTACCAAACAAAATAACATATTTTAAAAAACAATTATAATTCATTTATAATTCATATATATTGTATATATAATTCACTTTTAATACATATTGCAGATTTAACATAGTATTGCTATAAATGATAATAAATAAAAAGTATTGCTAAAATCAGTAATTATAAATGATAATAAATAAAATGTACCAATTCATGTAACTTTTCCTTTTTGTAATTGTAAAATTGTAAGGGATAGATTGTAATTTTGCCTTAAAAGTATGTGATTTCTGCAATTTGCCCAAACTTAAAAGGTAGAATTTCAATTTTAGTGAAATCTCACAAGTAAGTTTTGAGGAGGGTACGATGTAGGCAGACTTTAGGTTTTATGAATCCATACTCATTACTTAAAGGATGGATATGTTAGAACAATTACATATTGTAGGTCAAGTTATTGTAAATATGTGGATAGAATAAAGGAAATAGTTTTACAATTACATACTGTGATGTCAAAGTTTTTTGTAGTGACCTTACAAATGTATATAAATGTATATTTATTGTAAAACAAATGTGTATATACTATTGTACCGTGTATATACATTTTCTATGTATTATAAATGTTGCTGATAATTTAAAGGTGCTTGTTGGAGGAGTATGGAGGTCTTAGCTCAATCGTTTTAGCTTAAATTGTGTTTTTTTGTGTGTGTGAAGAAGTGAATCTCCTCCTCCTTCTCCCGATCCTTTGGTTTTAATGATTTTTGTATAGGAGATTTATATATATTCAACAAAAAAAATATCTAAGTGTAATTCTATAAAGTAGGGTATTGATAGAATCTACACGGACTTTATGACTATCTTAGAAGTAGAGAGATTGTTTTCGATAAAGATGTATATACATTGTATAATATATAACATTGATATTCAAAAAAATATAGTTATATACATTGAATATACACTTTGGACCTTAATAACCAATGTATACTTTGTGTATGTTTGTGTATACTCAATATATATTGCATGTACACTGAGTATTCACAAAATATATATTGTTATACAATATTTGTGATAGTGTATCAGCTTATGGTTTTCGTTGTTTAGATATATTATTTCAAATTTAGGCTTGTAGCATTTGCAAATATTTTATCGAGCAAGCAACATAAATTTCAATAATTTAGGTCTTAATTACTAATTTCACGATAATTTCGAATATTACTTGTTGTACCACATTTTGTTGGTTGGATACATATATCTTAACTCGATAGATACATGTATCCGAGGAAATGACAAAACATTATACATATTTAATTAAGGATTGTAACTAAAATGCTTAATTTAAGGAGGAAATCACACCTTTAACAACTTTTGGATATATCTATTCTAATAACTTTTTAAAAAATTCAAAAAATAAATAAATTTCTTTCCATTTATATTTTGTCTGGGATTTTGAGATTATTTTCTTCACATTTTCATGTTTAGAGAACAATGTGTATCTCACACTCTAGTTGATTGTTACTTTGTTGAATATTCTGATAAAAGTGTATTGCTTTTTTTAACTAGATACAAACCTTCATTTGAAAAACTTACATAAATCAAAATAATTAAATATGGATTAAGATACGTGCCTTTAACTAATGTATTTAATGCATGCATCTAATTTCATTGGATGTATTTGATCTATTATATACATGTATCTGATATATATTTTGTGACTTAGATGTGTTAATTATGTACCAACTACATGTATCATATATCAAATATATATATGTATTTGAAACTTGTTATGTATATGAAGTATGTATTCAATTATTTGATATTAATCTTTTCAATGAAATTTGAATCGATAAATATGTGTTTTGGCTTTAGTGGGTCTGCATCAATGAATTTGTGATTATCATAATTCTACAAAAGTGTGATATACAATGATCTCGTTGAAATATGACTAGATTACATGACAAACCCTATAAGTGATAAACATAGAGAAAATGGTTGAGTTTTAAAATGTAAAAGTAAAAGTATAACGTTAATTGTAGAGTTAAAATGTAAAGATAATTAATGAGTTCTAATTTTAAGAAATGTGGGTATCTGATTATATCTTCAATAATAATTGGTACAAAATATTAAAAGTGATAATATATGTAATTGTTTGAAAGTAGTAATAAAGTTACTATATATGATAGTGATGTATGTCTAGTAAGATAATTTTCCCTATTTGATTTTGTATTACACTTACATTATTATAGATTTCATGATATAGAAAGTTAATCGTCTACTTTGTAAATGTTTTGTTTTGTATTAATTTTAAGGGAAAATTACGTAAATAAACAAACTTATACTATTTAATTACTCATTATAACTATAGTTTACTATAATTACCAATTGTGACTAACATTATACATTAATTATGTGGACTGACTTCGAATTTGTATAATTAGTCACGTTTGTATATGTATAATTCGCAGGATATACAAATAAACATGTATAATATACAATTTTTTAGCCTATATACATATACAATTCACCTCTCTCCCACTCTCTCGCTCTCCTCTCTCCTCCCTCTCTCAATCTCACTCGCCTCTCTCCTACCTCTCCCAATCTCGCTTGCCATTAATACAAATGTATATGTATAATATACAGTTATATACAATTATATACATATACAATTCACCTTTCTCTCACTCTCGCTCGCCTCTCTCCTCCCTCTCTCGATCTCGCTCGCCTCTCTCCTCTCTTTCCTAGTCTCGCTCGCCTCTCCTCCCTCTCCCAATCTCTCTTGCCATATATACAATTACATATGTATAATATACAATTATCTAACCAATATACATATACAATTACATATGTATAATATACAATTATCTAACCAATATACATATACAATTCACCTTTCTCTCACTCTCGCTCGCCTCTCTCCTCCCTCTCTCGATCTCGCTCGCCTCTCTCCTCTCTTTCCTAGTCTCGCTCGCCTCTCCTCCCTCTCCCAATCTCTCTTGCCATATATACAATTACATATGTATAATATACAATTATCTAACCAATATACATATACAATTCACCTTTCTCCCACTCTTTTCCCCCTCTCTCTCTCCTCTCTCTCCCAATCTCGCTCGCCTCTCTCCTCCATATAACATGTAGCTACAAATTGTAATTATCAAACTATAGCTATGGAGAGTAATTAATTATTTTTAAGTGGCTATATGTAAAAGTTTCCCTAATTTTAATTGTACACCATTTAATATTATAAATTTAACGTATCGAACACTAATATTTAATGAAAGACTTTTGTATTAATGTTAAATTTTCAATCTTTTTGAAGGTTCCTACTTAATTAACGTTTTAAAGTTCTAGCTTTATCACAGAGATAAGTAAAACCATATTTGATCTTTTTTTCAAATATTGTGTAATTGTGAGAAAATCGAAAAAATAAAGGAAATTTGAAAAAAAAAACACTTAAAAATTGAAACTAAAAAAAAAACATTTATGTTGATTTAATTTATATATTTACTCAATTAACATAGTAATTTAACCATTGGGAAGTGCTAAATGGCCAGAAAATTTGTCCAGAAAACTTAAAAAACTATCAAAAAAAATTTTAATTTTAAAATAAACTGATCTATCTTTCCAATTTTAGTTAAAAAGTTTTAAAATTAAAAGGATAAAAATATTTTAAAATATAAAATAACATGAAGAAAATACCTTCCAGCCAAATTCTAACGAAATTTTTTGACCAAAAAATAATTTTCCTTAATTATTTTTTAATAAAATATCAAACCAACACATCTATATAGACCTCTAGCTCCGCCCCCAACTTGTGCATTTAAAACTTTGAAAACAAGAGCTACTCCTATGAGTAATATATATTTATTTGATTATAGAAACAAAAACTTGGCTAGTCATAAATATATATTTATTTAATTATAGAAACAAAAACTTGGCTAGTCATAAATATATATATAGAAACAAAAACTTGGCTAGTCATAAATATATATATATTTAATTATAGAAACCTAATTGTACCAAACTAGACTTGTTTATACTTGGGGTATAGATCCAACATGATGACATTTATGCTTACGCAATGTGTTTACCTACGACACAATTAAATTCGACGGCGGCCGGCGCACCATATCCTTAAATTCTCCGCCGCCTAACTACGCAAATTAAGGCCTTACACAAAACAATCCCGCGTTCGTAACACGTTTTAAGATTATAAAATGATATTTTTTTTATTTTATATTACTTTTTTTATTTTCATCTATTTTTTTTTATAGTTATTTCTAATTACTTGTTTACTTTGATAAATCAAGAAAGTGAGATAAAATGATAAATTCGTAGAAGTTTTCGTCTACTTCATAATTAATAGGGGTAAAATGGTAATTCTTTGTGTCATTAATTATTTTTTTAATAGTTAGGTCAATTTAAAAGTGGACAAGTAAATAGAGACGAAATGAGTAGTTGATTGCTTTTTCTTTTTATTGTATATTAAGAAATTATAAATAAAAAATAATAATTTTACTAATTTATTTCTTAAAAAAAATTCTTCAGAATCTTACAAATAAATGTAAAGACTTTAAAAAGAATTAATTAAATGTCTTCTTGATTTAGTAAGGTGAACAATTAATACTCTATCTGTCTCTAATACTTGTATACTTTTGAATTGACACACCTATTAAGAAGCGAAACTTTTTAGTCAAGCTTATTTGGCCCGCTGGTCTCGTATGCCCAACGCGTAAGCCGAAAATTTAAAAATATTTATTATTTATATTTTAAGTTGTGTTTTACTTGTTATGATTTTGTCAATAAATATTTTTAAAATGTCAATATAAAATCAAAACTATCTCTCTTCCATATCTTTTACCTTTTGGGGTCATTAGCCCAAGTTCATCACTTCATTATAACTATGAATTTTTTACCTCTTTTATTTTTTGTTTTTAAGCCTATTTTTTCACTTTTTCTTTATCGTCTTATTTATGAAAATACTGATCATGTAATATTATTTTTTGCTAGGATGAATCTTATGAATGTCGTATCTTGACTATTATGTATTTATTTTATAAATATATTCACCAAAGTATGTGTAATAACGTCCGTATCCTTTCTAAGAGGAAACGATTGTCCCTTTTCTGGTTGAAAAGTCATTTGTCCAACTCGTGGCCCGCTTAGTGGTGGATGAACCGCTATTTTATAGCTCATTTAATTAAAACGATCAGCCCATTCCAAACCATTTAACTCTCTACCCATTAGGGTTAAGTTGAATTGTCTCAGCTCATTGAGAAAGATGTATTGTTACCATGTATAAATATTCACTACAACAAAAAAGAATTTTTAGCGGCAATAAATAGAAACATTAATAAAGAGTGCTAAAGTCTTTATTGATATTAGTTAAGTGTCATTAAATTTAATATCGCTAAAGCCTTAGGGGACACATAAAAAGAGTGTTAATTGCCGCTAAAAATATATATTTAACGGCAATTGCTAATTAATTGGCGCTAATACTCATTTTTATGTAGTAATTACTGATATAACAATATATATACAACTCTAATACATAATTATATATTATAAATATATTATTTTTAAAAATATAAATATATTACATATACGTAGAACCATTTAACTAAAAAGTTTTGCTACGTTATACATTTATGTAAGATGCTCGACATAAATGAGTGGAACCCCAAAGGAAAGGTTCTTAAATATGGAGTAGTAATTGATATACAATACTTGGTTGTCGATAGTATGTCTATTTAATTTTGCGATCTACCACGTTTCAATTGGTAATTTTATTAGTTTCTAATTAATTAGTGCAGTAGCGAGATTGTTTCATTTTTAATTAGAAGACTCAAATTTGAATTTGGAGTATGATTTTTTTTAATTAGGAGCGTCACCTCAAATGAGTTATACAGTGCTTTTTCGAATTTAATTGGAACTCCTACACAGATTTCAAACACCGTTCAATTTTTTTATT
>CM040618.1:6912229-6929912 GCA_022817965.1 Solanum lycopersicoides
TATAATAATTATGATAACAAAATATCAGATAAATATTTTAAACTAATAAAAAGATATAAGAAAAATTAAATAGCTAATCAAAAAATATAATTAAAAAACACTAACTAATTTATTTAAACTAAAAGAAAACATATATTTTTGCAATTGTTTTTTTTGAAGAAGAAATTGAACATAAACTTAGCCTAAAATGTGATTTAAATTTTTGTTGTTTTTAAATATTTTTAAAATAAACTTCATAAAATAAGATAGAAGCGAAAAATATTTAATTTAGATTTAAAAAAATGTTGAAGTACTAAAAAATAGAGCTGTCAATACGGGTTAGGCCCGTTGGATCGGTCTGGCCTAACCCGTGATTTGATAGGGTTGGGTTACGATTTTCAGAGTCTATTTAAGAAGAGACTTTTTTAGCCCGATCTAAATAAGTCTGCAAATTTGTGGGGCTTTAAAAATATGGATATGGTCAGCCTGTGAGCCAAACAAAAATGAATGAAAAAATAAAAATAAGATAGTATATTAAAAATAACAAGAGTCTAAACTCGAGATCTGTTTAATGTTTAAAATATTACAATTTAAATACAAATTATGTTTATAAAATATGTACTACATAAAATGAAAATTCCCTATAAATTCTAGGGAATTACTACATAAGTCATAGCATATGGAATATTGTGATAGTTTTTGGCACAAATTATATACTCTGTGATAGTTTTTGGCACAAATTATATACTCCCTCAGTCTCATTTTATGTGATACTTTTCATTTTTCGAGAATCAAACAGTTTAACTTTGACCGGACAATTGCGTATAAAATTTTCAATTGTTTTGAAATGAAGTTTATATAATTGTAAACTACGTAAAGAATAATTCAAAATATTAAAAGGATATAAGATAAACTTACAGACAAGATAAACTTATTTAAATCTCGAAATGCGAAAAATACTACATAAAACAAGACGGAGGGAGTATTACTTTTTTCTATAAATGTTAACGTTCCACACTTGCACGTGCCTTTGTGTTCAAACCACACAAAAACAATAATTGACCATCATCCATATATCATACAAACACCATCTCTGGATAACATTTTTGACTTTGAATTGCACACCATTTTAGTTATAATGGAAGCAACAAATACAATTCTCATTCTCAACAATGCTATCATTGTAACTATGGATTCTAATAACAATGTTTTCGTAGATGGAGCAATTGTTATACAACACAACTCAATCATAGCCATTGGCAAATCCATTGACATTCTCACTCAATTTAATTCTATCGCACATCAAATCATTGACCTCCGCCGACAAATTCTCCTCCAAGGTCTTTTCTGCTTCTCAATTTATGTGACACAATAAAATTTACAGTCTTGATCAAGTTTTTTTTTTATTTACTCTTATTATAGATTTATAGTTATATAAATTTCTATGATGTATATTTTCTTGGCTTATTACATAAAGATATCTTTTAACTTGACTTCAGCTATCTATGCCTTCTAATTTTGAGTATGCATAGTTAAATTTGTATAAAATTGAACAAATAGACACATTCGTCCTACATGGCATGACAATTTTATTCCTATATGGCGTTCTATGTGTATTATGCCATATAAGATGTGTATCTACTTGTTCAATTTTATATAAGTTTAAGTATCTACTTGTGTGTGCCCAAAGTTGCAATAACTTTTAGAGTATATATCATTTTAGAAACTTATAAAATGATGTTGAAATTGATTAGGATCTATATTCAATTAGTCTAATAGCTTCTTTGATCAAGCTTTTGAGAAACCAAAAATCTTCTTTTTAAATAAAAAAATGAATTAGTTTAGTGAGTTTATGTGTTTGATCAAGTTTTTAAAGAAAATAAAGTGTTCTTGAGTAGCAGTAGAAATTCGGAATTTTTTTTTCTTTCGAAAAAGCACTCTTGTGATCAGTATATTTATTGAACTGTGTGCGCCACTGTCACAAATTTGAAATGTTCCTATGTGACGTTCTACATGAATTTTGCCACATACTGTATGTAGTCTCTCTGCTTGTTTAATTTTATACAAGTTAGATCAGTATATTTATTCACTGAATTACAGCACTTGGTACTTACATTTTTTTTTTGTTTAGGATTGATAAACACACATGTTCATACGTCTCAACAATTAGCTAGAGGAATAGCTGATGATGTAGATTTGTTGACATGGTTACATGATCGCATTTGGCCTTACGAGTCCAACATGACGGAAGAAGATTCATTCATTTCCACTTTACTCTGCGGAATTGAACTTATTCACTCTGGTGTAAGTGAAATTGCAGTCAATAGTTGTCTGAACTAAACACATTGTAGATAAATTTGTTTGAGTTTAAGTTCTATGTACTGGCGTGAAAACAATGTGAGTCACTTAGAAGGTAATTGCACTTGTTCAGATGGTTTTGCCTATTGGATTGTATTTGTTAGTTTATATACCATGTTTCTTTTGGTTGTTACTTAAATAATATTTGACGTGATTGCTCATTTTGTCTTAACTTATTCTCTAATAATCTTATTTTATCTTAACTTGGCGTCAATTGGCAACTATGACTTTTGACTTTGAGTGTTTACAATTAGACGCTTAAACTTGTATGAAATTGAGCAAATAAACACATTCGTCCTACATGGCAATTTTGTATCCTACATGGCTTCCTAGTATTATGCCATGTAGGACACTTGTGTCTACTTGTTCAATTTTATAATAGTTTAAGTGTCTACTTGTGCACATTCAAAGTTGGAGGGCATAGTTGTTCGTTGACGTCTAGTTAAGGGTCATGTTTATGTATTATGCTTTTTATCTTTTATCCTACCTTTTAATAATGGCTCTACTTTGTAACCTATTTTTTTTCGTTGGTTTTTCCTTCAAATTGAAAACATACAATGTATCCAAATATTTTATTCATCAAAACAATACAGTACAATACAATATAATACTATACGGTATAATTTACATTGTTTGTGCATATAACTTAAATCCGATGTATTTATGTTTGTTGTTGATGGAATCAGGTTACATGCTTTGCTGAAGCAGGAGGGCAGCATGTGTCTGGAATGGCAAGTGCAGTAGAAGTATTAGGCTTGCGTGCGTGTTTGGCCGAGTCAATTATGGACTATGGTGAGGGTTTGCCAGCTTCATGGGCAGCTAGGACTACTGATGAGTGTATTAAGGTTGGCTAAGTTTGAAGTTTCACTTTCGAAATGTGTTCGATTAAATTTTCAAGCATTTAATAGACATTGTTTTGTTGTTTTCAGCATTCCTCGAACCGATTCATTCTTGATTCTTGTGTTGAAGTTATTTCGCTTGAAATTATTTTATTAGCAACGAAGCTTGGTAATGTTACTTCAGAATTGCTAATTTGAAAAATGTTTGTTGCTTAAAGTTACGAATGTAATGTTATTTCAAGGATGCAGTCGCAGAAGGATCTGTTTATGAAACACCACAATACCGCAGATGGACGTATCAAAGTGTGGCTTGGGATAAGGCAAATTATGAATTCAACTGATCGGTTACTTACTGAGACGAGAGACACAGCAAAAGAACTAGAAACCGGGATTCACATGGTATATCTCTTTCAACTAATATACAATACAAGGTTTATATCAATTAAACAAAGAGAAAATGGTATTTAGTCATCGTCAAATTTAACCAGGTTTACGCATTTTACCAACGTCATTATGAGTTAATTGAAAATGAAAATTTTGTATACTCGCCGAACATGTTCTGCTTTACTGATCCTGTATGTCCTCTGCTACTAGTGAGATTTAAGAGTTTGCCCCTACTGTGACGTCTAGTATATGGTTGTTAATGATAGTCTTTTTCTTGTTTCCAACCCGTTGGCATTCGTGAATTTAAATCAATATGTTCTTGTATCAAAGAAGATGCATTTCAACGGATAAACAAGGTTTTGTCATTCTGCTGCCCCTTAAAGGAGAATATGTAAAAGAATGTTGTATGAAAGACGAATAAGTGTTAAAAAGGATTTGTTAACTCTACTGGTGTCTTAATGTCTCAACTATTTCAGCATATTGCAGAGATACCGTATGAAAATCAACTGATTGTTGAAACTCGAGGAGTTGATAATGGAACTGTAACACATCTCGAGAAGATCAAGTTCCTGCAGAACAATTTGTTGGCAGCACATACTGTTTGGGTCAATGAGAAAGAGGTATATATAAGCTTCTTGCCCTATTCTTTGATCTATCTGTCTTAGCTAAATTGTGTATCTTGTTCGAGTTTGTTTCTTGGTAACATGGCTAACTAAACCTCAATAAAGCCTCAGCCCGAAAGGATTTTGGCAACACGGTCCACAATATTCACCATTTTTATCAATACGAAATTGCTCATACATATTGACTTTGATGAAATATTTTCTCCTATTCAATTGTCATGTATTCGTACAGTTCTTGGTTTGGCTCCTAGTCTTGATTTAGAAATTGAGCAGATGGATGTGAAGATGACTTTTTTTTATGGATATACAAAGATTTTCCGATCATCCTCTCGCTATATGTGGATGATATGTTAATTGTGGACAAGAATACTTTCAGGATTGGCAAGTTGAAGAAACAATAATGTAAGTTTTTTGCTATGAAAGGTTGGGTCGTACTAAGCAGATTTTGGACATGAGGGTTACTCGTCTCAGAGATGAAATAAAACTTTATTTGTCACAAGTACATCAAATGTGTGTTAGAGCGATTTAACATGAAGAAAGCTCAGCTTGTTAGCACACCTTTGTCTGGTCATATGACGTTGAGCAAGAAGACGTGTCCTACAACAAGGGAGGAAAAAGAGAGCGTGGACGAAGTTCCGTATTCCTCCATTGTTAGAAGTGTAAGGTATCCAATGATATGTACTAAACCTGATATTGCTCATGTAGCCATTGTTGTTATCATGTTTCTTGAAAATCCATGAAAAGAGCATTGGGAAGCTGTAAAGTGGATACTCAGGGGATCTGAGAGGAATTTTAAATGAATGCTTGTGTTTGCTCATCCTAAAGAAGGGGAGTGTTCTTTGCAAAGATCTAAATAAGAAAATGATAACGAAATGTTTCTTTTTAGCATGACAGTTTCCCGTATGGATCGGAGAAAGGAAAGAATAACAGAAGTTCTCATTATACACTCATTACATAGCAAGTAAACTAAAGATTGTTGGGCAAAACTCAACTAGTTCTGAAGACATGAACTTCGAAATTCAGTCTGGTTGCAGTGCTAAAAGTATCTCGACTTCTATGGGAAATAATGTTTATTGCCGTTTCTTTTTCATCAAGAATGTTTACTGTTTATTTTCTTTCAAATAATTATATCTAGTTGTCAGGTTGATTGTCTCGCAAAAGCTGGAGTCAAAGTGTCACATTGTCCTGCTGCTGCAATGAGAATGCTTGGATTTGCTCCCGTCAAGGAAATGCTCAGAGCTGGTGTTTGCGTATCCTTGGGTACAGACGGTGCACCATCAAACAATAGAATGAGCATTGGTATATATTGATCTGTCGCTGTTCTTGATATATATCACATCTTTCCAAGAATGACTTTAGCAGATTCCTCGTATTGTCCATTTATCTCGCTTATCATTAGCGAAATGCATATGCTCGATGTTATCTATCTCTTGAGCTTCTACATTTGTCGTGATGCTCCATTGTTATTTTGGTGCAGTTGATGAAATGTACCTGGCTTCCTTAATCAACAAAGGTCGTGAAGTATTTTCCACGGGAACAACTGATCCTACAGCTTTGCCTGCTGAAACAATCCTCAGAATGGCCACAATAAATGGCGCCAAGTCTGTACTTTGGGACAAGGAAATAGGTTCGCTCGAGGTTGGGAAGAAGGTCGGACATATTGATTCCACCTATATGTTATTTTTCTGTTTCTTCTTCTGCCGATTCTGATGAGATCTTCCTGATGTTTGATCTCATCATACACATAATTTACTTACTTTGAACTACTTTGCAGGCTGATATCGTCGTGGTCAATCCCTCTTCTTGGTCCATGATGCCAATTCATGACTGGTATGCAATCATTTTAATGGAGAATAAATAACACACTATTTCGCGATATGCATTCTGGTGCTAAGCATTTTCTAAATGTTGCATCAATATCAGACTTTTTTTTACATATCCGTGATGTCTGGGCCAGCTTTCGCGTACTTCAACTAATTTCACAAGATACCTGTCACCTTTCACCAGCAACAATAAGTACAATGTAATTATATCCACCAAGTCTAGTATAGGACAGATGAGAAGAAATCACCTAGTGTTTTTTGTCTCTACGGGGATTTAAATTAAACATGAGATCTCCTGATTCTCAACTTACTTCATTGACCACTAGACCACACCGTTAGCAGCAATATTAGACTATTTAAACTACATATATTGACTAATCTTAACTCTATAATACTAAACTATGCTGTTTAACAATCTGTGGATAACAGTATCCTTATAAATTGCTATGGAGTCTGTATGTTTGTTCTCTCTTATCGGTTTCATTCAATATGTTACACTAGTTTCTTTTAATGACTTTTGCAGCATTTCGAGCCTCGTTTATTGCATGAGAACTGAGAATATCGTCTCTGTTATGTGCAACGGCTGTTGGATTATGAAAGATAAGAAAATCTTAACCGTAGACGAGGTATATATTGCATACTGTTTCATGTACTTTGTTAAGTTAAATATGTATTCTGTGAATGAGTCTCACATTTATGCACAGGAAAAAGTTCTATCAATGGCCAAGCATGCCTCTGCTGAACTTTTAAAGAGAGCAGACATACAAATTCCAAACAGAATGACTTTTGTGTGATCACTTCACTGTGTAAATTAAAGGTGTTTGTAATGTTAAAACCAAATAAAATTTGCTTTGTAATTGTGTTCTCAACCTTCTGGCTAATTTCAAGGTTAAACTATTGATGTCTGGTGATTAGACAGGATATGACAGCGTTTTAGCAGTTGAAAGACATGGAGGTTGAGAATTAGGACAGAAGGTAATTGGTAATCGAGTTTTGTTCTACTTCTAGTAGTATGGTTTAGGTATTATGTCTTTTTTTTTCTCACTATTGATGTCTGGTGATTAGACAGGATATGACAACGTGTTGCTACACTTGTTTGGTGTATTGCTATTTCGTCGTTTCTTTTTCTCTCTTTTACACCAGATTGTTTTAAGTCGAGGGTTTATTGGAAACAACTTCTAAAATAGAGGTAAGATTTGTTGCATCCTCTACTCTTCTAAGACTCCAGTTATGAAATTATATTAAATATGTTGTTGTACAATTGTTTATTGGTTTTCTTCATACCTTCAGTAAGTAGTGCAAACAAATTAATAAAATCTAACATAGGGGTGAATTACTAAAACAACTTGAGCTGTCACTTGGAATAAATATCTGGTATATTTGTTGTTACAAGTTCTAAATTATCACATTTTGATAAATTGTATGGTTGCCTTAAAATTGATTTTTTTTTTTTTTTTTAAATATAAACTTTTCAAATAAAAAGGAAATAATTATTAGAAGTTTGAAAAATTTAAATTATTATGTCCTAAGAAAAATTTAATGAATTGGCTATAATAAACAGCATAGAAACAATATATTAAATCCTCCATTCAAAATTGATTTTAGACCATTAATATATTTGAGTCGTCTCTGAACCAACGTAAGAAAATGAAAAGAGCCAAATATGTTCTTAAATTTTTTTTTTTTTTTTAAAAAGTTCTATTTATTTGCCTACATTAATAGGTGAAGTTAAATACAAAAATAGACTAGATTTACTTATGTTTGACAAATAATAAAAGTTTTTCAACACGTTCTCTATTTTTACTAGGGAAAACAGTTTGAATTTGTTCATAACGATATGAAATGGTAGAATTTTGAAACCTCTAAAAAATAATTATATGTATTCACTTAATTAAAACTAACTAGTACTATGTTTTTTTGTAATCTAACACTTAACAATTACTTTTGGAAAACATAAACTAATGATTAGTATACATTTAGAAATGATTTAGTCGAATACAAATTACTATTCTCTCAAACCACTTTTATTTTTAAAAAAAGTACCTTTCTATATAGTTTCTTACATACTTCTTTCAAATGATCAATTCACCTAAACACTCACTTCTTTATTGAAAATCCAACTAAATTTCACTCGACGTGACTCTATTTTCTTTGCTCGATTTTCCAACTTCCTAACTATAAGTGGAAATTTGCACACAAAATCCTGTGCACTTTTCGCCTCCCCTGTCAACCCTTCAAGCTTTTCCAATTTCCATCGTGTTATAAAAAACTCTATTATTTCACCATAATCGCGAGTTGTGTACACCCCTAACCTTTGAGAAACAGCTGAGTAGTTCTCAAATAAATTCGAATCTTGTCCATCATACATGAGATGTTGTGGCATCACTATTCTCTTCTTCATCATATTCGAAATGGCTAACATAGTTGTATCTGGATCCACTTCAAGCAATTTTTCGACAATTTTTATGTAGGCATTCTCATGCCACTTCTCATCTGCTGCAATGGTTCCACATATACGCGCTAAGACGGGGTCTCCAGCCTCTTTAGCTAGCCTAGCCATATTGCCATGAGACATGAATGTTGCGCGCTCTTGAAATGATGCATAAACAAAGCCCATGTATGGATTGTTCTCTGTTCCATTGTCCTATTAATAAGATATACAAACATGATGAACAAGTTTTCATTAGTTTTTTATCAGGCATAATACATAAATGTTTCCTTTAACTTGACCTCATTTTATATTTATATCCTTCAACTTTGGGTATGTACAAGTAGACACTTAAACTTGTATAAATTTGAACAAATAGATACATGAGTCCTACGTGGCACAATACACGTAGGACAAAAAATGACATGTAGGACATGTGTGTCTATTTGTTCAGTTTTATATTAATTTAAGTATCTGCTTGTGCACACCCAAAGTTGAAGGGCATAAATGTGATTTGAAACCAAGTTAAAGGGCATATTTATGTATTATCACTATAACAAAAACAATTTTTAGCGGCATTAAATATTGATATTAATAAAGATTGCTAAAGTTTTTACCGGCATTAGTTAAGTGTCATTAGAACCAATATCGCTAAAGACTTTAGTGACATATACAAAGAGTGATAATTGCCGCTAAAAATACATATTTAGCGACAATTAAGAATTAATTATCGCTAATGATCATTTTTGTCACAATGTATGTCTTTTTTTTGAGTACGAGATGCATACTGGACAAGTAAAGAAGAACAGAGGAATAGTTTGTTTTTGTGATAGTTACAATTACCATTCCAGCTCGAATCATATATTGTGTTGTCTTGTCAATCATCATCATATCAACTCTGCCTGAAAGATAAATGTAAGTTTGTAGCAAGTCACCATGTCGATTCTCCTCAGCTGCCCATGATCGAGTCCAAATTGCCCATGGACATGAACTAGACCCTGTCTCATCGCGTACTCCGTCCCACGTGTTAATCATGGTTTGATAAGTAGGTAATGAATCCTCACCTAACATATTACCCACAAGCATAACAAAATACTCATCGGGAAGCCCTAAAACTCGTTGTCTTAGTGCACAAACCTCTTCGTTAAATCTATCGAACCCTTGAGAAGGGTCAGGGAGAAATTCACTAGGTTGCCAACATTTCTCTATGGGTTTACGAAAATCGAGGAGACTTTCGGAAACCCAAGATTCTAATGACTTGAGGACTTCTAGTTTTTCATGTGGCATTGAGTGAGTTATGTGGTGGCGTGATGGAGGAGTTATAGGTGATGAAGCCACCGCAGAGACCGGAGGAAGCCTTTGCATTGATTTGCAACGGGGTATGGTGGTGGTTGTAGGGGGAGGTGATGTCCATACAATCGATGGAATGGTGAATTGGGAGAAAGTCATAGAGTGCATGGCTAATGAATGTCAAATAGTGCTATTGTGTGACTATTACTTCTTACAAGGAATCTTATTTATAGGTATTTATCATTCATAGTAATTGTTTGAGAGATTAGGGTGGGGGTGGGTGGGGGTGGATTTAGGTATCAGCCGATCGTAAAATATACCTAGATACATGTACTTTTGTCACCAGATACACTAAAATAGGGAGAAACGAGTGAGATGTGGAGGGAAGCAAGCGAGATAGTCATGTATCCTAGGTACATGCGGATCACACTAGATATATGTATCTAGTGTGATCGCATGTATTTGGAATACCAGACACATAGGAGAGTGGCTAGCGAGATTTGATATGTATTGTAGATATATGAATAGAACAAACTACACGTAATTTTAACCTCATGTATCCCGAGAGACATGTACTTAGACATAACAAAATTTGATAAGATTCATAACATTACAAAATCAAAGTAATTAACTCTTAAACTGGTGAAATTTCTATAAGTTTTCATTTTTTATCTTTTAAGACGGAGGGCGTGATAATTAAGGAGCAGTGGAAGATGTAAATGGAGCTATGTAGATACTACTTTGGATAATTGACTTTTAAAACTAATATATATATTATATCAAAATTGTCATCCTCCTAAGGCAACATATATAGATAGTGTTGTAGATTGTTGGACTTTTATATTGAGCTACTATGAGATCACCTCAAGTGTTGTTCAACAAAGTTATAGACTTTTTTAAAATATAATTAATCCACCTAAACTTTCACTTTCCCTAGTGATATTGTATTTGACATAAATCACTACCATATTTATCAATAACTCAAAGGTACATAGGAGAGGGACATAAACCTAATCTTCTAGAACAAAATACAATGAAATAGCATTGGTTGTGTCAATTAGATTATACAAACTCTCTCCATTTGTAAGGCTATACAACAAAAGGATAGTTATTGCTCGATACTATATGATATTATTGCTATACGTTTCTTTATTTTTCCTACATAAAATGAATCTTCTAATTCTCTCTCAAATATTACGGTTCTTTATTTATTTTCGGACTCCAATAATTCGGTATATTCGTTTCTTCTCTTGCTTTTATTATATGAATATCACATAAACCTATCGATTGGGTTAGCCTATCTGGTTTCGGCTCATTAAAATCGACCCAAAAAGGGTCCCTCTTTATTAGTGGGATGTAGTGGTAGTAAATGGGCGGGTTGGGTCAAATGTGGACGGATTTAAAATGGGTAAACATAAAATTGGGGGGTGGGGGGGGAGGGGGAGGGTCCAGGGTAAGGTGAAAAAAATTTGAAGTTAAAAATATTTTTTAAACAAACTTAATATTTTTGAAGGGTGGGGGTTGGTTGGGGGTGGGTCCAAGGTAGGGTGAAAAAATATAATAAATATTTGAAGTTGAAAATATTTTTTTAAAACAAACTTAATATTTTTTTTTGGTGGGAGGGAGGGGGTGATGGGGGGGGGACGATGGTAGGGATGAAAAATGAAATTTTGAAGTTGACAATATTTTTTTAAAATAAACTTAAATTTTTATTTTTTGGGGGTGGAGGGCTGGTGTGGGGGGTTGGGGGAGGGGGGGTCGAGGGTAGTGGTGAAAAAATAAAATTTTGAAGTTCAAAATATCTTTTAAAATTATACTTTAATTTTTTTTGGGAAGCCTGGGTGGAGGTCGAGAGCTAAAGTGTTAATAGGGACTCATATATGAAAGTTTCGAAAAAATCACTTCTAAACTTGGTAACAGAAGATTTTTTGAAAATGGAGAAAACTTGCAATATCCATATTTGACCCGTAGTTTACCCATAATATACCCATATATTAATGGATAAAATATGGGTATAATCCCAAATATTACCCATATTTAAAATCACTCTTTCAACCCATATTTGAAGGGCTATTAGGGCGGGTCAATAAAAAATGAGCTTAAATTGCCAGCACTAGTGGGGTGGGCCGGTTTGGATTATTTTCTCCCACAAGCCGATAAGACCAGCTCGATTATTTTCATAAATAGCTATACGTTTCTTTATTTTTCGTACATAAAATGAATCTTCTAATTCTCTCTCAAATATTACGGTTCTTTCTTTATTTTTGGATTCCGATAATTTGGTATATTCATTTTTTCTCTTGCTTTTATTTGATTTTTTGACCAAACTAAGTCATTATCAAAATAATATATTTTTCTAAAATTTTACAAAATTAGTATAAACGTATTTCATAGTAACGTTTTAGGGTATATTTCGGTTTTTTAAAAAATAACAACGTTAGGTTGATATACTTTACTGTAAGTAAAGTTTCTCCTAAAACATTATTTTGAGTGACGTTTCACTCCGAAAACGTAACTGTGAGTAACTGTGAGTAAAACGTTACTGTGAGTAACGTATATCAATCTAACGTCGTCAGCTTTTAAAAAATAAAAGATACCCTAAAACGTTATTGTAATATACGTTTATACTAGTTTTGTAAAATTTTAGAAAAACGTATTATTTTGGTGAATTACTTTATATAATGATATTATTTTGTGTTTATAAATTTTATCATTTTAATTTGCATAATGGAAACGATAAAAAAAATCGATAGAATTGTTAAAAATTTATGTCCCTGAGGTAGTAGTGGTAGTAAGAAAAAAAATGTATTCTGATAGAAGTAGTACAAGTAATTTTTATTAATGTGTACCTAACGCACACCTAGTGAAATTGAAAAAATAGGTATAGGTGCATACTAGATGAATGAATTAGAGTAACAAGATAATTACGGTATAGAAGAATAAAATTACGATAGTATATTGTGTGTATATTTAGTATATATTAGATGTATATATATAATATAATGTAAGTATTCCACTATAATAGATAATATATTGTGTGTATATTTAGTATATATTAGAAGTATATATATAATATAATGTAAGTACTCCACTATAATAGATAGTATATTGTGTGTATATATATTTAATATATATTAGAAGTGTATATAAAAATAACTGCATTTTAAAATAATTATTAAAATGTCATTATCTAGATATTTTAGCAACAAAATATATCCTGATATAATTTATTTACCTTTCTTTTATTTTTCAATCTAGATTCACGTTTGATTAAATTTGACTTTATTGTCCACTTATTTCTCACGTTTTTTATAGTTTATTACCGACTATTCTTTCTCAATTTTTTAATCCAAATTCTCTCTCTTCAAATCACGTAAAAAATTCCTTGTTTGATTGGATTCCATTTTGAAATTTTTTCGTAAAATCATCCTATTTCTATTTATACAAGCAAAAAATTATGTAATAAAGATAAGTTTTATTGGTAAAAGTTATACTTACAACTTGAAACAAGGAAGAGATTAATAATAAAAAATTTAATTTTTGATTGAGTTGTTCAACATTGTGTTATTAGATGAATCAATCTAATTTGTATTATTTTTTTTCAAAAAAATTAACTATTTCTTATATAACTCATAATCCAACTACAGTTTATTTGTGTATTCATTCTTCTATCTATATATCAACAAGTTCTACATTTTTTATTTTTACTTTTATTTTAGTTTCAATTTCAATTTATATATCAACATGTTTGTATTTTTTTCTTAATTGTTGTTTTATGTTTCACAGATAAATATCAAACTTTAAAGAAATCAATGGAATTCATTTTGCTATCCAGACAATTATTTCAAACATTAGTCGAATTCAATTTGATAAAGATTGAATATTATCAATGAAGTGATTTATCCAAAACAATTATTTCAAAAAATCAATGTTAGAAATTTTAAAATCAATGGAGAAAAGTGTTTGAAAGAACAATGGAGAGAGGCACACTTTGTATTTCTCCTTGAAAACGTAACTGGTGAAATTTTTTAGTGCTTTTTACCTTTTTTTAAATATTATTCCCATGATTTTTTTTCATTCTGTTATTAAATATTTGTATTCTTTCAAATGAAACAAATTAAATTAAAAAAAATTTAACATAAATCAGCCCTATAACAAACTAAAGTATTAACATTTTAAATCAATATTGAAAATATGGTTAAGGGGTCCTATTCGAACTACATTGTGACTTCAAGAGGTACGTAGGCGCTTAGAATCATATTCTAAGTTCAATTGCATGAGTGTCAAGAAACCAAATGTTCCCACTTGATATGTCACATGAAAGCTATGAGTAATCTTTCATAAAACTTCGGACTTGCATCAAATTATGGTGACTCAATGGGGGCAAAGCCCTATAAATAAAAGTTGTTTCAAGATGAAGTCTTCAAAATCTCCAAGTATACAAGTTGAAGTCTTCAAATTTTCCAAGCATACAAGTTGAAGTATTCAAATCTTCCAACTCTACAAGTTAAAGTCTTCAAAATTTGTCAATTGTGCAAGTTGAAGCCTTCAAATTCTTCAAACCTGCAAGTTGAGTTCTTCAAATTCTCCTACTGCAAGTTGAAGTCTTCAAATTCTACAAATTTGCAAGTTGAAGTTTTCAAATTCTTCAAGTTTGCAAGTTGAAGTCTTCAAATTCTTTAAGCTTGCAAGTTGAAGTCTTCAAATCCTTCAAGATCAAGTTCAAGTCTTCAAATTCTTCAAGCCTAGTCTTTGAAAGATAAAATATCTCGACAAGACTTAAAGAAAAAGGCATTTGTAATCATTTAAAATTTATTAAATTATAAATTTATAAAATGATTTGGATTATATTGAATTGATGAATATATTATTCCAAATAATATTATTAATTAATATAATTGAGTTAATTATTTAAATCTAATAAACATAGATTTAAAATCAAAATCCGCTCCAGAAAACTTATATGTCATGTCACTTATATATGATTGGCCGAAGGGAGTCCTATTCCAATCACAACTTCTCTATTTTAAAATTATAAATATGGGTCCTCATAATTCAGAAACCAAGAATTCTAAACAAAAAGCTAGAGAAGACTCGTGGATCAATAGCCACAAATTTCTTTACAAAGTACAAGTTTAAAAATTCAAGAATTCAAGCCGATCAAGACCGCCGAATTCAAGATCAAGTTCGAAACCCTTGGATTCAATTAGAAGTCAAGATAAAGTTCAAGTTCAAGAGATCAAGACAGCCGGATTCAAGGTCAAGCTCGAAGCCCTTGAATTCAACTAGAAGACAAGATTAAGATAAAATTCAAGTTCAAGACCATCGAATTCACCGTATATACATGATACTCCTCGGAAATACATCGAGAGTTCATGACCCATGGGGGACTCGCGAGGTCTATATACCGACACGGACGATCTCCACGTGTCTGTGTGGACGATCTCAATGCACTATCATAAATCAAACACATTTCGCACGGACGATCTCCACGTGCCCAAATTGTAATCATAGCTTCTCCATCGCACTGACGATCTCCACGTGCCCAAATAATCATAACTCGATCTCAACACGGATGATCTCCACGTGTTAGACCTTTACTCATACCCAATCTCATTTTATGCATGTGCACAAATGATATCAAATAAAAGAGATGATGCAACATCTCAATAAATTAAATGTCTCTATGACATATAATCACCTCAATTATCACAATTATATGGGTTCAGTATAGAACAGAATCACACATAATAAATCAAGTCAATAATATATCAAATAATACTCATATGCTTTGACATTCTCGGATTACAATCCACATTATATAGTAATAAATCTTGCCTTTATAACACCGGTACTCGTATCATTCTCAACCCATCACACACAAACAATTAATCACATTGTCTTTTATTATCCTTTTTCATCATTAGAATTAATAAAGATGGACAAGTCAACCCCACCACATCTCATTACTTCCAAACACATACCACAATGAAATACACGAATTTCATACACTTAACAAGAGTTTAGAAATCCAATTGCCTCAATCAATCAAGAATTTACTCCGAAACTTGAGTTTTCCCCTTTCGTTGAACTTTGAACTCTAAGCAATCTACTATAATAAATTACCACAAATATAAGATTTCAAGACTTACAACAACCACATTACTATGTGTCTAGTCTAGACTCAAATACTCACTCAAATATATAATCAAGTTCCTAATCTTGATGTTAATTAATATATCAACTCCTTCAATTTTCTCCAAATTTCAAGCCTAAGGTTTAGTCTTAATTCCTCCAAATAATATAATTTTAATTGTATTCACATAATACAATACACCTTATGATTAACTACATATCTCAATATATCAATACTTGTATTATAACATGATAACTATAAGAACAATTCAAATTCACGTAACGATACTTGCCAAAACAAAAAAACCCAGAATTTAAGACACCAAAATCTTTATCACGTGACATTATCTGTATGCTTAATCCATCCTACACCATATCCTCTTCTCAATGATTGGCTCATAATTATCCATATTGGCTGTTCACTTGTTGTCCTTAATTAACAGATCACACAAACTAAATTAATTGCTCCAACTCTTATAAATCTAAATTTTAAAGCCATTGCAATGCTTCCACTTAAAGACATCTCCTATGACTGAAAACAAAACTAATCATTTATCATCATTGTACATTAGCCATTAAACCTTATTTTCCCAAGTAAAGGAACTGCATATATAACTTAAAATAATTTTTTTCTCCAATCTGTTTTACAACTCCCAATATAATACTTAAAAATTTGACTCTACTTAGATACATAAAAACATAGATGTAACTCTTACCTCTTGCAGAGTTGCAGTTGGTCCTTCTTGGAGGTTATTACTTTTATTTTATTTGTTTCCTTAGAAATAAGATCTAAAGAGGGTTAGGGTATTAGTCTAAATTATATTATATATGGACTTGACCCATTAATCACCACACTGAATTAATTATCTAAAATATCCGTCAATTTAATAAGGGAAAATTATATATAATGACAAACTAATAAATCAAATTAATTGTTATAACCATCCTTTGATTTAATTGTGTCCCGTAGCAAACTGTTTGTCAGTCACCTCTCTCCCTCAAACTCTCGCTCGACACTCTCCTCTCTTGCTCCATCTTTCGCTCGCTTCCTTTCACTTTTATACAAACACAAGTGTATAAAATTTGTTTCTATTTGTATAAAGCGAGAGAAAAATTGTATAAATACATATATTTTGTTCCCCTCTCTCCAAGATCTCGCTCGCCACTCTCCCTAATCTCGCTCACCACCCTCGTCTCTTCGCTTATACAAACAGAAATGAAATGTATAAATTGTGTTTCTGTTTGTATAAAACGAGAGAAAATTGTATATACACATGGAAATACATATATTTTTCGTCCTATACACTTATAATTATACAATAAAAAATACTTCCCTGCCCAGTTTCTTTTGTCTTTCTCTTCTCGTTTATGCAAATTCAAATTGTATATAATTTCTCTCTTTCTCGTTTTATACAATTCGATTCAAATGTATATTAATTCCCTGCCCAAATCTCTTTTGCCTTTCTCGCTTTCTCATTTTATACAAATTTAAGTTCTCCTCCACTTTAGTCATGAATAAAGAAAGTAAAGTTTACTTTCATCGAAAGTAAACAGAGAGAAAAGTCTCAGACAAGAAAAGATCGAAAGAGTTCTTGAAAAGGCTCATAAACTAACACATTTAATGGTATTGAAATACCTACAATAATCTATAGTTCTTACCATAATAAGCTTTTGGTGTTTTCAAATCATGAAGCTACAACCGGTGTTTTTCAAAGCTTTGAATTTTCTAACATTTGTTTAATTAAAATATGGTAGCAAAAAATGGATTAACCAAGCAATGAATTGGATGAAGTGTTGAAGGAGAATATCAAAGAGAATGTCTTT
>CM040618.1:6930580-7122576 GCA_022817965.1 Solanum lycopersicoides
AAATGTGTTTGCTTAGGAGGAGATGAAATGACTATCTTACTGTTGTGTGTTTCTTTTCCTAGGATTAGCTTCTATATATAGGGAAATTTAGATTTTATTAAGTTTTTGACTAGTTTGAATTAAAGAATACTAAATTGTCGGTAGTAACTAATTGACATGTATTAAATGGGATGTATTAGATATCAAGTTATATCATATCATCTTGAAATCTATGTAGTTTATGATTTTGGTCTTATTCTGACCAGATTTTTTGAGTCAAACTTTTTTATATCGAGAAAATAATTTAGAGGTTTGATCTGAGTAAGTAGTAATTGATATCCAATTTTGATCATCCACAATATGAATAAATTCTCGAGCTTTTCAATTTCAAGCAATTTGAAATAATTAGTTTTATTTATAAAGAAGATAAAAATAGTTTAAAGTTATTTAAAATGATTTAGTATTTTTATAAGAATATTGTATGTATTACTATATATCTATAATATTTAATTTATATAATTTCTCTCTTTTATAAATACTCAAAAGTCATTGAAAAAAGATTCCTTTTAATTGAATATTTCGTCAATTAGTTTAGTTTAATTAGTAGTTTTTATTTTTAAGTCAATTAGTTTATAATGAGGTTATTTATTTAATTTGTTAAGATTAAAAAGTTTGTTAATTAATTGATATTAATTTGTCTTATTTAATTTGTCACGCTTCTATTTTTCACCAACCCTGCTCTTAAAAAGACAACAAGGTTTGGAAAAAAAAGTGGTTTTCCAATTAAAGTGACTATTTTGAAAAAGAATTATTTTATTTCAAAATCGTCACTTGAAATTAAGTTTTGGTACTCCAATTCACCTTATTAAAATCTCTATTCAGATGAAAAAATGACTCTTTATTTTGTTGGTCTGGGAACTAGAAATTTAGGTAAGGAATTCTGTTTCACACCCCAAGCCTACACCCTGGGTATGTTCGGCACTCGAGAATCATCGCTGGTCTCTATGCAAACTCAGCGGAAGACTTACTCAACAACATGGGAACTTAAATTTAAATATTAACTCAATTATCTCAAAATAAATAAGTTAGAATGGTTAAAAAATTCAACTAGTCGTAACCAAGCAACTCAAGTCTTGAAACATTAACAAGAAAATAGAAAAGATTCCTCAAAATAATACTATCTATAAAGCCTCTAAATACTGCGAGGGAAGTCGGGTCAAGACCCACAACCTAGCTACTAAATAAAACCAAACCATAAAGTGAAGCCATTCGAAAAGCAAGAAGGCTCACTAAAGCTGGCTGGAGTGCGATGTGATCAGCGAAGCACCGGTTGATGATATTGAATACCTGTATCTGCATCATGAAAAGATGCAGGACGAATGACATCAGTACATTGAATATACAAGCAATCAAGGGGAATTCTGAACATAGGTATACATAGTTGAACCGACAAAAAGGAAAAACATACTCAACTCAACTCAATACGAAAGCAACAATGAAAGATACAAGATGTATAAAGCTTTTAAAACTATAGATAATAACTCCATGTATATAAAATACAATAATAAACTCTTTACTCTTATGTGAGAGATTTTGTAACAGACAATCATCACCATGATTTACGTGATGATACAACGTCTCGTCCACGCTGCCAAAATTATCTTATACCTTGCTGGAGTATATAATATCCTCAACTAAGTGGATTCACTAAGATATGCTTAAAATCAATAAGGAGTCATCTAAAAAGTATGGTCATTTATCCATGTCAGCATATATGGTTTATGAGAATTTTGAGTTGTCTGAACTCTTTCTCGTATCGGTGCTCAATACTGCTTCCAATAATATATAACTCGTAATCATATGTTTAGAAACATAACTCATCCTCAACATGAGATAATTACTCAAAAGATTCTCTTAAAAGAGATACTACTCAAAACCTCCTCATGAACTCGTTTAGAATTCAAGGTTTTCTCTCATTTTAAATGCAAAAGTGTTTACACTTGGAAATACTTAGTTCCCTTATACTCATTTTTGAAACATGAAACTCAACTCTTATCATTCTCTTACTCATTCATTCAAGTTTTAAAACAAGTTTTAGAAGGTTGTAAAAGACTTCTGAAAATGACTCAAAAAGGTTTCTCAAACATTACTCTTAATCTTTACTTTGATTTGAAATGAAGATTTAAGAGTTATGATTAATATATAGGATTTATCAATGATTAATGTAGACTTAGATAGTTGGTAATAAGAAGAGAGCGAAGACAGATTCAAAGGAATTCATACGAGATGAAGAACAGAGGCAATCTGTGGCGCCACGAGCCAACCCTCAAGTGACTAAGGCTGGTTTGGGGTGCACTGCAGATGCAGGGCGCCAGCCTCCTGGCGCTACGGAGGCGCACCGCCCCAACCCAAACCCATAAACTTTTGACGAATTTTTCTTCTCGATTTTTTGTTCTAATTCATTTAGAATTGATTGATTTCTTTCGAACTCCCTTAGATTCATAAACCCAACACAATTAATTGAAAATTGACTCAAAATCCCTCAAGAACAACCCTCATCTGCAAGACGCTCACCTTAAGAACTCAATAAAAACTCCATTGATGAAGCACAAAACCTCAACAATCTCATCAAGAATCTCAACATACACAATCTCATGGACGAACTCATAAATAGAAACTCATGATTAGTGTGAGACTGAATAAACCCAACACTATGAAAGCTTACATACCTCGAGAACTAAGTTCTTGGTGAAAATCCTCAAAACTCTCTATGAAAGCTTACATCTTTCTTCTTTTTCTCCTCTTGAACTTTTCCCCAACATTCTAAATGCTTTTAGAAAGATTAAAATTGACTTAGTCTGATTAGATCCCTTAACTTGGGTGGGTAAACCGTTCTAGGATTGCGGGGGTAAGGAAAAGACTAAAATATCCCTCCTTGAAATGGATGGAAAATGCCTAAATTAGAGATGTTGCACTTAAACGGGCATAACTGATTCATCCGATTTGAAATTTAGCAAATTTGGCGGCGTTGAAAAGATGACTCGTAGACCTACGATTTGATACACATTGTCCACCTAATTTAATCTGTGCTAAAAGTTATGGTTGTTTGAAGTTGACCCTAAACTCAAAATTGGAAGAGTAACTTGCACGAATCTCAATTTAGCTCTTTCTAAATCCGAGGTGTTACATTATGCTGACCGAGGAGGAGATATCAGTCACTCCTCGAGTTCCGTGGTTATAGCACAATTTTTTAAATTATAATGTTCAATATTGGTTAAAGTGAAATAAAATAATAAAATTCACTATTAAAATTTATCGGGCCTCATAATTTTCGGAGGCCTAAGCAGTGTGCTTCACTAACCTTACTCTTAAGTCACTCCTAGCCTTATTCTTGAGCCACTCTTAGTGGTATCCCAGCCCCTTATCTTCGAATTCTGGATTCACCTCTGACATACGCAATCTGAACAACTTCAATATATTAAAATCATTTTTTTTTAGAAACATGACATGAAATATCCAAAGAAGATTAAAAGTTACCTTTAGTAAAAATTATATCATAAGAAGTAACTATCACAATCAGAAATTACGAACTCCATGACTGTGTATTTGGAATGTTGGTGTTTGGTGTATAGTGGATGGTGAGTATGCAATTTGATATGTGTCAGTTTTCTCTCTTTTCTTCTTTGTTCTTTTTGGTGTCGTCTCTTTCTGTTTGGGCTCTGTGTGTGTTTGTATATAGGGCAGTGTGATGAGTGGAGTAGTTTAGATTAATTATTATTTTATAATTAAATATATATAATAATTATGATAACAAAATATCAGATAAATATTTTAAACTAATAAAAAGATATAAGAAAAATTAAATAGCTAATCAAAAAATATAATTAAAAAACACTAACTAATTTATTTAAACTAAAAGAAAACATATATTTTTGCAATTTTTTTTTTAAGAAGAAATTGAACATAAACTTAGCTTAAAATATGATTTAACTTTTTATTGTTTTTAAATATTTTTAAAATAAACTTCATAAAATAAGATAGAAACAAAAAATATTTAATTTAGATTTAAAAAAATGTTGAAGTACTAAAAAATAGAGCTGTCAATACGGGTTAGGCCCGTTGGATCGGTCTGGCCTAACCCGTGATTTGATAGGGTTGGGTTACGATTTTCAGAGTCTATTTAAGAAGAGAGTTTTTTAGCCCGATCTAAATAAGTCTGCAAATTTATGGGGCTTTAAAAATATGGATATGGTCAGCCTGTGAGCCAAACAAAAATGAATGAAAAAATAAAAATAAGATAGTATATTAAAAATAACAAGAGTCTAAACTCGAGATCTGTTTAACGTTTAAAATATTACAATTTAAATACAAATTATGTTTATAAAATATGTACTACATAAAATGAAAATTCCCTATAAATTCTAGGGAATCACTACATAAGTCATAGCATATGGAATATTGTGATAGTTTTTGGCACAAATTATATACTCCCTCAGTCTCATTTTATGTTATACTTTTCATTTTTCGAGAATCAAACAGTTTAACTTTGACCGGACAATTGCGTATGAAATTTTCAATTGTTTTGAAATGAAGTTTATATAATTGTAAACTACGTAAAGAATAATTCAAAATATTAAAAGGATATAAGATAAACTTACAGACAAGATAAACTTATTTAAATCTCGAAATGCGAAAAATACTACATAAAACAAGACGGAAGGAGTATTACTTTTTTCTATAAATGTTAACGTTCCACACTTGCACGTGCCTTTGTGTTCAAACCACACAAAAAACAATAATTGACCATCATAAATATATCATACAAACACCATCTCTGGATAACATTGTTGACTTTGAATTGCACACCATTTTAGTTATAATGGAAGCAACAAATACAATTCTCATTCTCAACAATGCTATCATTGTAACTATGGATTCTAATAACAATGTTTTCGTAGATGGAGCAATTGTTATACAACACAACTCAATCATAGCCATTGGCAAATCCATTGACATTCTCACTCAATTTAATTCTATCGCACATCAAATCATTGACCTCCGCCGACAAATTCTCCTCCCAGGTCTTTTCTGCTTCTCAATTTATGTGACACAATAAAATTTACAGTCTTGATCAAGTTTTTTTTTTTATTTACTCTTATTATAGATTTATAGTTATGTAAATTTCTATGATATATATTTTCTTGGCTTATTACATAAAGATATCTTTTAACTTGACTTCAGCTATCTATGCCTTCTAATTTTGAGTATGCATAGTTAAATTTGTATAAAATTGAACAAATAGACACATTCGTCCTACGTGGCATGACGATTTTGTTCCTATATGGCGTTCTATGTGTATTATGCCATATAAGATGTGTATCTATTTGTTCAATTTTATATAAGTTTAAGTATCTACTTGTGTGCGCCCAAAGTTGCAATAGTTTTTAGAGTATATATCATTTTAGAAACTTATAAAATGATGTTGAAATTGATTAGGATCTATATTTAATTAGTCTAATAACTTCTTTGATCAAGCTTTTAAGAAACCAAAAATCTTTTTTTAAAATAAAAAAAATGAATTAGTTTAGTTAGTTTATGTGTTTGATCAAGTTTTTAAAGAAAATAAAGTGTTCTTCAGTAGCAGTAGAAATTCGGATTTTTTTTTCCCAAAAAGCACTCTTGTGATCAGTATATTTATTGAACTGTGTGCGCCACTGTCACAAATTTGAAATGTTCCTATGTGACGTTCTACATGAATTTTGCCACATACTGTATGTAGTCTCTCTGCTTGTTTAATTTTATACAAGTTAGATCAGTATATGTATTCACTGAATTACAGCACTTGGTACTTACAATTTTTTTTTTTTGTTTAGGATTGATAAACACACATGTTCATACGTCTCAACAATTAGCTAGAGGAATAGCTGATGATGTAGATTTGTTGACATGGTTACATGATCGCATTTGGCCTTACGAGTCCAACATGACGGAAGAAGATTCATTCATTTCCACTTTACTCTGCGGAATTGAACTTATTCACTCTGGTGTAAGTGAAATTGCAGTCAATAGTTGTCTGAACTAAACACATTGTAGATAAATTTGTTTGAGTTTGAGTTCTATGTACTGGCGTGAAAACAATGTGAGTCACTTAGAAGGTAATTGCACTTGTTCAGATGGTTTTGCCTATTGGATTGTATTGTTAGTTTATATACCATGTTTCTTTTGGTTGTTACTTATATAATATTTGACATGATTGCTCATTTTGTCTTAACTTATTCTCTAATAATCTTATTTTATCTTAACTTGGCGTCAATTGGCAACTATGACTTTTGACTTTGAGTGTGTACAAGTAGACACTTAAACTTGTATGAAATTGAGCAAATGAATACATTCGTCCTACATGGCAATCTTGTATCCTACATGGCTTCCTAGTATTATGTCATGTAGGACACTTGTGTCTACTTGTTCAATTTTATAATAGTTTAAGTGTCTACTTGTGCACATTCAAAGTTTGAGTGTGTACATTGTTTGTGCATATAACTTAAGTCCGATGTATTTATGTTTGTTTCAAAATCCTACCTTTGTTTGTTGATGGAATCAGGTTACGTGCTTTGCTGAAGCAGGAGGGCAGCATGTGTCTGGAATGGCAAGTGCAGTAGAAGTATTAGGCTTGCGTGCGTGTTTGGCCGAGTCAATTATGGACTATGGTGAGGGTTTGCCAGCTTCATGGGCAGCTAGGACTACTGATGAGTGTATTAAGGTTGGCTAAGTTTGAAGTTTCACTTTCGAAATGTGTTCGATTAAATTTTCAAGCATTTAATAGACATTGTTTTGTTGCTTTCAGCATTCCTCGAACCGATTCATTTCTTGATTCTTGTGTTGAAGTTATTTAGCTTGAAATTATTTTATTAGCTCTTCACACTGCCTGACGAAGATTCGTAATGTTATTTCAGAGTTGCTAATTTGAAAAATGTTTGTTGCTTAAAGTTACGAATGTAATGTTATTTCAAGGATGCAGTCGCAGAAGGATCTGTTTATGAAACACCACAATACCGCAGATGGACGTATCAAAGTGTGGCTTGGGATAAGGCAAATTATGAATTCAACTGATCGGTTACTTACTGAGACGAGAGACACAGCAATAGAACTAGAAACCGGGATTCACATGGTATATATATCTCTCTCAACTAAAATACAATACAAGATTTATATGTATACAAGGTTTCTATCGATGAAACAAAGAGAAAATGGTGTTTAGTCATCGTCAAATTTAACCAGGTTTACGCATTTTACCAACGTCATTATGAGTTAATTGAAAATGAAAATTTGTATACTGGACGAATATGTTCTGCTTTACTGATCCTGTATGTCCTCTGCTACTAGTGATATTTAAGAGTTTGCCCCTACTGTGACGTCTAGTAAATGGTTGTTAATGATAGTCTTTTTCTCGTTTCCACCCGGTTGGCATTCGTGAATCTAAATCAGTATGTTCTTGCATCAAAGAAGATGCATTCCGTTGCAGATAAACGAGGTTTTGTCGTTCTACTGCCCCTTAAAGGAGAATATGTAAAAGAATGTTGTATGCAAGAGGAATAAGTGTTAAGAAGATTTGTTAACTCTAGTGGTGTCTTAACGTTTCAACTATTTCAGCATATTGCAGAGATACCGTATGAAAATAAGCTGATTGTTGAAACTCGAGGAGTTGATAACGGAACTGTTACACATCTCGAGAAGATCAAGTTCCTGCAGAACAATTTGTTGGCAGCACATACTGTTTGGGTCAATGAGAAAGAGGTATATATAAGCTTCTTGCCCTATTCTATGATCTATCTGTCTTAGCTAAATTTGTGTATCTTGTTCGAGTTTGTTTCTTGGTAACATGGCTAACTAAACCTCAATAAAGCCTCAGCCCAAAAGGAGTTTGGCAACACGGTCCACAATATTCACCATTGTTATCAATACGAAATTGCTCATACATATTGACTTTGATGAAATATTTTCTCCTATTCAATTGTCATGTATTCGTACAGTTCTTGGTTTGGCTCCTAATCTTGATTTAGAAATTGAGCAGATGGATGTGAAGATGACTTTTCTTTATGGATGTACAAAGATTTTCCGATCATTCTCTTGCTATATGTGGATGATATGTTAATTGTGGACAAGAATACTTTCAGGATTGGCAAGTTGAAGAAACAATAATGTAAGTTTTTTGCTATGAAAGGTTGGGTCGTACTAAGCAGATTTTGGACATGAGGGTTACTCGTCTCAGAGATGAAATAAAACTTTATTTGTCACAAGTACATCAAATGTGTGTTAGAGCGATTTAACATGAAGAATGCTCAGCTTGTTAGCACACCTTTGTCCGGTCATATGACGTTGAGCAAGAAGACGTGTCCTACAACAAGGGAGGAAAAAGAGAGCGTGGACGAAGTTCCGTATTCCTCCATTGTTAGAAGTGTAAGGTATCCAATGATATGTACTAAACCTGATATTGCTCATGTAGCCAGTGTTGTTAGCATGTTTCTTGAAAATCCATGAAAAGAGCATTGGGAAGCTGTGAAGTGGATACTCAGGGTATCTGAGAGGAATTTTAAATGAATGCTTGTGTTTGCTCATCCTAAAGAAGGGGAGTGTTCTTCTTTGCAAAGATCTAAATAAGAAAACGATAACGAAATGTTTCTTTTTAGCATGACAGTTTCCCGTATGGATCGGAGAAAGGAAAGAGTAACAGAAGTTCTCATTATACACTCATTACATAGCAAGTAAACTAAAGATTGTTGGGAAAAGCTCAACTAGTTCTCAAGACATGAACTTCAAAATTCAGTCTGGTTGCAGTGCTAAAAGTATCTCGACTTCTATGGGAAATAATGTTTATTGCCGTTTCTTTTTCATCAACAATGTTAACTGTTTATTTTCTTTCAAATAATTATATCTAGTTGTCAGGTTGATTATCTCGCAAAGGCTGGAGTCAAAGTCTCACATTGTCCTGCTGCTGCAATGAGAATGCTTGGATTTGCTCCCGTCAAGGAAATGCTCAGAGCTGGTGTTTGCGTATCCTTGGGTACAGACGGTGCACCATCAAACAATAGAATGAGCATTGGTATATATTGATCTGTCGCTGTTCTTGATATATATCACATCTTTCCAAGAATGACTTTAGCAGCTTCCTCGTATTGTCCATTTATCTCGCTTATCATTAGCGAAAAGCATATGCTCGATGTTATCTATCTCTTGAACTTCTACATTTGTTGTGATGCTCCATTTTTATTTTGGTATAGTTGATGAGATGTACCTGGCCTCTTTGATCAACAAAGGGCGTGAAGTATTTTCTACGGGAACCACTGATCCTACAGCTTTGCCTGCTGAAACAATCCTCAGAATGGCCACAATAAACGGAGCCAAGTCTGTACTTTGGGACAAGGAAATAGGTTCGCTCGAGGTTGGGAAGAAGGTCGGAATATTGATTCCACCTATATGTTATTTTTCTGGTTCTTCTTCTCCCGATTCTGATGAGATTTTCCTGATGTTTGATCTCATCATACACGTAATTTACTTATTTTGAACTACTTTGCAGGCTGATATCGTCGTGGTCAATCCCTCTTCTTGGTCCATGATGCCAATTCATGACTGGTATGTGATCAATTTAACGAATAATAATAAGCACACTGTGGATAGACATTATTATCCCGTGATTCATCTTTTAGTATTTATGTACTATTTCGCGATATGCATCTAGTGCTTAGCATTTTCTAAAAGTTGCATCAATATCAGACTTTCTTTTACATATCCGTGATGTCTGGGCCAGCTTTCGCGTACTTCAACTAATTTCACAAGATACCTGTCACCTTTCACCAGCAACAATAAGTACAATGTAATTATATCCACCAAGTCTAGTATAGGACAGATGAGAAGAAATCACCTAGTGTTTTTTGTCTCTACGGGGATTTAAATTAAACATGAGATCTCCTGATTCTCAACTTACTTCATTGACCACTAGACCACACCGTTAGCAGCAATATCAGACTATTTAAACTACATATATTGACTAATCTTAACTCTATAATACTAAACTATGCTGTTTAACAATCTGTGGATAACAGTATCCTTATAAATTGCTATGGAGTCGGTATGTTTGTTCTCTCTTATCGGTTTCATTCAATATGTTACACTAGTTTCTTTTAATGACTTTTGCAGCATTTCGAGCCTCGTTTATTGCATGAGAACTGAGAATATCGTCTCTGTTATGTGCAATGGCTGTTGGATTATGAAAGATAAGAAAATATTAACCGTAGACGAGGTATATATTGCATACTGTTTCATGTACTTTGTTAAGTTAAATATGTATTCTGTGAATGAGTCTCACATTTATGCACAGGAAAAAGTTTTATCAATGGCCAAACATGCCTCTGCTGAGCTTTTAAAGAGAGCAGACATACAAATTCCAAACAGAATGAATTTTGTGTGATCACTTCACTGTGTAAATTAAAGGTGTTTGTAATGTTAAAACCAAATAAAATTTGCTTTGTAATTGTTCTCAACCTTCTGGCTAATTTCAAGGTTAAACTATTGATGTCTGGTGATTAGACAGGATATGACAGCGTTTTAGCTGTTAAAAGACATGGAGGTTGAGAATTAGGACAAAAGGGTATTGGTAATCGAGTTTTGTCCTACTTCTAGTAGTATGGTTTAGGTGTTATGTCTTCTTTTTTTTCCTCACTATTGATGTCTGGTGATTAGACAGGATATGACAATGTGTTGCTACACTTGTTTGGTGTATTGCTATTTCGTCGTTTCTTTTTCTCTCTTTTACACCTGATTTTTTTAAGTCGAGGTTTATTGAAAACAACTTCTAAAATAAAGGTAAGATTTGTTGCATCCTCTACTCTTCTAAGACTCCAGTTATGAAATTATATTAAATATGTTGTTGTACAATTATTTATTGGTTTTCTTCATGCCTTCAGTAAGTGCAAACAAATTAATAAATCTAACATAGGGGTGAATTACTAAAACAACTAAAGCAATGAGCTGTCACTTGGAATAAATATCTGCTATATTTGTTGTTACAAGTTCTAAATTATGACATTTTGATAAATTGTATGGTTGCCTGAAAATTGAGTTTTTTTTTGTTTTTTTTTTTAAAATATAAACTTTTCAAATAAAAAGGAAATAATTATTAGAAGTTTGAAAAATTTAAATTATTATGTCCTAAGAAAAATTTAATGAATTGGCTATAATAAACAGCATAGAAACAATATATTAAATCCTCCATTCAAAATTGATTTTAGACCATTAATATATTTGAGTCGTCTCTGAACCAACGTAAGAAAATGAAAAGATCCAAATATGTTCTTAAATTTTTTTTTTTTTTAAAAAGTTCTATTTATTTGCCTACATTAATAGGTGAAGTTAAATACAAAAATAGACTAGATTTACTTATGTTTGACAAATAATAAAAGTTTTTCAACACGTTCTCTATTTTTACTAGGGAAAACAGTTTGAATTTGTTCATAACGATATGAAATGGTAGAATTTTGAAACCTCTAAAAAATAATTATATGTATTCACTTAATTAAAACTAACTAGTACTATGTTTTTTTGTAATCTAACACTTAACAATTACTTTTGGAAAACATAAACTAATGATTAGTATACATTTAGAAATGATTTAGTCGAATACAAATTACTATTCTCTCAAACCACTTTTATTTTTAAAAAAAAGTACCTTTCTATATAGTTTCTTACATACTTCTTTCAAATGATCAATTCACCTAAACACTCACTTCTTTATTGAAAATCCAACTAAATTTCACTCGACGTGACTCTACTTTCTTTGCTCGATTTTCCAACTTCCTAACTATAAGTGGAAATTTGCACACAAAATCCTGTGCACTTTTCGCCTCCCCTGTCAACCCTTCAAGCTTTTCCAATTTCCATCGTGTTATAAAAAACTCTATTATTTCACCATAATCGCGAGTTGTGTAAACCCCTAACCTTTGAGAAACGGCTGAGTAGTTCTCAAATAAATTCGAATCTTGTCCATCATACATGAGATGTTGTGGCATCACTATTCTCTTCTTCATCATATTCGAAATGGCTAACATAGTTGTATTTGGATCCACTTCAAGCAATTTTTCGACAATTTTTATGTAGGCATTCTCATGCCACTTCTCATCTGCTGCAATGGTTCCACATATACGCGCTAAGACGGGGTCTCCAGCCTCTTTAGCTAGCCTAGCCATATTGCCATGAGACATGAATGTTGCGCGCTCTTGAAATGATGCATACACAAAGCCCATGTATGGATTGTTCTCTGTTCCATTGTCCTAATAATAAGATATACAAACATGATGAACAAGTTATCATTAGTTTTTTATCAGGCATAATACATAAATGTTTCCTTTAACTTGACCTCATTTTACATTTATATCTTTCAACTGTGGGTATGTACAAGTAGACACTTAAACTTCTATAAATTTGAACAAATAGATACATGAGTCCTACGTGGCACAATACACGTAGGACAAAAAATGTCATGTAGGACATGTGTGTCTATTTGTTCAGTTTTATACAAATTTAAGTATCTGTTTATGCAAAATCAAAGTTGAAGGGCATAAATGTGATTTGAAACCAAGTTAAAGGGCATATTTATGTATTATCACTATAACAAAAACAACTTTTAGCGGCATTAAGTATTGATATTAATAAAGAGTGCTAAAGTTTTTTACCGGCATTAGTTAAGTGCCATTAGAACCAATATCGTTAAAGACTTTAGGGACATATGCAAAGAGTGACAATTGCCGCTAAAAATATATATTTAGCGACAATTAATTCTTAATTGTCGCTAATGATAATTTTTGTCGAAGTATATGTCTTTTTTATTAGTATGACATGCATACTGGACAAGTAAAAAAGAACAGAGGAATAGTTTGTTTTTGTGATAGTTACAATTACCATTCCAGCTCGAATCATATATTGTGTTGTCTTGTCAATCATCATCATATCAACTCTGCCTGAAAGATAAATGTAAGTTCGTAGCAAATCACCATGTCGATTCTCCTCAGCTGCCCATGATCGAGTCCAAATTGCCCATGGACATGAACTAGACCCTGTCTCATCGCGTACTCCGTCCCACGTGTTAATCATGGTTTGATAAGTAGGTAATGAATCCTCACCTAACATATTACCCACAAGCACAACAAAATACTCATTGGGAAGCCCTAAAACTCGTTGTCTTAGTGCACAAACCTCTTCGTTAAATCTATCGAACCCTTGAGAAGGGTCAGGGAGAAATTCACTAGGTTGCCAACATTTTTCTATGGGTTTACGAAAATCGAGGAGACTTTCGGAAACCCAAGATTCTAATGACTTGAGGACTTCTAGTTTTTCATGTGGCATTGAGTGAGTTATGTGGTGGCGTCATGGAGAAGTTATAGGTGATGAAGCCACCGCAGAGACCGGAGGAAGCCTTTGCAATGATTTGCAACGGGGTATGGTGGTGGTTGTAGGGAGAGGTGATGTCCATACAATCGATGGAATGGTGAACTGGGAGAAAGTCATAGAGTGCATGGCTAATGAATGTCAAAAAGTGCTATTGTGTGACTATTACTTCTTACAAGGAATCTTATTTATAGGTATTTATCATTCATAGTAATTGTTTGAGAGATTAGGGTGGGGGGGTGGATTTAGATATCAGCCGATCGTAAAATATACCTAGATACATGTATTTTTGTCACCAAATACACTAAAATAGGGAGAGGCGAGTGAGATGTGGAGGGAAGCAAGCGAGATAGTCAGTATCCTAGGTACATGCAGATCACACTAGATATATGTATCTAGTGTGATCGCATGTATTTGGAATACCAGACACATAGGAGAGTGGCTAGCGAGATTTGATATGTATTGTAGATACATGATATAATGTATTTAGAACAAACTACACATAATTTTAACCTCATATATCCCGAGAGACATGTACTTAGACATAGCTAGACGCAACAAAATTTGATAAGATTCATAACATTATAAAATCAAAGTAATTAACTCTTAAACTGGTGAAATTTCTATAAGTTTTCATTTTTTATCTTTAAGACGGAGGGAGTAATAATCAAGGAGCAGTCGAAGATGTAAATGGAGCTATGTAGATACTACTTTGGATAATTGACTTTTAAAACTAATACATATCTTAATTATATCAAAATTGTCATCCTCCTAAGGCAGCATATATAGATAGTGTTGTAGATTGTTGGACTTTTATATGGAGCTACTATGAGATCACCTCAAGTATTGTTCAACAAAGTTATAGACTTTTTTAAAATATAATTAATCCACCTAAACTTTCACTTTCCCTAGTGATATAGTATTTGACATAAATCACTACCATATTTATCAATAACTCAAAGGTACATAGGAGAGGGACATAAACCTAATCTTCTAGAACAAAATACAATGAAATAGCGTTGGTTGTGTCAATTAGATTATACAAACTCTCTCCATTTGTAAGGCTATACAACAAAAAGAATAGTTATTGCTCGATATTATATGAATATCACATAAACCTATCGATTGGGTTAGCCTGTCTGGTTTCGGCTCATTAAAATCGACCCAAAAAGGGTCCGACCCGGCAGCCAACCCTCTTTATTAGTGGGATGTGGTGGTAGAAATGGGCGGGTTGGGTCAAATGTGGGCGGATTTAAAATGGGTAAACATAAAATGGGGGGGGGGGGAGGGGGGAGGGTCCAGGGTAAGGTGAAAAAAAATTGAAGTTAAAAATATTTTTTAAACAAACTTAATATTTTTGAAGGGTGGGGGTTGGTTGGGGTGGGTCCAAGGTAGGGTGAAAAAATATAGTAAATATTTGAAGTTGAAAATATTTTTTTAAAACAAACTTAATATTTTTTTTGGTGGGGGGAGGGGGATGATGGGGGGGACGATGTTAGGGATGAAAAATGAAATTTTAAAGTTGAAAATATTTTTTAAAAATAAACTTAAATTTTTATTTTTTTTGGGGTGGAGGGCTGGTGTGGGGGGTTGGGGGAGGGGGTTCGAGGGTAGTGGTGAAAAAATGAAATTTTGAAGTTCAAAATATCTTTTAAAAATATACTTTAATTTTTTTTGGGAAGCCTGGGTGGAGGTCGAGAGCTAAAGTGTTAATAGGGACTCATATATGAAAGTTTCGAAAAAATCACTTCTAAACTTGGTAACAGAAGATTTTTTGAAAATGGAGAAAACTTGCAATATCCATATTTGACCCGTAATTTACCCATAATATACCCATATATTAATGGATAAAATATGGGTATAATCCCAAATATTTTCCATATTTAAAATCACTCTTTCAACCCATATTTGAAGGGCTATTAGGGCGGGTCAATAAAAAATGAGCTTAAATTGCCAGCACTAGTGGGGTGGGCCGGTTTGGATTATTTTCTCCCACAAGCCGATAAGACCAGCTCGATTATTTTCATAAATAGCTATACGTTTCTTTATTTTTCGTACATAAAATGAATCTTCTAATTCTCTCTCAAATATTACGGTTCTTTCTTTATTTTTGGATTTCGATAATTTGGTATATTCGTTTTTTCTCTTGCTTTTATTTGATTTTTTGACCAAACTAAGTCTTTATCAAAATAATACATTTTTCTAAAATTTTACAAAATTAGTATAAACGTATTTCATAGTAACGTTTTAGGGTATATTTCATTTTTAAAAAAAAACTAACAACGTTAGGTTGATATACGTTACTGTAAGTAAAGTTTTACTCCTAAAATATTATTTTGAGTAACATTTTACTCCGAAAACGTAACTGTTAGTAACGTTTTAGGAGTAAAACGTTACTGTGAGTAACGTATATCAATCTAACGCCGTCAGCTTTTAAAAAATAAAAGATACCCTAAAACGTTACTGTAATATACGTTTATACTAGTTTTGTAAAATTTTAGAAAAATGTATTATTTTGGTGAATTACTTTATATAATGATATTATTTTGTGTACCTAACGCACACCTAGTGAAATTGAAGAAATAGGTATAGGTGCATACTAGATGAATGAATTAGAGTAACAAGATAATTACGGTATAGAAGAATAAAATTACGATAGTATATTGTGTGTATATTTAGTATATATTAGATGTATATATATAATATAATGTAAGTATTCCACTATAATAGATAGTATATTGTGTGTATATTTATTATATATTAGAAGTATATATATAATATAATGTAAGTACTCCACTATAATAGATAGTATATTATGTGTATATATATTCAATAGTACATTAGAAGTGTATATAAGAATAACTGCACTTAAAAATAGTTATTAAAATGTCATTATCTAGATATTTTAACAAACAAAATATATCCTGATATAATTTATTTACCTTTCTTTTATTTTTCAATCTAGACTCATGTTTGATTAAATTTGATTTTTTTGTCCACTTATTTTTCACATTTTTTTATAGTTTATTACCGACTTTTCTTTCTCAATTTTTTAATCCAAATTCTCTCTCTTCAAATCACCTAAAAATTTCCTTGTTTGATTGGATTCCATTTTGAAATTTTTTCGTAAAATCATCCTATTTCTATTTATGCAAGCAAAAAATCATGTAATAAAGATAATTTTTATTGGTAAAAGTTATACTTACAACTTGAAACAAGGAAGAGATTAATAATAAAAAATTTAATTTTTGTTTGAGTTGTTAAACATTGTGTTGTTAGATGAATTAATCTAATTTTTTTTTTCCAAAAAAATTAACTATTTTTTATATGACTCATAACCCAACTACAGTTTATTTGTGTATTCATTCTTCTATCTATATATCAACAAGTTCTACATTTTTTATTTTTACTTTGTATTTTAGTTTCAATTTCAATTTGTATATCAACATGTTTGTATTTCTTTTTTAATATGTATTCATCCTAATTGTACACTAACAGTTTTATATTTTATTGGGTAATCATTTCGTATTTCAATCTCAATTTAGATGTCAACAAGTTTATATTTCTCTTTTGATTTGCATTCAGCCTAATTGTATACCAACAATTTTTGTATTTTATGTGCCCGCTTTACCTTTCAAAGTCACTTTGTATTTCAAATGAAGAGAATATCTCTTTTGTATTCATAAATTTATATTCAATCTGACTCTGTATTTATGACCTTGTATTTACATATCATTTATGTATTCATATATTGTTATATTCATCATAGGTTTCTTGATCGATTAGTTTGTATTCATCATAATTATTTTATATTCCTCCAAGTAGTTCATCAATGCAGCCTCATATTCTATAGAAATTTTCCAATCACTTCTAGACAAATTAAAGAATCGGCAATTAAAAAACATACATAATTGTTATTTTATGTTTCACAGATAATATCAAACTTTAAAGAAATCAATGGAATTCATTTTGCTATCCAGACAATTATTTCAAACATTAATAGGTGAAGTTAAACACAAAAATGGACTAGATTTACGTATGTTTGACAAATAATAAAAGTTTTTCAACACGTTCACTATTTTTACTAGGGAAAACAGTTTGAATTTGTTCGTAACGATATGAAATTAGGTCTGTGTATCGGCCGGTTCGGTTCGGTTTTGAAGTTTATCGGGTTGACTTATTGGTTATCGGTTTGTAGAGATGCTAAACCGTTATAGAACCATTAAGATATTGGCTTATCGGTTATTGGTTTATCAGTTTTGATCGTTATTGGTTCGGTTATCGGTTTAACCGTTAAGATTTGACACAAAAGAAAAAACATTGAAAATTACTTAGAAACAAGGTGACAAACCAAATAAATCATGCACTGGAGTTCACAAATTACATCTTGCTTAAAAGCAAACACTTTTACATTGTAGAATAATAGAGTGTTTGAGACAACCAAAAATAAAAGTAGGAAATTAAACTCTAAGTCGAGGACTTTATATATAAAATGGTATAAATATAACTATTTAATTTACTATTGGGTTATCGTTTAACCCGTTAAGAAAAAACTTTAAACCGTTAAGAACCGATAACCCGATAACAAAAAAAAAAACAAGACCGTTATCAAAATCACTAAACCAATAACCCAATACTATAAATCAATAACTTTTTTATCGGTTCGACTTATCGGTTTCACTTTGATTTTGAACAGCCCTATATGAAATGGTATAATTTTGAAACCTCTAAAAAAAATTATATGTATTCACTTAATTAAACTAACTAGTACTATGTGTTTTTGTAATCTAACACTTAACAATTACTTTTGGAAAACATAAACTAATGATTAGTATACATTTAGAAATGATTTAGTCAAATACAAATTACTATTCTCTCAAATCAGTTTTATTTTTTAAAAAAGTATGTTTCTATATATTTTCTTACATACTTCCTTCAAATGATCAATTCATCTAAACACTCACTTCTTTATTGAAAATCCAACTAAATTTCACTCGACGTGACTCTACTTTCTTTGCTCGATTTTCCAACTTCCTAACTATAAGTGAAAATTTGCACACATAATCCTGTGCACTTTTCGCCTCTCCTATCAACCCTTCAAGCTTTTCCAATTTCCATCGTGTTATAAAAAACTCTATTATTTCAGCATAATCGCGAGTTGTGTAAACCCCTAACCTTTGAGAAACGGCTGAGTGGATTTCAAATAAATCCGAATCTTGTCCATCATACATGAGATGTGTTGGGAAAATGCGGACAAACACAAAAATATATATGGTAAAAGTAATGGAAATAAAATGGGAAAATAATAACACCAAAATTTTTACGTGGAAACCCTTATGAATAAGGGAAAAAATCACGGGCCAAGAGGAGCAACTGATATTACTACAGTAAGGAATTTTACACTGTGTAGTCACTAATACAATACTCAAAGTGACTACTACACACTCAAAAGGAACAACACTCTTTTGGTTTCCGTCTTACTAAAATATCGCTCACACTCTATTTTTCTTCATAGACTATTTTCTTGTATAGTCTATGGAATACCTCACTTTGCTCTCAAAATGGTTTTTCTCTCTAACTTGGTGTGTTCTACAAATGAGCAAGAATGCTCTATTTATAGAAGGATAAAACCATGCCTATGTCACTAATGACATATGTAAATATAGCAAAGTCAAAAATGGTTGCAAATCTTACCAATTTGCCAACCACCAAATCTTTTATTTTCAACTCCAATTACTATTCCTTTTTAACAATTGCTTGTACCAATTGAATAGCTAAAGTGACCAAAAAAATGGGATGGACTCAACAAATCTCCCCCTCCAGTCCCATTTACTGGAAGAAGGAATCTTCATCTTCTTTAGAGAGAGCTCATACCCACAAGTTCTTTGCATAACTCGAACTTGTCTTTCGGTATCGTCTTGGTCAGCATATCTGCAGGATTTTCACTTGTGTGAATCTTTTTGACGTGAAATAATTCACTCTCCACTTCCTCACGAATCCAATGATATCTGACGTCGATGTATTTTGTTCTTGCATGGTACATGGAGTTTTTGCTCAAGTCTATTGCACTCTAGCTGTCACAATAGACAATATACTCCATCTGATTCAAACCAAGCTCTTGAAGAAATCGCTTTAGCCATATCATCTCCTTGTCGGCTTCAGTTGCCGCAATATACTCAGCTTCAGTTGTAGATAGTGCAACACACTTCTGCAATTTTGACTGCCATGATATAGTTCCCCCTGAAAAAATAAACAAATATCCAGTAGTAGATTTTGTTATCAAGGTCACCTGCCATATCAGAATCTGTATAGCCTTTCAAGATTGGATTTGATGCTCCAAAACACAAGCATTCATATGAGCTTCCTCTAAGATACCTGAGTATCCACTTCACAGCTTCCCAATGCTCTTTTTTCGGATTTTCAAGAAATCTGCTCACAACACCAACTGCGTGAGCAATATCAGGTCTAGTGCACGTCATTGCATACATTAGACTTCCAATGACGGAGGAATATGGAACTTTGACCATGTTCTCTTTTTTCTCCCTAGCTGTAGGACACATCTTCTTGCTCAACTTTATATGACCAGCAAGAGGTATACTAATAGGCTTAGCATTCTTCATATTGAAGCGCTCCAGTACACGTTCAATGTACTTCTTCTGGGACAAATTAATCTTCCTTTTATCTCTAAGACGAGTAATTCTCATGCTCAAAATTTGCTTGGCATGACCCAATTCTTTCATAGAAAAAGACTTACACAACTCTTTCTTCAGCTCGTCAATCTTGGAAGTATTCTTGCCCACAATCAACATATCATCCACATACAACAGGAGGATGATAAAATCATTGTCAGAAATTTTTTGTACAAATACGCAATGATCTGAAGAAGTCTTCTTATAGCCTTGCTCCCCCATAACAGATTCAAACTTCTTGTACCACTGTCTAGGAGCTTGTTTTAGGCCATAAAGACTCTTTTTGAGTTTGCACACAAAATTTTCTTTACTTTCTACTTTGAAGCCCTCAGGTTGTTCCATATAAATCTCTTCTTCTAGGTCACCGTGAAGGAAAGCCGTCTTCACATCCATCTGCTCAATCTCTAAATTAAGACTAGCAGCCAAACCTAGAACTGTGCGAATCGAGGACATTTTTACAACAGGAGAAAATATTTCGTCAAAGTCAATACCCTTCCTTTGACCAAATCCCTTAACAACCAATCTAGGTTTGTACCTGGGCTTCGAGTTGTGTTCTTCAACTTTAACTTTGAACACCCACTTGTTCTTCAAAGCTCTCATGCCTTGGGCAATTTTACCAACTCATAAGTGTGGTTCTCATGCAAAGACTTCATCTCATCTTGCATGGGTTCAATCCATTGATCCTTGTGCTCATCTTCCATGGCCTCCTCATAACATTAAGGTTCTCCCCCGTCAGTGAGTAACACATACTCATTAGGTGAATAACGGGAGGAAGGAAACCGCTGTCTTGTGGACCTCCTAAGCGGAATATTTGATTCGTCCACAACTTTATGAGCAACAGGATCATCAATAACAATATCATTGTTATTATCAACATCAACATGTTGATTTGATACATGATTTTGGGCGTCACCATGATTATCAAGCCCAACAACATCATGCACACTTGTGTGAGGAACGTCATCATGATGAACTATACCATCAAAACTTGAAGATTCTACCGTTTCCGCTTTGTCAATATCTTCAATTGTTTGATTCTCCATGAAAATAATATCACGGCTTCTCACAAGTTTCTTTTCAATTGGATTGTATAGCCTGTAACCAAATTCATCTAGGCCATATCCAATGAAGATGCATTGCCTTGTCTTGGCATCTAACTTTGACCTCTCATCTTTCGGCACATGTACAAAAGTTTTGCAACCAAATACTCTCAGATGGTCATAGGAAACATCATTTCCATACCAAACACCATTTGGTACATCACTTTGCAAAGCAACAGCAGGAGATAGATTAATAACATGTGCAGCGGTCAATAAAGCCTCACCCCAAAATGAGTTCGGCAACTTTGCTTCAGAAAGCAAACTTCTAACTCTTTCCATCAAGGTCCTATTCATCCTCTCAGCCAAACCATTAAGCTGAGGAGTCTTGGGAGGAGTCTTCTGGTGTCTAATACCTTGATGCTTGCAGTATTCTTCAAATGGTCCACAATATTCACCACCATTATCAGTACGAATGCATTTCAGTTTCTTTCCAGTTTCTCTTTCAACTGAAGCCTGAAACTGCTTGAAGACACCTAACACTTGGTCTTTAGTCTTCAAGACATAGACCCAAAGTTTTCTCGAGCAATCATCAATGAAAATGACAAAGTAGAGTGCACCACCTAATGTCTTTGTCTTCATTGGACCACAAAAATCAGAGTGCACCAACTCAAGCAACTCTGTCTTTCTCGAAGGGGGGTAGGACTTAAAGGAAACTCTATTTTGTTTACCAGCCAAGCAGTGCTCACACTTTTCTAATTTAGCACTTTGGAAATTTGACAATAATTTCTTCTTGGCTAGAACATTAAGTACTTTCTCGCTGATGTGGCTAAGCCTCTTGTGCCATAATGTTAAAGAGCTATCGCTCTCAACCGCTTCACCATATCTACACAAGCAGAGGCCGTAGTCCAGTATAGACCACGACGTTTGTTACCGCGAGCCACAACCAAGGAACCCTTGATGAGCTTTCATTTTCCATCACCGTTGGTACTAACATATCCTTCATCATCTAAAACACCAACAGAAATTAAGTGCAGACGAACATCATGAGCATGTTTCACATTGTTCAAAACTAGTTTAGTTCCAACACTAGTTTCCAAACAAATTGTACCAATACCAACCACCCTAGAAACAGTCTCATTACCCATACTCAAGGTTCCAAAATCATCAAGAGTATAGGAAGAGAAAAAATCCTTCCTTGATGTCACATGAGATGCGACACTAGTGTCCACAAACCAGCTTGACTCATCACAAGCAATATTTATCATGTTTGCATCAAGAACGGTAACAAGATCTTCGGTGGTGACGGTGGCTAGGCAATTTTCATTGCCATCTTCTTTAGTTTCCTCTTTGTTGTTGTTCTCCCTCTTCAACTTTTAGCAGAACTTCTTCGTGTGCCCTTTCATACCACAATGATAGCACTCAATATCCTTAAGGCTGCCTCTGATTTGCTCCTATTTTGTTCTCTATTCTGAGAACCACGAGTTTTGTTTCTTCTCCTGGGGCCAGTTATCATGACATCCGACGAAGAAGAACCTAGAGATTTTCTTCTCATATCTTCGTTCAATACACTACTCTTGGCGGAATCCATAGAGATCACACCATCTGGAGCAGAATTTGACAATGACGTTCTAAATGTTTCCCAAGAGTCTGGTAGGGAACCAAGTAGAAGCAAGCCTTGAATTTCTTCATCAAATTTGATGCCCATAGCTGATAATTGGTTCATGATCCCCTGAAAATTATTCAGATGGTCTGTCATCAGAGAACCATCATGATACTTCAAACTCAACATCTGCTTTATTAAGAACATTTTGTTGTTGGCAGTCTTCTGAGCATACAAACTTTCAAGATGCTCCCATAGGGTTCGAGCATGTGCATCCCCAGAAATATGGTTCAATACATTATCGTCGACCCATTGCCTAATGAATCCACAAACCTGTTTGTGCAACAGATTCCACTCTTCATCTGTTTTATTATTAGGCTTTACAGTGGTAAATACTGGTTTGTAAAAATTCTTAACATAAAGCAGATCTTCCATTTTTCCCTTCCAAATGGCATAATTAACACCATTCAAAGTAACCATTCTACTTGTGTTGGCTTCCATTGTTTCCCCCAAAAAATATAGTTATCGCAAATCAAAGTAAATCTTTTCTGATGTGGAAGTTCAGACTATGCTGCAACCACAGAGCATACTCAGATAAAACATTGGCTCTGATACCAGTTTGTTGGGAAAATGCGGACAAACACAAAAATATATATGGTAAAAGTAATGGAAATAAAATAGAAAAATAATGACACCAAAATTTTTACGTGAAAACCCTTATGAATAAGGGAAAAAATCACGGGCCAAGAGGAGCAACTGATATTACTACAGTAAGGAATTTTACACTGTGTAGTCACTAATACAATACTCAAAGTGACTACTACACACTCAAAAGGAACAACACTCTTTTGGTTTCCGTCTTACTAAAATATCGCTCACACTCTATTTTTCTTCATAGACTATTTTCTTGTATAGTCTATGAAATACCTCACTTTGCTCTCAAAATGGTTTTTCTCTCTAACTTGATGTGTTCTACAAATGAGCAAGAATGCTCTATTTATAGAAGGATAAAACCATGCTTATGTCACTAATGACATATGTAAATATAGCAAAGTCAAAAATGGTTGCAAATCTTACCAATTTGCCAACCACCAAATCTTTTATTTTCAACTCCAATTACTATTCCTTTTTAACAATTGCTTGTACCAATTGAATAGCTAAAGTTGACCAAAAAAAATGGGATGGACTCAACAAGATGTTGTGGCATCACTATTCTCTTCTTCATCATATTCGAAATGGCTAACATAGTTGTATTTGGATCCACTTCAAGCAATTTCTCAACAATTTTTATGTAGGCATTCTCATGCCGCTTCTCATCTGCTGTAATGGTTCCACATATACGCGCTAAGACGGGGTCTCCAGCCTCTTTAGCTAGCCTAGCCCTATTGCCATGAGACATGAATGTTGCGCGCTCTTGAAATGATGCATACACAAAGCCCATGTATGGATTGTTCTCTGTTCCATTGTCCTAATAATAAGATATACAAACATGATGAACAAGTTTTCATTAGTTTTTTATCAGGCATAATACATAAATGTTTCCTTTAACTTGATCTCATTTCACATTTATATCCTTCAACTTTGGGTATGTACAAGTAGACACTTAAACTTGTATAAATTTGAACAAATAGATACATGAGTCCTACGTGGCACAATACACATAGGACAAAAAATGACATGTAGGACATGTGTGTCTATTTGTTCAGTTTTATACAAATTAAAGTATCTGCTTGTGCACACCCAAAGTTGAAGGGCATAAATGTGATTTGAAAGTTAAAGGGCATATTTATGTATTATCACTATAATAAAAACAATTTTTAGCGGCATTAAATATAGATATTAATAAAGAGTGCTAAAGTTTTACCGGCATTAGTTAAGTGTCATTAGAACCAATATCGCTACAGACTTTAGTGACATATACAAAGAGTGACAATTGCCGCTAAAAATACATATTTAGTGACAATTAAGAATTAATTATCGATAATTATTATTTTTGTCGCAGTGTATGTCTTTTTTTTTAGTACGAGATGCATACTGGACAAGTAAAGAAGAACAGAGGAATAGTTTATTTTTGTGATAGTTACAATTACCATTCCAGCTCGAATCATATATTGTGTTGTCTTGTCAATCATCATCATATCAACTCTGCCTGAAAGATAATTGTAAGTTCGTAGCAAGTCACCATGTCGATTCTCCTCAGCTGCCCATGATCGAGTCCAAATTTCCCATGGACATGAACTAGACCCTGTCTCATCGCGTATTCCGTCCCACGTGTTAATCGTGGTTTGATAAGTAGGTAATGAATCCTCACCTAACATGTTACACAAGCACAACAAAATACTCATCAGGAAGCCCTAAAACTCGTTGACTTAGTGCACAAACCTCTTAGTTAAATCTATCGAACCCTTAAGAAGGGTCAGGGAGAAATTCACTAGGTTGCCAACATTTTTCTATGGGTTTACGAAAATTGAGAAGACTTTCGGAAACCCAAGATTCTAATGACTTTGAGGACTTCTAGTTTTTCATGTGGCATTGAGTGAGTTATGTGGTGGCGTGATGGAGGAGTTATAGGAGATGAAGCCACCGCAGAGACCGGAGGAAGCCTTTGCAATGATTTGCAACGGGGTATGGTGGTGGTTGTAGGGGGAGGTAATGTCCATACAATCGATGGAATGGTGAATTGGGAGAAAGTCATAGAGTGCATGGCTAATGAATGTCAAATAGTGCTATTGTGTGACTATTACTTTTTACAAGGAATCTTATTTATAGGTATTTATCATTCATAGTAATTGTTTGAGAGATTAGGGTGGGGGGTGGGGGTGGATTTAGATATCAGCCGATCGTAAAATATACCTAGATACATGTACTTTTGTCGCCAGATACACTAAAATAGGGAGAGACGAGTGAGATGTGGAGGGAAGCAAGTGAGATAGTCAGTATCCTAGGTACATGCGGATCACACTAGATATATGTATCTAGTGTGATCGCATGTATTTGGAATACCAGACACATAGTAGAGTGGCTAGCGAGATTTGATATGTATTGTAGATACATGATACAATGTATTTAGAACAAACTACACATAATTTAACCTCATATATCCCGAGAGACATGTACTTAGACATAGCTAGACGCAACAAAATTTGATAAGATTCATAACATTACAAAATCAAAGTAATTAACTCTTAAACTGGTGAAATTTCTATAAGTTTTCATTTTTTATCTTTAAGACGGAGGGAGTAATAATCAAGGAGCAGTCGAAGATGTAAATGGAGCTATGTGGATACTACTTTGGATAATTGACTTTTAAAACTAATACATATCTTAATTATATCAAAATTGTCATCCTCCTAAGGCGGCATATATAGATAGTGTTGTAGATTGTTGGACTTTTATATGGAGCTACTATGAGATCACCTCAAGTATTGTTCAACAAAGTTATAGACTTTTTTAAAATATAATTAATCCACCTAAACTTTCACTTTCCCTAGTGATATAGTATTTGACATAAATCACTACCATATTTATCAATAACTCAAAGGTACATAGGAGAGGGACATAAACCTAATCTTCTAGAACAAAATACAATGAAATAGCGTTGGTTGTGTCAATTAGATTATACAAACTCTCTCCATTTGTAAGGCTATACAACAAAAAGGATAGTTATTGCTCGATATTATATGAATATCACATAAACCTATCGATTGGGTTAGCCTGTCTGGTTTCGGCTCATTAAAATCGACCCAAAAAGGGTCCCTCTTTATTAGTGGGATGTAGTGATAGTAAATGGGCGGGTTGGATCAAATGTGGACGGGTTTAAAATGGATAAATATAAAATGGGTAAACATAAAATGCGGGGGGGGGGGGGAGGGGGGAGGGTCCAGGGTAAGGTGAAAAAAAATTGAAGTTAAAAATATTTTTTAAACAAACTTAATATTTTTGAAGGGTGGGGGTTGGTTGGGGGTGGGTCCAAGGTAGGGTGAAAAAATATAATAAATATTTGAAGTTGAAAATATTTTTTTAAAACAAACTTAATATTTTTTTTGGGAGGGAGGGGGGGACGATGGTAGGGATGAAAAATGAAATTTTGAAGTTGACAATATTTTTTAAAAGTAAACTTAAATTTTTATTTTTTGGGGGTGGAGGGCTGGTGTGGGGGGTTGGGGGAAGGGGGTCGAGGGTAGTGGTGAAAAAATGAAATTTTGAAGTTCAAAATATCTTTTAAAAATATACTTTAATTTTTTTGGGAAGCCTGGGTGGAGGTCGAGAGCTAAAGTGTTAATAGGGACTCATATATGAAAGTTTCGAAAAAATCACTTCTAAACTTGGTAACAGAAGATTTTTTGAAAATGGAGAAAACTTGCAATATCCATATTTGATCCGTAGTTTACCCATAATTTACCCATATATTAATGGATAAAATATGGGTATAATCCCAAATATTACCCATATTTAAAATAACTCTTTCAACCTATATTTGAAGGGCTATTAGGGCGGGTCAATAAAAAATGAGCTTAAATTGCCAGCACTAGTGGGGTGGGCCGATTTTTCAAAATGTCAATATTTTAACATTTAAGAGGGTTCATTAGCAACACTTTTAATATTTAGTAAAAATGTCAAAATTTTAATTTGTTATGTATCTTATTTATGTTTTTATTATTTTTTTTATTTAAAGAATATAATTATTTAATAACAAAAGGAAGAAAATCAAGGGAGAGAATATTTCAAAAAGTAAAAATCACTTAATTTTCTCATCAGTTACATTTTCAAAGAAAATTCAAACTTTTTTTTTTCTTCAGAATCTTAACCTTTTCTTTATTAGTTTGTATTCATTCCAATAGGTATGTCAAATGAATCTATAGTTATTTAAGAAACATATTTGTATTAATATATTTTTTTCATGTGTATTTATTTGTTTCTTCAAAAATCTTGTATTTCGTATTCATTTCAATATGTATTTTATTTGTATTTCTATTTATTCTAATTTTTATTTAGAGTATTGTATAACAATATATAAAATACAAAAAAATAGTATTATGAAAAAATGAGAATGAAATATAAAATTGAAAAGGAATAAGTGAATATTTGTTGTAATCATTCCAAATACATAACTAGTTGACATACATTTAGAATAAATACAAATTAGGAACAAATACCAGATTCATAAATTATACAACATGATTTTTGTATGAATACAAATATTAACTGAGAAAGGATACAAAATTCTGAATTTTTTTTTTAAAAAGAAACTAATAGGAAGTTGTTCTTCCTATAAATAAAATACATATCTAGTTGGTATACAATTGAGTTGGATTCAATTAGAAACAAATACAATATTCATAAACTATACAATATGAGATTTTGAATGAATACAAATACTAATAGCATACATACTAATTTGAATATTAATCGAAAACGGATACAAAATTCTAAGAAATAATTAGAAATACAAAACAAACTAATACGAAATTGTTCTTGGTCTTCAACAAATTTTTCAAAATCTTCAGGCACCCAAAAAAAATTATTTATATTTTACTGATAGTGTCTTTATAGAAAAATATTTTGGAGGAACTGAGAGATTTCTTGAAAAAATTGAAAAAATTTAGAAGAAGTGATTTTCACAAGGAAAGAAGAGAACAATGGTGAAAAACTCAAGAGAAATAAGGGAGAATTTGAGAGTGAAACCTAGAAAGAGCGAAAAGTGAGTAATGAGAGTTTTTTTTCTTCTTTTTAACACGTATTGGGGAGTAAAATTAGTGGAATGTGGGGCCTGATTTGAAAAATATAAGGAAAGAAAATTAATTATATTAGGTTACATTTTATTTGGTAAAATATTGACATATTGACATTTTCACTAATTATTTTAAAGTATAGATATTTTTACTAATTATGTTAGGAAGTTTGACTAGTTTGCTAATTTTTCCTTATTTTCTCCCACAAGCCGATAAGACCAGCTCGATTATTTTCATAAATAGCTATACGTTTCTTTATTTTTCGTACATAAAATGAATCTTCTAATTCTCTCTCAAATATTACGGTTCTTTCTTTATTTTTGGATTCCGATAATTTGGTATATTCGTTTTTTCTCTTGCTTTTATTTAATTTTTTGACCAAACTAAGTCATTATCAAAATAATACATTTTTCTAAAATTTTACAAAATTAGTATAAACGTATTTCATAGTAACGTTTTAGGGTATATTTTGATTTTTTTAAAAATAACAACGTTAGGTTGATATACTTTACTGTAAGTAAAGTTTCTCCTAAAATATTATTTTGAGTGACGTTTCACTCCGAAAACGTAACTGTGAGTAACTGTGAGTAAAACGTTATTGTGAGTAACGTATATCAATCTAACGTCGTCAGCTTTTAAAAAATAAAAGATACCCTAAAACGTTACTGTAATATACGTTTATACTAGTTTTATAAAATTTTAGAAAAACGTATTATTTTGGTGAATTACTTTATATAATGATATTATTTTGTGTTTATAAATTTTATCATTTTAATTTGCATAATGGAAACGATAAAAAAAATCGATAGAATTGTTAAAAATTTATGTCCCTGAGGTAGTAGTGGTAGTAAGAAATAGGTATACTAGATGAATGAATTAGAATAACAAGATAATTACGGTATAGAAGAATAAAATTACGATAGTATATTGTGTGTATATTTAGTATATATTAGATGTATATATATAATATAATGTAAGTATTCCACTATAATAGATAATATATTGTGTGTATATTTAGTATATATTAGAAGTATATATATAATATAATGTAAGTACTCCACTATAATAGATAGTATATTGTGTGTATATATATTTAATATATATTAGAAGTGTATACAAAAACAACTGGACTTTAAAATAATTATTAAAATTTCATTATCTAGATATTTTAGCAAACAAAATATATCCTGATATAATTTATTTATCTTTCTTTTATTTTTCAATCTAGACTCACGTTTGATTAAATTTGACTTTATTGTCCACTTATTTCTCACGTTGTTTTTATAGTTTATTACCGACTTTTCTTTCTCAATTTTTTAATCCAAATTCTCTCTCTTCAAATCACCTAAAATTTCCTTGTTTGATTGGATTCCATTTTGAAATTTTTTCTTAAAATCATCCTATTTCTATTTATGCAAGCAAAAAATCATGTAATAAAGATAATTTTTATTGGTAAAAGTTATACTTACAACTTGAAACAAGGAAGAGATTAATAATAAAAAATTTAATTTTCGTTTGAGTTGTTAAACATTGTGTTGTTAGATGAATCAATCTAATTTATATTTTTTTTTCAAAAAAATTAACTATTTTTTATATAACTCATAACCCAACTACAGTTTATTTATGTATTCATTCTTCTATCTATATATCAACAAGTTCTACATTTTTTATGTTTACTTTGTATTTTATTTTTAATTTCAATTTATATATCAACATGTTTGTATTTCTTTTTTAAATATGTATTCATCCTAATTGTACACTAACAGTTTTGTATTTTATTGATATTTATTTCGTATTTCAATCTCAATTTATATGTCAACAAGTTTGTATTTCTCTTTTGTTTTGTATTCAGCCTAATTGTATATCAACCATTTTTGTATTTTATGTGTCCGCTTTACCTTTCAAAGTCACTTAGTATTTCAAATGAAGAGAGTATCTGTTTTGTATTCATAACTTTATATTCAATCTGACTCTGTATTTATGACCTTGTATACATATCATTTATATATTCATATATTGTTATATTCATCATAGGTTTCTTGATCGATTAGTTTGTATTCATCATAATTATTTTATATTCCTCCAAGTAGTTCATCAATGCAGCCTCATATTCTATAGAAATTTTCCAATCACTTCTAGACAAATTAAAGAATCGGCAATTAAAAAACATACATAATTGTTATTTTATGTTTCACAGATAATATCAAACTTTAAAGAAATCAATGGAATTCATTTTGCTATCCAGACAATTATTTCAAACATTAGTCGAATTCAATTTGATAAAGATTGAATATTATCAATGAAGTGATTTATCCAAAACAATTATTTCAAAAAATCAATGTTAGAAATTTTAAAAAATCAATGGAGAAAAGTGCTTGAAAGAACAATGGAGAGAGGCACACTTTGTATTTCTACTTGAAAACGTAACTGGTGAGAAATTTTAGTGCTTTTTATCTTTTTTTTAAATATTTTGTCCCATGATTTTCTTCATTTTGTTGTTAAATATTTGTATTCTTTCAAACTAAACAAATTAAATTTTAAAAAACAAACATAAATCAGCCCTATAACAAACTAAAGTATTGACATTTTAAATTAATATTGAAAATATGGCTAAGGGTATCTATTAGAACTACGTTGTGACTTGATCCTCTTCACTGAGGTACGTAGGCTCTTAGAATCATATTCTAAGTTCAATTGCATGAGTGTCAAGAAATCAAATATTCCCACTTGATCTGTCACATGAAAGCTGTGAGTAATCTTTCATAAAACTTCGGACTTGCATCAAATTATGGTGACTCGATGGGGGCAAAGCCCTATAAATAAAAGTTGTTTCAAGATGAAGTCTTCAAAATCTCCAAGTATACAAGTTGTAGTCTTCAAATTATCCAAGTATACAAGTTGAAGTATTCAAATTATCCAACTCTACAAGTTAAAGTCTTCAAAATTTGTCAAGTGTGCAAGTTGAAGCCTTCAAATTCTTCAAACCTGCAAGTTGAGTTCTTCAAATTCTCCTAGTCTGCAAGTTGAAGTCTTCAAATTCTCCAAATTTGCAAGTTGAAGTTTTCAAATTCTTCAAGTTTGCAAGTTGAAGTCTTCAAATTCTTTAAGCTTGCAAGTTGAAGTCTTCAAATCCTTCAAGATCAAGTTCAAGTCTTCAAATTCCTCAAGCCTAGTCTTTGAAAGATAAAATATTTCGACAAGACTTGAAGAAAAAATATTTGTAGTCATTTAAAATTTATTAAATTATAAATTTATAAAATGATTCGAATTATATTGAATTGGTGAATATATTAGTCCAAATAATATTATGGATTAATATAATTGAGTTAATTATTTAAATCTAATAAATATAGATTTAAAATCAAAATCCGCTCCAGAAAGCCCATATGTCATGTCACTTATATAGGATTGGCCGAAGGGAATCCTATTCCAATAACAACTTCTCTATTTTAAAACTATAAATATGGGTCTTCATAATTCAGAAACCAAGAATTCTAAACAAAAAGCTAGAGAAGACTCGTGGATCAACAGCCACAAATTTCTTTACAAAGTACAAGTTTAAAAATTCAAGAATTCAAGCCGATCAAGATCGTCGAATTCAAGATCAAGTTCAAAACCCTTGGATTCAATTAGAAGTCAAGATAAAGTTCAAGTTCAATAGATCAAGACCGTCGGATTCAAAGTCAACTCGAAGATCTTGAATTCAACTAGAAGACAAGATTAAGATAAAATTGAAGTTCAAGACCATCGGATTCAAGATCAAACTCGAATCCTTTGAATTCAACTAGAAGTCAAGATCAAGAACGATCAAGATCAAGACCACCAGATTCAAGATTGAGTTTGAAGCCCTTGAGTTCAACTAGAAGTCAAGGTCAAGATAAAGTTCAAGTCAAGATCATCAAGATCAAGACCACCGGAGGATTCAAGATCAAGCTCGAAACCCTTGAATTCAAGGAGAAGCCAAGATCAAGATAAAGTTCAAGTCAAGATCATGATAAAGTTCAAATCAAGATCAAGATAAAGTTAAAGTCCAAGTTCATCAAAGATTCAAGATCAAGCTCAAAATCCCTTGAACGAAAAGGTGAATTCAGAGGAATCATAGTATTGTAACACTGGCACTTTAAATTGCATAATTTTTTGTTCTTGATTATTATTTTCTCGACAGATTTTATCGTCTATTATCACGACTCAAAAATGAACGTGATGTCACTCGTCTTATCCCACCAAGACAAGTCAGCCTAAAACTCAACCATTATAATAAAATGCGGAAATTTCAGAATCATTTCAAAACACCCCCAAAATCTTATTGGCACGTATACAAGCCTCTAAAGTATTTTAATTGATTCAAAAGAAACGCTAGTCTTAAATTAACTTGTTTGTAAAATAGAACAAGGTCATAACTAAGGAGAAAGAAAGTCCGCTGAGACTACAAACAGCTACCTCACAAATCTCCAAGAAGCCTCTGACAAGGAGAAGAGAAATATCACAAAGTCCGGGCTAGTATCCTACAAAAAAATATTGTAGTAGCAAGGGGTGAGTACCAAATCACACGGTACCCATCAAGTAAACTTCTAAACACAAGCTAAGGGGATAAAATACGAGTACTCCTTACACACCAACCGAACCTCCACAACTACAACCTGCATAAAATCAGCACAACATAACAGTTCACAGTTTCATAGCACCCAGCTCATCAAAATCATTTTAACAAATTACACATCCTCAACTACAAACTCAATATTCAACAATCACAACTTTCACAAAAAAGCACTCACAATATCAGCAACACACAAGAACAAGTTTGTCAAATAGAGGCAATCAAATATCAAGTACTTTCCAACCACCAATAAAACACATAATCATCAAGAATGAAGAATGGCATGAGATGCAATGCAATATGACACCATGAAATGATATGCCTCAGAATACCAATTTCTCTCTCAACCGTATATACATGATACTCCTCGGAAATACATCGAGAGTTCATGACCCATGGGGGACTCGCGAGGTCCATATACCGACACGGACGATCTCCACGTGTCTGTGCGGACGATCTCAATGCACTATCATAAATCAAACACATTTCGCACGGACGATCTCCAAGTGCCCAAATTGTAATCATAACTTCTCCACCGCACGGACAATCTCCACGTGCCCAAATAATCATAACTCAGTCTCAACACGGACGATCTCCACGTGTTAGAACTTTACCCATACCCAATCTCATGTTTATGCATGTGCACAAATGATATCAAATAAAAGGGATGATGCAACATCTCAATAAGTCAAATGTCTCTACGACATATAATCACCTCAATTATCTCAATTATATGGGTTCAGTATATAATAGAATCACACATAATAAATCAAGTCAATAATATATCAAATAATACTCATATGCTTTGACATTCTTGAATTACAATCCACATTCTATAGTAATAAACCTGACATTTATAACACCGGTACTCGTACCATTCTCAATCCATCACACACAAATAATTAATCACATTGTCTTTTATTATCCTTTTTCATCATTAGAATTAATAAAGATGGACAAGTCAACCCCACCACATCTCATTACTTCCAAACACATACCACAATAAAATACACGAATTTCATACACTTAACAAGAGTTTAGAAATCCAATTGCCTCAATCAATCAAGAATTTACTCCGAAACTTGAGTTTTCCCCTTTCGTTGAACTTCGAACTCAAAGCAATCTACTATAATAAATGACCACAAATATAAGATTTCAAAACTTACAACAACCACATTACTATGTGTCTAGTCTAGACTCAAATACTCACTCAAATATATAATCAAGTTCCTAATCTTGATGTTAATTAATATATCAACTCCTTCAATTTTCTCCAAATTCCAAGCCTAAGGTTTAGTCTTAATTCCTCCAAATAATATAATTTTAATTGTATTCACATAATATAATACACCTTATGATTAACTACATATCTCAATATATCAATACTTGTATTATAACATGATAACTATAAGAACAATTCAAATTCACGTAACGATACTTGCCAAAACAAAAAAAAAACAGAATTTAAGACACCAAAATCTTTATCACGTGACATTATCTGTATGCTTAATCCATCCTACACCATATCCTCTTCTCAATGATTGGCTCATAATTATCCATATTGGCTGTTCACTTGTTGTCCTTAATTAACAGATCACACAAACTAAATTAATTGCTCCAACCCTTATAAATCTAAATTTTAAAGCCATTGCAATGTTTCCATTTAAAGACATCTCCTATGACTGAAAACAAAACTAATCATTTATCATCATTGTACATTAGCCATTAAACCTTATTTTCCCAAGTAAAGGAACTGCATATATAACTTAAAATAATTTTTTCTCCAATCTGTTTTACAACTCCCAATATAATACTTAAAAATTTGACTCTACTTAGATACATAAAAACATAGATGTAACTCTTACCTCTTGCAGAGTTGCAGTTGGTCCTTCTTGGAGGTTATTACTTTTATTTTATTTGTTTCCTTAGAAATAAGATCTAAAGAGGGTTAGGGTATTAGTCTAAATTATATTATATATGGACTTGACCCATTAATCACCAACTGAATTAATTATCTAAAATATATCCGTCAATTTAATAAGGGAAAATTATATATAATGACAAACTAATAAATCAAATTAATTGTTATAACCATCCTTTGATTTAATTGTGTCCCGTAGCAAACTGTTTGTCAGTCACCTCTCTCCCTCAAACTCTCGCTCGCCACTCTCCTCTCTTGCTCCATCTTTCGCTCGCTTCCTTTCACTTTTATACAAACACAAGTGTATAAAATTTGTTTCTATTTGTATAAAGCGAGAGAAAATTGTATAAATACATATATTTTTGTTCCCCTCTCTCCAAGATCTCGCTCGCCACTCTCCCTAATCTCGCTCACCACCCTCGTCTCTCTCGCTTATACAAACAGAAATGAAATGTATAAATTGTGTTTCTGTTTGTATAAAACGAGAGAAAATTGTATATACACATGGAAATACATATATTTTCGTCCTATACACTTATAATTATACAATAAAAATACTTCCCTGCCCAGTTTCTTTTGTCTTTCTCTCTTTCTCGTTTTATGCAAATTCAAATTGTATATAATTTCTCTCTTTCTCGTTTTATACAATTCGATTCAAATGTATATTAATTCCCTGCCCAAATCTCTTTTGCCTTTCTCTCTTTCTCATTTTATACAAATTTAAATTGTATATAATCGTTCTATACACTTATAATTATACAATTCGTTTTATACACTTCGTTTTACACATTTCTCTACCCAAATCTCTTTCTTTTTCTCGTTTTATATACTTCGTTTATACAATTCGCTTCAATTGTATACGTATAGCGAACTATACATTTATATGTTTGTTATGGAGTGCAATTATGAAACTTTGCTATAGAATACAAATATGAATTTTATATTTGCTATACGTGAAAGTTTTCCATTTAATAATCATAGTTATCGAATAGTTCAAAATTTTAAAATCAACTTTATCAACTAATCAAAAATTACTTTGAGAAATTATCAGGAGGGGTAAAATGATTATTTTATAAAATATTCTAAAAATGACTTTCCGGGTCATTACATCGACACACTTTTATTAAGAAATACCTGATACAATAAGTTTATTTTAGCCAACTTAACGGACACTTTTGTTTTACATCTTTCTTACATATCAATTTATCTAAACAGCCATTTCTTTGTTGAAGTGTATATTGCATTGTCTTCTCAATCATCATCATATCAACTCTCTCTGAAAGATAAATGTAAGTTCGTAACAAATCACCATGTCGATTCTCCTCAGCTGCCTATGCCTGACTCCAAATCGCCCATGGACATAAACTAGACCCTGTCTCATCGCGCACTCCATCCCACGTATTAAACATGGTTAAATTAGTTTGTAAAGTTTCCTCACCTAATATATTAGCCACAAGTATCACAAAGTACTCTTCCGAAAGCCCTAAAACTCGTGAAGCTATCGCGGAGATTGGAAATGAGTTTCCGATTTTTTGATGGATGATAGTGGTGGTGATGGTGGTTGTAGGGCGGGGTAACGTCCATACAATTGATTGAATGGTGAATTAGGAGAAACTTGTGGATTGCATGGTTAATGAAAGTTGAAATTAAAGATGTGGGTGATCAAATATTGTTTACATGCATATCTTATTTATAAGGATAGTTCCGTGTGTATAACGAACTTTTTATAATCGAAATTTTGGATACGCCTCTTAATGATTAGTTAATTTATGGGATTATTCAACATAAAGTTTGGCGACTAGCCTAAATCATTAATTGCATGTAGAAAAGCTCTCTAATCTTATTTCTAAATTGAAAAAATTACACCAAACATATATTCAAGGCACTATATTATAGTATATAAAAACACATTTTGTTATTTATCAAACATAAATTTATAATACAAATTTAATAAAGATAAGTATCAAAAATACACTTAAATTATCTTCTTTTTTTTGGTTTCATATCTAAACTATTGAGTGTGAGTTTCATACCTAGACAATCACTTATCAGTTTGAGAAGCACACATCTTTCTTTTGTAACTCTCACCATGGTGTGTAAATGCACTCTCTCTATTATTTTTAAAAAATTGATACATTACACTCCATATGGACAAAATATTTCACCTTGACAAAATTAAATAAATTACTTATTAGTATTAGTTAAATTAAAGATGAAAAATTGTTATCCACAAATTAAAATTATCAAATAAAATGTAGAATATTGTTTTTACCCGTCATCACTTTTTCTTACGGTACATCCCCCCACCCCCACCCACCCAATTTTTTTGTTTATATTTATTTTATAAAAGTATTTAATTTATTTTTTTATTTCATTCCTCTCAAATACTGATTTACGTATTATTTTATTTTCAAAAAGATTCAAAAATTATATATACGTTTAAAAAATATAAATAAATATAATTTTTTATTTAAAAATTCAATTAAATATCTTAACGATCTCGATCTAGATCCACCCCTGACCTAATCCACAAGTGATCCCATTAACAACGTTAATGTTTAGGTACTATATATATGCTACTTGCATACAAGTAAAATATCCTCCTTTGACAAATGAAGCCAATAGAGTATCTATTAAACTTTTTACTAATAAAAAAAAGATAATTGTATATAATAGCAAATTAATAACCTAAAATAAATGGAGTAGCTACAGTTTAATTTAATTGTGCTCCATAGAAAACGTTTACAAAAGTTTGCCAATGGCCTCTCTCCCAAAAATCTCTCTCGCCACTCTCCCATTCTCGCTCGACACTTTCCCTCTGCTCGCCTCTCTCGCTTTATACACAGAAGTGTATAAATTGTGTTTTTGTTTTGTATAAAGCGAGAGAAAATTGTATATACACATGCAAAAAACATATATCTTCGTGTTATACACTTAATTATACAATTTACAAACATTTTACTTCAATTCAATTGTAGACAAATGCAAATTTTATACAAATATTGTAGCGAAAAGGCCAACGAATTATACAATTGTAGTGAAATACAATTTTCTCTTGCTTTATATAACAGAAGTGTATAAATTGTATTTCTGTTTTTGTATAAAGCGAGAGAAAAACATATATCTTCTTCCTATACACTTATAAGTATCAATATAAAAATATTTTACTTCGATTCAATTGTATGCAAAGCAAATTTTATACAGATATTGCAGCAATATAGGCGGCGAATTATACAATTGCGCATTGTACAATTGCAGTGAAATAGGCCAGCAAATTATACAATTGCAGCGAAATAGGCCAGCGAATTATACAATTTAGGTCAGCGAATTATACAATTGTATATGCATATCACTACAAGATAACTGTGAATTACATGAGAATTTTCTTGGGAATTAGTATGAAAAATTGCTGGAAAATAAGTTTCCTGCGAATTTTCATACTAATCCTCAGGAAAATTCCCATGTAATTCACAGAGTACTTGTAGTGTATATAGCGAATTATACAGTTATATGTTTGTTATGGAGCGCAATTATGGAAAATTTGATATATCATATAAATATGAATTTTTTGTTTGCTATATGTGAAAGTTGCCCATAAAAAAAGTCTATTTCCACATAATTTATGACACTTTGGAAAACCAAAACAAATTTAAAATTTTAATAAATTATAAAAGCAATGAATCTAAAATAGTTTATTTGCTGCTATACATGTTTTATTAAGGGAAAAAGGGTTTTAAATATTTTTAAATGATGTGAAATCGAATTAAATTTTTTTTTTATAGTTTAGTCTAAAAATTTTTTTTTTTATTAATATTTTGATTCAAAAATAGTATCTTTGCTATTAATTATTTGATCTAAAGTTATTTTATTATTACTTGTGGTTGTGAATCATAAATACTCATTTTCCTAGTAAACATATTACTATTTCTTTTTTAAAAAATACATTATTTTCCTAATAAAATATTTTTTAAAAATAACTTTTTTCCTTTTTTTTTCCTTGTAAAAACTCTTTATTAACTAATATAAAAGGGAAAAGTATTTTTGTTCTTCCTAATCTTTAAACTGATAATATAGGCCCCATATATATATAAGAGAATAATAATCTCATTATTCCTTTTCATTTAGGTAATGATTTTTTAAAATTCCTAATAAAATATAATTTCTTTGATTTTTTTCAAATTGAAATGGGACAAACATTTATTAATGTATATTCCTCAATTTCAAAGTTAATATGAAAAACGTGTCAAAGAATAACTCCATCAGTGATATTTTAATAATTTTCTATATTTATGACATCATGATTATTGTATCTTAAAAAAAGGATGGAATATTACTTTCTATACCATATTTTGACCTTTGAATATATGTATCATTACTCGTCAGATACATGTATTCATTTGTTCTAAATTTTGAGATATATATTTCATTAATTTTGAATAAAATGTGTGTGAATGATACTCTTAATTAGGAATAATTGAGTACTAATTAACAACTCTAACAGATTTAGATTTCCTAGAATATTCTAACAAATCTTTCTAAAATAACGATATCATAAATCCAAAATAGTTCTCTAAACTTCATCTTTTTCTCTGCGATCTTTTCTTTTTCTTGCGTTTATGAGTTTTTTTTAAAACAATTTAGTCATGTATGATGTATCTCGAAAGCCTAATGTATAACTTTTCAAGAGTAATGGTATTGTATTTAAGTTTGATGATTTTATTAGAATGTATCTTGATGTTTTTAAATGTGTATCTCAAAAACATAATGTATTTGTCTAATTGTAATGATCTTAGATTTAAGAGTAATATTTTTTTTTAGCATGTATCTAAGTTTTATAGAATGTATGTCAGAAACATAATGTATATCTTTTGAATAGTAATGATATTAAATGTATGTGTAATGATGGTTATAACATGTATCCTTATTTTTTCAATTTTGTATCTCAGAAATATATTGTATATTTTTCAGGGTAATGATCTTAGATTTAAAATTAATGATTATTTATCGTATGTATCTTTTTTTTTTTTAGTTTGTATTTCAAGAACATAATATAAAGAAGAGTCGAATCCTGCAATGACAAATACATGAGTGAAAATAAAAAATATAAAAGATGTTTATTTTGCTATCTTATTGTTAATGTGTTGTACTTTTATACAAAAAAATATTCAATTTTGAGAATGATCAGCCATGAAAGTAGTACAAGAAAAAACAAAATCAGTGTAGAAACTAGTTTGTAAACCTTTTTAAAATTAATAATATGAACAATATAAACTCTTTCTTAGATACATGAAAAAGAAGAATTTTATATCAGCTGCGTGATTATAACGTAGCAATGGCAACAAACCTCTACGTATAATGTTGATTGCCAAGATTTAATTTTAATAGTTGGAGATGAAAACGTAATTTGAGAGAAACTTTCGAAGAGAGAGAAAAAAAATTGAATTGTTAATTTAGGTACTTAAATGTTAAGATAATTAATCAATTCCATTTTCAAGAAGTTTATGTATCTGATTGTATCTTTTAAAATATATCGTATAAAATATCAAAAGTGATAATATATATTGTTTGAAACTAAAGATAAGGTTAATATATGGTAGTGATGTATGTCTAGTTAAGTAGTTTTTCCTTTTTTTTTATGTCGATTCTTAAGGAACGTGAAATAACAATGTCAAAAACAATATTTATACGTTTAAATCCAACATATATTACCATTGAGTGCGTATTGATTAAAATTTTTAAAATATCAAATCAAATTTATAGTGTTAGAGTTTTAATTTATAAATAAATAGAAGTCGTATTTTCAACCTTTGGATTTTTTACAATGCTTTCAATTTTTTGGACAAAATCGTCATAAAAATATAGTGCTTCAAATATTTTTTTTAGTCCTAATAAAATATAATTAAGAAAATAACATCACATGTGAGATGAGTAATGACTAAAATATTACAAAAAAAAAAAAAAGTGGTGCAGGAGAAGACATTTGATACTTATTTACGATAAATCGCTATAGTTTAAAATATTTACAAGTCATATTTATACGCAGACTTTTATAGCAAATTTTTCTTTTCTCTCTGCTCCCACTGCCCTCTCTCTCGCTCTCTATCCATATCCCCAACCAATAAGAACAAATACATTCAAATGTAGAGTAAATATCTCAAAAGGTCACTTAACTATGTGAAATTATTTGAGAAAGTCACTCAACTTGATTTTGTATCGATAAAGTCACTAAACTTACAAATTTTCTTTTATAAAGTCATTCAAGTTAAACTATTTTCTAGAAAATCATTATAACCAAAAGAGAAAAGAGATAATTGCATAAATCACCCTACAAGTTTAGTTTTGTAATACTTACTTTCAGCTTAGTTTATAATATTATTCTTACCTCTCTTTTTTTTATTAATAATTATTTTCTTAACTCAATTGTTATGAATATAAAAATACGGATTTGACTTCCCTCCATTACGCTTTTTTTTCTAGTCAACTACACATCTAGATAAGAAACATATGACTTAACCATAATTAAGTGAATAAGCTTTCAACAAATAATTTCTAAACTTTGATAAGAAAAGATATTCTCTACTAATATTAGAATCCATTGATTTCAACTTATGTTTTATATTCAAATATCAATCTTGCCCATTATTTAATCACTTTCTGTGTTCGTAAATTTATTGTAAAAATATTATATGAAGACATAAAAAATAAAAGAAGGAATCATCATCATCATTAATATCGATAAAATCGTTTAATAAGAATGGAAAATAGAAAATGCATTAGAATTACGAAGGTAAAACTATTTACAAAAATACTCCTTTTTAATCTTCTTTTATAAAATAATAATAAAAGAAACTATTAATTTAAAGGAAAAATATTTTGTAAGACTACTGTTTATAGGCTAATCAAAAAACGTTGACAAGTTCCCGTTACATAATTTTAATATTTAAATGTAAAAATATCAAAAATAAAATTAATGATATTAATATATCCCTATTAATTTAGTTAAGACCATTATTTATAAATAAATAAATAAGAGATAAACATAATATTATAAACTACAATGAAAGTAAATATTTAAAAAACTAAACTTGAAGGATGATTTGTGCAATTATCTCTTTTATCTTTTGGTTATAATGATTTTGTAGAAAAATTAGTTTACCTTGAGTGACTTTATAAAAGATAATCTATAAGTTTAATGACTTTATTGATACAAAATTAAGTTGAGTGATTTTCTCAAATAATTTCACATTATTGAGTGACCTTTTGAGATATTTACTCTTCAAATGTATTATGTATCAATTGTATTCAACCAAATATAGATAAAAATTTTGTATCTTATATTAATTGTATTCGAAAAACTATTTTTGCATTTTGTATCAACTATATTTGCATTTTGTATCCATTGTATTTGTGATTCACACAAATACAACATACAACATGCATTTATCCTCTACGTCAAATGTATTATGTATGAATTGTGTCCAATCATACCAATATAGGTGAGAGAAATGTATTTTATTTCAATTGTATTCGAAAAATTATATTTGTATTTTGTATCAATTGTATTTGTATTCTATAACAATTATATTCACGATAAAACGAATACACCATGTATTCATCCTTTCTCCTCCCTCTCTCGATCTCGCTCGCTTCTCTCCTCCTAATATGTACTCATTATGATACAAGTCAATTTATATTTGTATCTTTTCTCCGAAACCCGCGAAAAAAATAGAACAAATACAAATGTGTAGCAAACCAAAAGATAGCTACAAACTGTGATCAGTAAAACTGTAGCTATAATGAGTCTTATTTAAGGCATAATATTTGTTGTTTTTGAAAGTTACCCAACATATAACTAGAGGTCTCAATTTTAAGCCCCGGGTATGAAGAAAATCTTGTTGGAAGAGTCACCCCAGAATAGGCCCTATAGTGAGTGATTCAGATTTAGTGGGCTCCAATACGGGCACGGACACTAGGTGAGAAACCAAAAAGAAAAACAACAGGAAAATTCCAATAACATATAACAACTCAACAATGTAGAAATGGATTGGACTGAGAAATGTAAAGCCATCCAGAAATAGGTAGCACAGACTCAACAGAGACTACTATATAGGATCATCCCGAAGGAGAAATTATTCGTGATATACAGCTTGAAGGTTCTCGTATTATATTATCAGCAAATGGTTATCGAGCACTACAATCCAACAGGTTCAAGCACACAAGACGGGGGGTGGCTTGCACGAATCTTTTCAATACAGTGTATGAGCAAAAGTTACTAGATTCCCGTGAACACGTAGGTAGAGCTTTGGATATGCTCAAGTACAATTAACGTTTCAATGACATGTTTGAAATATCATCTAACCTGTTATTGCTAGTTGTCAAGTTTCGTGTTCAATTAGCTACAGAACTCCATTTTCCGACAAAGAGCTGCATAATTGTTTTACCCATGATCCACTCCGTGGCAGAAGAAGGTAAATGTCCCTGCTTAGCAAGATAAGAAACTGCTTCTCTTGCTTCTTTATACCCACATTCGGCAACAACGTAGGGGAAATCACTGCAGCAGGTAGATAGGTTCAAAATTCAGCGATCACTAGAGAGCAGTTTAGCACTCAATTTAGAAGTTCTGAGGTTGTTTTAACTTTTAACGAGTAATGAACAATAAGAACGTCAGTTATTACCTTCCCCACATGATACGATGTGCACCATAACTGGAGACTAGTTGGGGAAGAACTTGAGACAAGTCCTCATATGGATAAGGATTTCTCGAAACTCTGAACAAAGCACTAAACTTTACATATACCTGCCAAAATTCAAATACTACCTCAGATATCAATCAACTCAACGACATTAAGCCAACTGTTGGCAATAACAATAGGGTAAGCAGGAAATAGTGTGGTAATTGCATTTTTAAGTCTGTTGTGAGTAAACACTAAGAAGGGATTTGTCAAGAATACCTCAGAATTAGGGGTGTACAAACCGAATCATTAAGTCAAATCGAACCGATGAACCAAATCAAACCGAAAAAAAACCCAACTTGTGGTTTGGTTTGATTGGTTTGGCGATTGAAAAAAAAAAACGACCACTCTTGGTTTGGTTTGGTATTAGAAAAAAAAGAATCAAACCGAACTCAAACCAAACCGACACACACATATATATATACATAATTTATTTATTTATAGATAAAAAATATTATTTACATATAATCTAATTTGTTGATATATTTTTAGTTAGTTTATAGTTTTCAATTTTATATATCTTATTTCAAATTTGGGCTTGTAAAATTTTGTAAATATTATATATAAAATTTTATTTTATTTATAGCTAAAAATATTATTTATAATCTACTTTGTTAATATATTTTAAGTTAGTTTATAGTTTTTCAATGTTTATCTATTTTATTTCAAATTTGGACTTGTAAAAATTATAAATATTTTATTTTGTGTTAAGATTTGAAGTTATAATTATATTGTTATAGTTTTTCAAATTCGAAGTTAACAATTTACTTTGTAAATATTTTTTGTATTCAGTGCATCTAGCCTTTAATCTTATTAGTTTAGCATAATGAACGTTGATATTTCAAAAAAAATATTTTGTACTCACGTGAATTTGATAGTATTTTCGAAAATTTCTATTCACTTAACATTTTTTAAGGTTAGTTTATCACACACGTAAGTGAAAAAATGTTTATCGCTTTTCAAATGCGGTATACTTGTAAAAAAACGAAAAAACCTAAAAACCAAAAAACCCGAAAGAACCGACTAAAACCGAAACCGAAAAAACCGACTTTATATGGTTTGATTTGGTTTTTAGATTTAATAAACCGACATAATTGGTTTAGATTTTTTAAATGAAAAATTAAACCGAACCGACCTATGTACACCCCTACTCAGAATAATGTTAAAAATTGTAGAATATAATCAAGCTATAGTCAAAAAGAAAGTTCAAATGCATTGAGCCCCAATAATAAAGGTTTAGAATCATACGAACATGTTAATTGGTTAGTTTTTGTTTACGCGGATTTAGTTGTCTTCTACAGAATTCGAATCAGCTAACGTGCAGATGTTAAATATTGAACTAAAAAAGTGTAGAATAAAGGAATCAAGCATGATTTTCAGTAAATGTTACCTGTGGGAATCTTGAAAGCTTTAACAGCTCTGAGTAACCTCGTCTCTCTTCATCATTTCTACAAGACATTTAGATAAATCACCTAACATTATACTTTGTATTCTCGAGCATGAATGACGATTTAGAAGAAAACTTCAGTGATGGCTTACTTTGGGGGCTTACAGAAAGCTAAATGATCAAGCAAAACTACAGTCGAGGGAAATTCTGTGCACAGCTCCTCAATTTCTTGCAAATGCAAAAGCAGACCCTGAACGAATCCATCATAGTTAGTCTACCATTAACATCATTATTAATAGTGGAACAGGAAGTTCACGGAAAATCATTGAGTTAAATCAATTCTCCCTAATAAAAAAGCCGGTAATAGTACCTAAAGTAAACAGCTTATACCACATTATTACTTGAGTTCTAATATAATTCCAAATTAAAGAGTTGAATGCTAGTAACTGAAGTACCTTCATACACATGAAACCGACTGGCACTCCAAGCTCTCCAGCCTTTGAGAACAATGCCTTCCCGATTTTATTTGTCATCTGATAAAAGATTAAACATGGTAATTACCAAATACAAGTTCACGCACTTCACTGTCACACTAGAATTTGAATTCATTAATAAGTACAAGATTTATCAGATGTGTATCTGCTTTTCTTCTACTTTCTGATCGTAACGTGTTTCTTCTCATACAGTTAGTTAATCATACAGGAAGGAAAATAAGGTTAAAAGAGAACTTCATAGGTTCTTCCAACATAACAAATCTATAGAAGAGTTTAATGTGCCTCATATTCTGATAATTTTCATGTGCAAAACAGAAAGGCAAAATAAACTCCAAGATCAATATTGATGGAAAGAAGAGTGATACCTTTTCACCAGAAGGCCAAAGATACGGATTAAAGCGAACAGCACGATAACCATCCTAGAATCAGCAGAAGTATCTTATGTCAACTTAATTCCTAAAGAATGAAAACACTACATCGAAAATAATGAGTTGTTACAAACCTTTAAAACCAGATCTTCAAGATGCTTTATCCCGCTCCCATCTTCTGCTGGATTCGCGAGGCAACAACCGACGAATTTGGAAGGGAACTTCTTCAGCACACTGAATAGAAGTAATTAGGCATAGGACAAAAGACCTCTCAAGTCAATATGACCGCTAACAACAAGAGATAATTAAACAACTAGAAGACCGAAGAGTGCACAAACAAATAAGTCTCCTAATGCAGTTTAAGTGAAGGAGAAAATAAGAAGGTACATAGCATGTGGTGCAATATCCTTAAAAGGTCAAAGGCCTATACGGAGATATTAGTTTGAAGCTGTCGTTTGCGATAATTGCTAAGGTATTGAAGGTACACACATCTCAGTTAAGACAATTGACAATTTTTTTATTATATACTATTACTTAAGGAATATGTTGTATTCACTTAAAGCAGGAACTCTATTTCTTACGACAAAAACCCCAAAAAGAGGGAGAGAAATGAAGAGACCTTGTAACATAAGAATGATCAAACTTATGATTAATGGGCTGAACAATAAGTGCTCCATCAACACCTGCTTCTTCCATACACTGCTCAAAACATAAACATTGAAAGCATTGTTACGTTTAGTACTCAACGGTGACAACAGAAGAAGTGTGTTTGGTTCATCAAAAATATTTTTAATAGAGATGTTTTACTTTGGCAAATCATTTTCTAATGCTGAGCTGCATACTACACTAAGAAATGTGTGGCTGTGTTTATGATGTTTAAAGTATAAAAGTTGACATCAATTTCTAAGTGTTCAGTGAAACAACTGATCGAAAATAAACATTAGATATTTGATAAAGGAAACATTTTTTGGAAGTCATTTTAACAATTCAATACAACCAAACACTAGAAAATGATATCGTCAAGGAAATTATTTCCAAAAGAAATCTTTTCGCCTCAGCAAACGTAATTTTGCCTTCTGATCTTGAAAAAATGTTTCAAACAAGTGAAAATCATCCAACACATCTCAGTTATACCAAACATACCCAAAAGAGGCATCTAGAACATCATCAACTGATTAATTAAACATACAACAAGAAATCTAGTGTAATCCCACAAGATGGGGTCAGGGAAGAATAGAATATACGCTGACCTTACCCTTCCTTAAGGAGGTAGAAAAGTTGTTTCCGACATACCCTTAGCTCGGCAGTAACAACAAGCAGAATCAACAGCAAGATAACAATCAATCAAACATCTTAATATATAAAATTACCTCCAGCAGAAATTCGACATGACCAGTCAAACTAGGTTCTTGGCCAGGAAAATAGGGGTACTTTTCTGCAGCCTAACAAATTTCAAATAAACACCCATTAATTCCTCATACTTTCACTTCCCCACAACAACAAAAACATACCCAGTGCACATTTTCAAGCAATTTGAAAAGGGATTACAGAAATGAGAGCTATAACAATTTTGCCAATTCCCCATAACAACAAAAAAAAAAAAAGTAGAATAAAATTGTTGGGCTATTGCCCATGTTCCAGCCAAAGCCCTAATTCTATTTGAAAAAAGGATTGAAATTATTCTCTTTATTTGGTTTTCCAATTCTGTTAGGAAAAGGATTGGAATTGTAATTTTATTTAGTGATATTTACCTCTTGTGGGGATGCCCAGACATGTAAATGTGAGTCAATGACTTGTGGCTCTACTTCACCAGTTGCTGCCATTTGAGTCAATAAGGGTCTTAATCTTGAATGTTTTCTTGGAATAGATACAAAAGACCATGGGCAATTGAAGCTATATAGAGAAGAGAAAAATGGAGCACATGTTAATGGCGGCTTTAGTGAGTTTACTGTCACTGCTGCTACCATTTCTGTTGTTGCTTCTGGTTCTCAATCCAAATGGAAGGGAAAAGGATTGCATCAATTATACAAAAGGGTTATGAATGATATTGACAAAGGTTTACCATGGAGGTGTCGTGGTGTAGTTGGTTATCACGTCAGTCTAACACACTGAAGGTCTCCGGTTCGAACCCGGGCGACGCCATTTTTATTTTTTCTTCTCCGTAATAGTAATGTGGAGTTTACTAATTTTTTCGGTGTTGGTTTGTTATATTAAAAATAAATTGTTTGTTATCGTTATAACCTTGACCTTTTTTACTTACCTTTGTATTTTTATTTATTTTTTGCATTTTATTTAGGAAAAGTTATAGACAGAAACTTGAATACCACGTTATTCAACTTTCTCATATAGTTGAACGGACGTATATGTTGGGTTATCCCACATCGGAAGTGGAAGGGGCTGGTGGTCAATTTATAAGTGTGAGGGAAAGCCTCAACCTTTGAGCTAGCTTTTGGGTTGAGAAGGCCCAAGACCACCCAACATTGGTATCAGAGCCCAGATTGTCAACAAGTCTCAGCCCACCGGGAGAAACTGGGTTGTCGCTCTCTCCAGCCCAAGGCCCGATGTGTGAAGGGGGAGATTGTTGGGTTATCCCACATCGGAAGTGGAAGGGGCTGGTGGTCAATTTATAAGTGTGAGGGAAAGCCTCAACCTTTGAGCTAGCTTTTGGGTTGAGAAGGCCCAAGACCACCCAACAGTATATATGTGGCACGTGTCAATACGAAATCAATATTGTCATAGTTGAAACTTATTGATATGCTAGTATATATAATTATGTGTACATATTACAAAATAAATGATACATGTAAGTTAACATATGAGCAACACCGTGTACTAATGCTAGATATTGTTTACATGCATTTTGAATAAAAATATTTACTCATTGATGATATTCATAATTCGTTAGTTGAAAAAGTGAAAAGATGTCAATATCATATTGATAGCCTCATGTAACTAATTACTTTTGATAATGAAATATTCATCTCATGTGTTTGATAAATTCACAAGCAAGAAATTTAAAAAGAAAGAACAAGACGTCAAAGTACTACCAGAAAGAAATCAATGTGCACTTACTAAAGCAACACAAGAAAGGAAAGCCACCATTCAAGGGATACAAAATCAAGGTCACCACAATCCTAACGTTTGACTAGGATATGGAAGATAGAAATCAGCAAAGTATCAAGATCACACGAATATATTCAAGAGAAGGAAGTGAATCAAGATTACAAGAAGTCAAATCAGTAAATTATCAAAATCACTCAAATATCTTCAAGAGGAGGAAGTGAATCAAAATTATAAGAAGATTTCTAAAGAAGAGAGAAATCGGTTTGCTCATGCACATATTTAATATGGAAATCAATCAACCAACTGAAATCAAGAACTCAGCTAGGATTCTTGATTTGAAATACCCTAGGGTTATTCCTTAACAAGAGCAGTCCTCAAAACACTATAATTATCTCCTAGCCTTAGTTGTGAAGTGTGCAAATTCACTTGAACTTATATAGTAATCCTCTTTAATCTTTCATAAAGTTTTGTACACACTTGAGTGAACAATGGAGAAAAAAATAAAGATTTCAAGTGTAGGTTATACAGGTAGAGGTTGTACCAAAATAGTAGATCTGATTTGCATATCAGATAGGAGTTTAAGTTTAAATCTCTGTATCACCTAAATTCTCCTCAAGCTCTAAAGGAAACCTAAAAATCCAAGTAAATGACTAGGCACCACATCGATGATCTGAACCAGTATAAAAATATTTGGTGTTCTTATATATACTGTACTTTGCTTATTTATTCTCTTCTAACTATATCTGCAGAAAGAGTCGACTACTCGTAAACATCAGTCAGCTATTGAAATTTCAATTCACCCCCCCTCCCCTTCAACACAGACACATTAACTTTCACATACATGTCATGTTACACTGTTATACGATATCAAAAGTAAATACAAAAGCATGAAAATTGTACTAAGAAAGCACTATCATTTTAAATGCATCCAAAGAGAAAAATTATTACCCTGTATATCAATATGAGAACAATAGAGTGCACCGACATGAATTTTATTTTTACTTTCACAAGAAAAGTCACAGATAGAAATTAAGACGAATACTTCAATTCTAAGAGAAAGGAAACTACTCCTAAACAATTTTGTTTAGCAAAAAACATAAAAAGCTATTCAAGGTACTTCAATCAAGTTTTTGGATAACATATCATTTTTTATTTATATGTATTCATATGCATCAAATTTATTTAATTTTAGAAAAAGAAATAATAGTCACTAGATATATAATATCCATTTCCCCAGTGTTTTTGAGTCTTTACTTTCAATAATCTATAATATAGAAATGAGAAAGTTTATTTTTTCTATTTGATAGAGGATATCATATTTATAAAAATTCATGGTAAGAACTAGTGAAAGTTGCTACAGAGCTTACTTCTAGCAGAGCCATTAATATGTGCGTTGATAGATATGACTTACTTCCAATGGCAAGAACCATTGATAGAGAATGTTTACTTCCAATAGAGTCACTTTAGTTGTTGGACGCAATCTTTAACAATTCTTCGACATTGTTCTCACACATAAACACTATCCTCAACAATTTGAATGTCTACTTAATTTTCAAAATAATAATGGAGTACATGAAATCTAAATTTCCGTTTCGTGATACTAAATAATTCATTCACCTAAATTCTCACTATTATCTTATCCTAAATTGAGATTCCAGTGTTCAAGCAAAAAGTAATGACAAATTAGATTTCATAAGATGAAGAATAGAACAAATCTATCATATACCATTAAGACAAACTCAAAATTCTAATAGAGTGGCCTCAAGGAATAAAACTAGACTTATCTTTATTAAACGTAAATGAATATTACATAATTCATTGTTAAGTTATGACACATAAAACATGGGCCAAATAAAAATGAACTAGGTCAGTTAAATCTTACAAAGTAGCTATATCAAAAATCATTCAAAGATTTAAAGTTTATCATTAATAATCATTCATAGCATAGTGTAAGATCAAGTTCATTGATGCTTAAAAAACACTCTATGAACTTTGTGTTGCCCCAGTTGATACATTAGTTTCCTTTTGAGCAATTTGATTTTCTCATTCATTCAGCTGGAGCATCATCTTTATCAACAATAATAATAAAAAATTGAAAAGACATATCATTAGCAACTTATTGAACTGTAGTTTTCTATTACTTCAACTCTATCTTCTGGCCCGTTAGCTAGTAAACTATCCAGTAGCTCTATCCTTGCAAAATATCTCTTTCCAGTAAATAATGGTCATTTCTTAAAGTTTATTGACTTGACGTATGGATCAACCTAAGAAAAAAAGAAACAAGTATATACAGTAACTATTACTGCAATATATCAAAGACTGAGATCATACCCCCCCAAAAGAAAATATAAGTAACTAGTTTTAGCTTACTAATAATTTAAGCAATTATAAATCATCATTATCAAGTCATCCCAAACTTTGGATACTCAACTAGATAGTTGAATCGTTATATTAAAATTCTAAGCCACTTCGACTCTTTACTAATGATATGGTCATATAATACTTTTTTCACTCACTTATTTTAGAACAAATATGTGGTAGAGATTGCAATCCGCAATTAGATTTCATTGTGTATCAATTATAAACTCGAAGGTCTTTTTATTAGAACGAAAGAAGTCTGTACAAAATGGGCTCAATTGAGCCCAAAATTAAGCTAAAAAAGAAAGACTATCACTCCTATTTATTCTTACAGGTAATCCTCCTTGTTCTCATCTTTAGTGTTGCTATTTGCGCTTTGACAAGATTCAATATTCTTCTGCAACCCATTAGTAGTTGTTGGAAAGTCTGGCCCTTTATTATGCATCCCTGATCTATTGCTTAGTTTGCCATCTTATCTGTTATCTGATTAGCTTCTTGGATGTACGCTGAACTTGCGTTTGTGTGATTCTCAGTAACTATTGTATCTCCTCTATATCTTCTGCTAATAGCCATGGTATTTTCCACTCCTTTATTATCATTCGATGCACACTGAGAGAATCTGTTTCAACTAGAATATGGTGAAACTCCATATGCTTACAATATCTAAGAACATTTAAGATAGTAATAGTTTCCGCCTCCATGTTTGTTTTAATCCCTATCTCTTGACCTTAGCATATACTAGATTTCCTTGTTCATTTATGATGCAAAATTCATAGGCACTTTCCCAGGGTTTCCTAGACATGCACCATTCGTGTTACATTTTAACCATTCATGTTCTAGGTTACTCCATATCACTGCCTGACAATACATTCTTGGTCTATAGTTCTGCAACACCCTTACCATTTCTTCCCAATCTTTGGGTATCTTAATCCAAGGATATTTCTCTTTTATTAATTGAAAGATCTTTGACTGACTTTGGTGCACTAGACTACGGTAGCTAACCTCTTTTTCATGTCTCCTCACATTTCTCCTCTTCCATAATTCCCACATTAGGATCGAATAATATCCATAAGGGTGGTTTCTAGCTTTATTGGAGCCTCATTTTGCTATCATCTGACAATTAGTTGATGCAAGTGTGCTCCTTCTGTTCGTATACCTGCACATGAAGCAAAATGCTTTCATAGCTTTTGGGCTATGGGTGGTGTTAGAAAAAGTTGGGACATCGTCTCTTGTTCAGGTTTCACGCAACAATAACATCTTGCTATTAGGTTGATTCCCATTCTTTTTAAGTTATCCTCCATAGAAATTCTCCTTTTCCATAACCTCAAAACTGATTTTAAAAGGGACCCCCTTCATCCAGATGTGACTCAACTATTCCTGTTTTTTCTTAATTTTTCAAATACATTAAAATTCTAATTTTATTGTGAATGTACCGCTTGCATTCCCCATCCACCATGGTGTATCATATAATTCTTCACTCAACACTAGATTGATATTTTCTATAATGTGTTGTATCATTTCTTTTGATAAAAGCTCATGTAGTTCACCTCTATCCCAATGATTATTGGTGATAAGTTCTTTGACTTCCACCTCATCTTATTTTGTACCCTTTAGCTATATAAAGTAGACATCTCATTGTTTTGTCCAATTATCAAACCAAAAGCTCACATTTTCGAATTTTAGTTGCCACTAAATATCATGTTCCACCTCCTCTCGAACATCTATCATCTTCTTTCAAACGTGTGAAGCACTTGTTCCTTTAGCTATACAGGGATGGTTCTTTTTTACAATACTTGTTCCACATGAAAACACTCCATAATGATGATGTTGTGACTCTAAAATTCCACCATAACTTGCTATATAAATCCTTGGACATTTCGTGTAACGATCTAAATTCAACACCTGAAAGAACTTTCAGTGGGAAGCACAAATCTTCCCATGCCACCCAGTGTTTTTATCATTCCAAAGGATTCAAATCTCTGCCTTTATCACAATTATCATTGGTTTGTCTGCCACTTCACCTTGATAGTGGTATCTTAATGATGTGATGTGTTTTATTTTAGAGCACATTATGTTCAACTACCTAACTATATAGGTTAAGCTAAAGTAAAAAGCATTCATGAGGAAATAATTCACTCTTTTACAATTCATTGTTAAAATACTAGATTCGTTTTCATTTAAAGTGAACGAAACTTATATAATTCATTGTTGAATTATAAAAATTGACATATACAACAAAGACATATAATTTATTTTCAAAAGAGTCTCCTATTTTTGTAACATTATCCTTCCACGAGAAACACCATGCTTCAAAAGTTGAATAACAGCCCCAACAACATATAATCAGTTGGAATATAACATTCGGATACTTTATATTTCTGATTGAACCTTTGTGATTACTCCAACTGTTGAATAATCTACGAGAAAAGAAATATTTGATTCACTCTTGGAGAAGAAGGAATTAAAAACACCTAAAAATAAATGATGAACTTACTGACAGTGTTCGCGTTAAAGCGTTGCTTACAAAATCATCAATGTTAAATCTAATCATGCATCTTATGCAAAATCAATCTATTTTAGCCTATACCATTTACATATATGTACATTTGTGGCCATTCTACTAGATAACAGAAAATCTCATTATGGTAAACCTTATAAAATAGCTACACAAAATCATTCAGTGCTTTAAAGCTTATCATTAATAATCATCAACATTATTTTGCGACATTCAAGTTCACATATGCTTAAGAAGAACTCCTTCCTTTTTACATCTTAAGTAATTCTCATTGATAACTTGACTCGTTCATTCGAGTTGTATATTTCCAATGCAGGAGGTTCAATATAGAAAATATCTTATAACAAATCTCACATAAAACACACTCTCCTAACTAAATGAAGTCATCCTCTTATCATTACTTTCAATAAATCGTTTCATCACCTCAATTAAACCTTTACGAATAATCTCATTTTATCGTTGGTTGTTTTTCTTTTTCTGCATCTATAATTTTCATTTACTTGAGAAGATGATGCTTTAAAATTATTACCTTGTTTTTGAGATTGATGAGTTTCACCTTTTGGAGTTGTGAATGAACTTTGTGTTGCTTTAGTTGATTTATTAGGTTTAGCTTGAGCAGTAAGTGGACTTTATGTTGCTCCAATTGATACATTAGGTTCCTTTTGAATAACTTAATCTTCTCTTGTGTTTGAAGCATTATTTACGTCGACAACAACAATAATATCCACAAATGTATTATTAACAATTTTGTGAGCTTAAGTTCTTTCTATTTCTTCAACATCTTCTGACCCTTTGACAAACTCTCCAGTAGCTCTATCCTGGCCAAGTATTTTCTAATCAGTAAACAGTGGCCATTTTTTCAAGGGCCTAACCCATCGGTGACCCTCTAAAATTGGCACAAATTTTTACTTAGACACGTTAACTAGATTTGTTCATTTTAGACACCTTATGTCAGGCTGTATTGTGTCATTTTGACACTTTTTTCACAATAAGAAAAACATTTAAAGTGAGTGTAATTCACTCCCGATAACGTGTCAAAGTACCAAATTAAATGATGACATTTGTTATTTGACACAAAAACACATTAAATATGTACAATATGAAGGTAATAGATATAGTTTCATACTTGTTCAATTTTATAAAAAAAAGAAAAGTATAATATTGATAAACAAGGTAAAATGTCTTATTGTGTTCGACGTCAATAACTAAAATACTAACACTATTTTGTCACACTTCAAATACATGTTCATTTTTGCAGTTTTAGAAACTAAGCCTAATGAACCCGTTTTCTAAAAGCACGATTTTTGAACAAATAAAACAAAACTCACATCAAATTTGGGTGTACTCAAATATCAACTTAACTAGAAAATATATTGAGAAAATCTAGAATTTCATTCGTTTCTCACCAGATTAACAATAGGAAAAAAACTAGAGGAGAAAAAAAAATAAAAAAGATAAGTCAAGTTTAGAGTTTCCGAACTTCTAACCTTAAAAAAGCGCACCATTGAATTTTTTTTCAATCTATTTGCTTGGAAGATGAAGAGTCATTCTAGATCTATAAATATAGAGAGACTATCTGAATGTTTATCTAAAAAGAAGTGGAGTATATTTGATTGAGAGTGAAGCATAAAGTTGTCAATTTTTATTTTTATTCATGTAGTATTAATTATTAACGTATAACTTATTTCATCTTTATCTCGTGTAAAATAATTCATAGATTGACTCATATCTTATACATGTATTATTTAAGTAGTTTTCTAATTTTCAAACCAAACATAGAATTATATCTGTTGAATATTACATCTTGACACTAAATATAATATAGCTTATGCAACATTTTATACGTATATAACTTAACTCTTTTACAGTAACCAAACGATCCCTTAATGCCTAATATGCCCCGTACTTTAAACCATGGTAAAATTTAGGCTATTTCCTAAGGGGTTGTTTGGTTACTAGTTAGAGTTATGCAGGTATTAGTTATGCAGTGTTTAGTTATGCAGGTATTAGCTATGCATGGTTTAGTTATGTAGGTATTAGTTATGCAAGGTTTAGTTATGCAGGTATTAGCTATGCAGGGTTTGGTTATGTAGGTATTAGTTATGCATGGTTTAGTTATGTTGGGTTTAGTTATGCGGGTACAAGCTATGTGGATATTAGTTATGTAATATTTATTTAGTTACGTAGAGATTACAATACATGAGTTATTAACTATTGAATATTAAACTTGTTGTAAATTATTAAAATATATTATTTACAAAATAATAATACATGCTAATAAAATGTGAAATATATTAACTAATATATAATGCTAATATTTGATTAGCATATGTACCGTTAAAAAGTATACAATCAATTTGTAATATTAAAGAATATTTATATTTGCATAAATCAATCAAAACGGTAAGTATAAAAAGAAATGAAAATAATCTATATATAATAAGAAATAAAAACAACACAAGTTGATAGAAAATAATATAGTTTCCAATTAAAAAAAAAAAATAAATTAAAAGAAATAAAAATGGTCTAAATATAAAAAAGAAATAAAAACAACAAATTCATATATAGAAAAACAATAAAGTTTCCAATTAAAAACAATAAAATAAATCAAGAGGGTAAATATATAATTTATCACTTTAATACATGTATAATTAATACCACATAACTTATTCCATTTTTTATCCTACATAATTTTGTACTACATTCCCTCATAAGTTATGTTGTTATTAATTATGTGAGACTACAAAAATGCAATCAAACATTGTATAAGTATATTGACTTTTCAATCTAATAAATTTTTTATACCAAACATAGTAAAACTAATATAATATTTTATATATAAATAACATGCTCTTATACAATAACCAAACGGCCCCTAATTGTACAGTAACAATTTTTTTTTTACCATTTTGTAATGGATATGTTTACCTAATCGGTCTATACAAGAGGGTTGAGGCTCGTCATCTCCGTCACACACCATCTTTGCCCCTCATTTTCACCAACCACACTATCTCTCTCTCTCTCTCTATCTCTATTGCAGTTAACTCGCCGTACCGGTGAACTGAAATCGGCAACTATGGCAGCTACATTTGCTACAGTCGTGAGTTTCTTTAACCTCTCAATAATTTGCAGTTGAGCTTTGTTGTTCAGTTTTACATTCTAATTTGTCGTAATAACACTAATTTTTGGAAATAGAGCGTTGTTGTTGTTGTCGTTGTTGTTTTAGTTGTCTAACGTTTCTTCATTTTTACAGTCGAATTTAGGCTCAATTTCAGTTCCACGAGTTGCGAACCATACATATGCTGCTTATCCGAAGTTGCTGAAATCTTCATTCTCATCGTCAAGCTTATTTGGTGGTTCGTTGCGTCTGGAAACTTCTTCGAACCGTTCGGTTCACAAAAAAACCGGCGGTTCATCAGGTTCTATTCAAGCCGCGGTGGAGGTCTGTGCTCGCTCGCTGAGCTAATTTATTAATGGTTGCTTTACTGTTTGTGTGTTTCTTCGTTAATTTCGCCAAAAATTTGAAGATTGAGTCAATATGTCTAGTGTTGAGCTAGTAAATATGCCTTTTAGGGTTTCTGTTAGGAATAACTTTTCTGTTTAAGTTCTAGAGCTAAATGTAAGGGATTAGTAGATGAATACTTTAGCTGCCGATGGCATGTGTGGCTGAGTGTTACTCGGTGTCTCAGTTTATGTGATAATAATTCTCTGGTTTCTGATTGTTATGATGTTAAATTAGGTTTGTATATAGTATTAGTGATACTAGAAGAAAATATGAACAATATTTGGAAAAAAAGTTTATATCAAAGGTTGTGAAAAGAGAAAGTTTAGTTCTTCATAATATTTGTGAGTGGAACAAGGACTTTTAATACTTGCAACCTGTGAAATTGGTATAAAAATGAAGTGATGTCAAATATGACCCAAAATGAAAAGAGTGTCGTATAAAACAGTGTTTCTTTTGTTATGTAGCAAAGTGAATTGTGGAAATGGATTTATTAAAGCCTTTGGAGCATGATTAAAATGGCTGTGGTTCAGTTTTCAGCAAACATGGTGTTATGTTGCCTTTTGTAATGGTTGAAGTTTTTAATAGATCTGAACGTATTTATTGAAATCCAGGTGGCGGATTTGCAATCCAAAGTGACAAACAAAGTTTATTTTGATATTAGCATTGGGAATCCTGTCGGGAAACTTGCTGGGCGAATTGTGATTGGATTATATGGTGATGATGTGCCACAGACAGCTGAAAATTTCCGTGCACTCTGCACAGGTTCTTTAATAGATTTTATGTTATTAATATTAATGTCGTCGATATTCTTATTACTAGTGCTGCTATCACTACTACCTTTATCGTAGTTTTTGTTCTCATTATCATTATTGCTATAATATTCTGCCTTATTGCTTGAGCTTCTTGGATACATTACTTTCTATCATTTTTGTTTAGCTTATAGTTTGGATTGATTTCTTCCAATCAGGTGAAAAGGGCTTTGGCTTCAAGGATTCTGCATTTCACCGTGTTATTAAAGATTTCATGATTCAAGGGGGTGATTTCGACAAGGGAAATGTAGGTGTTTCAACCCCTGGTTTGCTTCTCGTTTTCTTTTTGTTCCTCTAATTGGCATTCTTCTTGAGACGCACACATCCTTCACCCATTTCATTGTAATTTCTATAGTACATTGGGTATGTTTCGGGATGCTTATCATTTAGCCTTTTATTTTGTTTGTTTCACCTTGAACAGATTTTAAATCAACAGAAATGTAAAATTCTGAATTAGTTCTTTGCCTAGTGTTTTCTTCTTCCTGTTTGGTGGTTTATCCTTTATCTTTTGGATCCGCAATGACTCCAATTTCTACCATGGAAAACCAGAGACGAAAAGGTTGTTTTTCAGTTTGTTTCGGTTCTGTGTTTGTGAGATTTCCCTGATACTTGTAGCAACGTAAGATCTCTGTATTCTAAAATCATCAACTTTCATGGTATAAACTTTTTTTAAAAATAAGTATTGAACTTGCATGATGTAACTTTGCTTGTTCTATGTTTCTGACGGGGTTTCCTCTTTGATTAGTAGTTAAATGCGTGAAAGATTCCATGAGCTAAGATGCTCAGTGGAATATGTACTGCTGACATATTTAATGGTTCTGTTCAAGTGGAATATGTTATTCCACACAACTTGACTGTTCTAATTTTTAATATGCATAGATTGATTGAAGAGTGTTTTAGTGTTTGCAGTTCATAATTTGGAAAATTTTCACTTGCCATTCTGGCATATTGTAATCTTTCCCCCATGGGTTGAATTTTTTATTCGCAGGGAACCGGTGGTAAAAGCATATATGGTCGTACCTTTAAGGATGAAAACTTCAAGTGTAAGTTGGATTTTCTTCTTAAAAATTGGTTTCAAGCTTCTCCTTGTGGTCAAGGCAATGGATCCCTTTGGTTCAGATTGTGTACAATGTTCTTTTGTGATGAAAATCCTTGTGTAATTGCAGTGGTTCATACCGGACCTGGGATTGTTAGCATGGCTAATGCAGGCCCTAATACCAATGGAAGCCAATTCTTCATTTGCACTGTAAAGGTATGTGGAATAGGAATCTCAATCAGCTGAGTTTCTTTTATGAATACTGGATGCTAAGTTGTTTTCAAAAAAAATAATACTGACTTCGAAGTTGTGATTACAATAGTACTCTTATCATATTGCAAAAGGGTATATGAAATTAAAGAGAAACTATATGCTCATCTTTGGAATTTTGACCTTTGGGTAATCATTTTTAGCTGCTCTTGATTCCTAGAAACAAAGAACCACTTGTTTACTTCCTTCCTTTCTTAATGTTCTCAGCCCTCAGCAAAACCCATGTTTTTGAGCTTGTAATATTTAGTTTGAGCAACATTATTTGTCAAATTATTCTTATTTGTTGCTTCTCGTGTGTTGTGATAAAGATATATCTGCTAGTTAATTGTCATGCTTCAGCATAGCTGGACTTTGCCCAGATTCATACCAACTTATACAGGAATAACATCTAACAATTCATACTTTGGAGTGTTTAAAACTAAAAACGAATTAAGGAAACCGAATTAGCAAATTTCACTAGCTCACGTCAGCGAACATGTATTTATTTTCTGGTTCTAACCTGTCCAAGGAACTATATACATGGAAGTATATGAATTTGGGTATTTTCAGGATAATTCAGTTAGCCAAGCATATTTTAACTATTACAGTTGGTCACTTCAGATGCTTGTTGTCCGACAACAAGATATCCTTCTCTAGAGCAGAGCCTTTTCGAGTACTAGTATGTTTTAGATGCCATATTGTAGAAACCAGAACTACTTCTATTTATTTTTGACTTGTCCTGATATTGGATGAATTTACATTCTGGTGCATTGCAGACCCCATGGCTAGATCAAAAGCATGTTGTGTTTGGGCAAGTTTTAGAAGGCATGGACATTGTGAAGTTGATCGAGTCCCAGGAGACTGATAGGGGTGACCGTCCAAGGAAGAGGGTTGTCATCAGTGACTGCGGTGAGCTACCTATAGTTTGAGGCGGGAATACAACTGTTTAGCACTTCATCTTCGCACACAATGGATATATGGCCCGTTGTGAGATATAGAGCATATTCGTTAGTGAGTTTTCATCCAAACCCCAGGCTTTTTTCTTGTTCTTTTTCTGGGTTTGTTGGATTTCAAATTACAGGGTAAAAAGTTCTTGCTAGAAGTGAGTACGATGTTTTCCTGTTAACGTGGATGTATGCAATTTCAGTTAACATTGAATATTGATGGGATGGTAAGAGACTATTGTTGCTTTTATACGCCCATGAATTTGGATTACATTTGTCCTGATTAAAAGTGGACGAAGGTAGTACGTAAAATGAAATTCCCTAAATTATTGTTATATTGGAAGTTTTATTCATAACCTAGTTGAATTAATATTTGATTGAGAGTTGTGTGATGGTCATTTTTTTTTGCTGGAAAAATGGGAGATCAATATCAGTGAAGAAGATTTTGAAAATAAAATTTGATTCATAGGAGATAATTGGCGAAATACATCTTTAGCGAACAAATTATATTTTGATCAGTGAGCTATAATGATCAGATGTTTAAAAAACTTGTTGAATCGTTAATTTATTTGGAGTATTTTTGGAATTCCATTTGTTTTGGACATCAAAAAAGATAAATTTTTATTTCGAATTCAAATCGTTTTGAATATATCAATTGGAAGTTTTATACAAATACATATTGATTTTGTTACAGAAGTTGATTTTGAATTGATTTGAAATCTTGCGTCTTGGCTGCTTTGAATACAAACAGTTGATGTTCTATAAATGAGACATTTTCATATAATATATATTTGGATAAAAAATTTTTGTATGTCAACTGCTTGGAATTCAAAATAATTTGGGCTGCAATTTAGTTGACGTTGTAAAAGTACACATTGAATATAATTGACGGTGTCAAAAATGAACCCAAATATATGTCAAACCCGCTTAGAATTTTAAATGTTGGGTTTAAGATAATTTGAATTAGGTTCAATCTCAACTCATTCAAGTTTAACCCATTTGAAGGAAATTTTCGATTGAGCTCAATTCAATTTCCAATTTCAATTCGTTTTAATTTTTTTTATGAAGGTATGTTTCTATATTAAAGGTATGAATTATCATCTATTTAACATTTTTTGGGATTTATCTATCCATTTGTTATCTTTTTAACAAAAAAATATTGAGCGTAAATTCAAATTGTGAATTTAAAGGTTAATTATTAATATGTTAAATTATTGAAATTAATCGGGTCAAATTGGGCCGGTCAAGATTCAACCCGTTTTTTAGCCATTTGAGTCCAGCCCATTTGAGCCCAAAATAAACTTGGGCGGGTCAAGACCCAACCCGATTTCTACTCAACCCATTATAATGTTTTCAATTTCAACCCAACCCGCACATTTGACACCTCTAAAAATAATATATTTTTGGCAAAACATAAGAGAAATACATTTTTCAGGTTATGGAATAAACTAATCTGAATACAAATTGTGTTTGTTACTATGATTGTAAACTTGTATGTATTGATGATTGGGATATAAATATTATTCGAATACATTGTACCTATGGAACATTAGTTTTCGAATCATGCTTTTTGAAGGAACGAAGAAAATCGCTATATTGATTACACAATATAGGCTATTATGATGAAAGAGTTTGCAACCTTTAGTGGAGGAAGTTGTTAAATAAATTGGTGTTGATTTGAAATACAATTGTATGAAGCTAAAGTACAAGGTAGAAGATAGCAATGTCAATTTAAAAATACACAATGAGATGAATGTAGAAGTGTATGTGTCGTTAAAGAAAAAAAGAAAGAATTTGGCAAAGTATCCCATTTGTATTATTTGATTGACTTGTTTGTTTTCTACTGCAATCGTTCATAGGTTCCAATAGAAAAAAAAACAAGTCAAATCAAATTAGATATGTATATTTTTGTATACTTTTATATTCGTCTCTAATTGATAATTATTCATACCGACGAGCACTTTATAATGTATTATGTGTATTATTATTCATTTGAACAATACACTTATTTGTGTGTATGAGAATGTGGGTAATAATGAAGTCATCTAAAATATCAATAAATTGAAAATGTTAAGAATTAAAAAGTTCTTAAATGAGCATACACTTCCTTTGAATGATCAGGTTTATTGTCAGGAACAAGCAACAAGCAATTTGATTGGAGGGATAATCAAGACCAAACTAGTGAATCATAAAAAGAAGTTAACACCAAAAGATAGATGTTAGTCGTGATCTTAAAATAGATGTAACCTCTGCAGTGGCGTGGAAGGCTAAGGAAAAGGTTGTGACTTCATTAAGGGGGACACCATCTAATTCTTATAGTAAATTGTCGAGTTATTTATACATATTGGCTAGTACCCTGGATCGCATATAAGGATGGAGAATATCGATAAAAATTAGTTTTTGTATATGTTTGTTTCTCTTTCCGTTCATAAAGGACTTTGAAAGTTACGTTGTAGACCAATTATTGTAGTGGATGCATCTCAGAGGTAATTATAATGGTACCTTTGTATATGTTAGTGATGGAGCACGTAATTGATATGTAATGAATACAATATGAATTCAGTTTTTAGAATTGTGTTTTTATGATTTTTTTTTTTTTATCGTTTGTATTCAAAAAATATTTTACCACTAGCGGTATTGTTGATTTGGAGAATAATATATTCTGGATTTGAATCTTTGAATGAATTAGGAAAGATTGTGGTGTAAAAGAAAATATGTGTATTGTATCCGATAGGAACGAGAGTATTATAAAGACAGTTTTGAGGACATACAATGAAGTCCCACATTATGTTTGCACATGGCACTTTCAAAAGCTAATTATGTGATTTTCCATACAACGTCTGCACATTTTCCACAGATGTCATGTGCAAGCATAACGTGAGACGCTATTATATATCCTCGAAACTGTATTTATAATACTCTCGGTCCTATCACATACAACACACATATTTTCTTTTACACCATAATATTTTCTAAATTGATCAAAGAATGAAGTTCGAGATACATCATTTTTCAAATCAACAATAACATACGTTAGAGGCAATATATTTTTGAATACAAACGATAAACAACAATATTCAAAAAAATACAATTCTAAAAACTAAATCAAATTGTACTCATTATATGTCAATTATCTTCTCCATCTAGAGTACTGGTAGACACTAATGTACCATTATAAACCCCTTTGAGGTGGTTGTCATCTACTACAACAATTAACTTACAACTTTCAAAGCCCTTTATGAATGGAAAGAGAGATAAAAAAAAAAAAAAAAAAAAAAACGATTTTCATCGATTTTCTTTATCCTTATATGCGATCTAGAGTAGGTAGTATTTAATATGAATAAATAACTCCACTATTTATTATAAGAATCACACGAAGTCCCCTTTATCCTCCCTCTCCCAATCTCTCTTGCCATATATACAATTACATATGTATGATATACAATTATCTAACCAATATACATATACAATTCACCTTTCTCCCACTCTTTTCCTTCTCTCCCTCGCCTCTCTCCTCTCTTTGTCAGTCTCGCTCGCCTCTCTCCTCTATATAACATGTAGCTACAAATTGTAATTATCAAACTATAGCTATGGGGAGTAATTAATTATTTTTAAGTGGCTATATGTGGAAGTTTCTCTTTAATATATATGGATAGAATACGAATATGTTATGAAATATATACATGGATATGAACTAGAATGAATACAAACCTAAGTAATATATTAGTTAGAAAGAATAAAAATTAAGAAAGGAATCAACAGGCATACTTATTGGATTGAATACATACACATAAAGACTTGCAATGTTCATAACAAATAAAATTATAATTACTTGATTCCCCAAACAACATCTCGAAGATCAAATAAAATTACAATTACGAAATTTGTTTATTGGGTTTTTAACTTATACTTGGATACAATTGAACACGTAATTGCATAAATAGTTACAATGATAATACAATAAAATTAAAATTAGAATTTAATGATGATTTCTAGAAAGAGAAGTAAATACCTCTTCATCAATTGTGTGTTCTTGTTCTTTCACTATTTGATCTTCATCAATCTTTTTGACTTAGTTACTGATAGACGAAGAGCCTATAATTTTTCCTTTTTTTCATTGGTTGTGTCCTTACTTTTGATGATGTTTCTAAGTACTTCAAAAAGACTTTTGCACGTAAATGCTTAGATCTGCTCTCTTCCCCCATTTAGCCGCAGAGCCTACATTATCGATTGATCCTTAAGTAATGCATAGATCCAAAGAGGGAAAATGCTAAAAAAGAAAATTGATGATTGTATGGGATACTCTAGTAGTCCTCTTTAAGTCCGTCATTAGATGGGAATCTTTTAAGGTTTTTCTTGGCTAAATCCCTAATCGAAGGAGTAATTAATTTAAGCAAATACAAATCGATAAAATACATTAAAAAAATCGCAACAGATACGTACATGAATCAATGAAATTATTATGAAATCTTTTATGAGATTTTTTCCAATTTTTGGAAAAAAATTGAAATAAATTGTCACCTTTTGAAATGAACTAATGAAAGAGGGAATTGAATGAGAGATTTATTTTATTTTTTAATATTCTGAAAATTAAACGTAGGCTTAATATGAGTTAAATTAGGAACTACCTTAGAATATCATAAATTTACTATACAAATAAAATATTATTTTATTATACAATATTTTTTAAGTGTAACTATTTTTAATAAATAAGTTACAAACTTATGTGTATTTAAAACTTTGCAATCACAAGTTTTTATTTATTAAAGAAACATGGAGATATGCAATATATTATATCATATAATTTTAAGGAATGTTTTAGTATATGAGATGATGATAATTTTGAAGTGTTTTATAAATCTTTATAATAACCTAAATATAAAACTCATGATGATGATAATTTAAAAGTTTTAACCAATTGATTACTCTTCAATTCTCAACTGAAAATTGAGGAGTGAAATTACCAATAAAACTTCAAAGATTTAGTCACTGAAATAAATGAATGATTATATGTACGGGTGTTCCTAGTTTGGATAAAAATAAATTCAAATAGAAAATCAAATTAAATCGATTAAATAAATTAATTTCAATTTGGATTTTGATCTGGTTTGGTTTTAGATTATTAAGAACCGATAGTATTTGGTTTGGTTATGATTTTGTTTGAAAAAAGCCGAAGAAATAATCAAACCGAACAAACAAGTTAATTTATATACATAAATTTATTATTGTACATACATAATATTTATATTCATGAACAATTTTAAAGATTTTATATATGTTTCATCAATATTTATTTATAATTTATTTATGTCCAAAGAGAGAACATTTTTTTATTGGTTTCATGTATATGAGTGTCTATCGATATTTTTTATGGTACTGAAAATGTCATTGTCTCTTCCTTCTCATTTTAAAATAGTGAATTTTGAAGTTTTATTCAGTAAATTCAATGATCGAAAGTTTTGTAATGACATTCATTCAAACTAATTTTCGTTTGAATGAATTGTTGTCACTTTTTCACGTTTTGAATGAATTGTTTCCTTTATTTTTATGTATGATTAATAACCGAACCAAAACAAACCAAAACCGAAAACAACCAAACCGACAAATATACATATATTTAGTTTTGATAATTTTAAAATCGTGGTTTGATTTTGGTTTAGATAAAAAAACTGACCCAAACCAATCCGTGAACACCCCGTGTAATAATTACACGTGTTGTTCTTACAATTTTATACCAAAATGGTTTATAGAAGGTTTTTCGGGCATTACTAATTGATTCCTCAAAGATTTTTTTTTAAATTTATTTTTAAAAATGTTTACACTTTACAAGAAAATTATAAGGATAAGTGGAAATTTTTTAATTAATTTTATGTTAATTTAATAAATTAATAATTAATTTGAGATAACCATATATATTATATAATAAGGTGTACAATTAATATAAAATGAAAATAATTATTATAATGCGTACAATGAACCGTGAGCCAAACTCTTTTAGCTCAAATATTACGAAAAATTGTGTAATTAATTTGAGATCTTTTATATTTTCAATGTTACCCTATATAATTATACTTTCTTCCGTTCATTTTAATTGATGTTATTATTCTTATTATAAATAATCGTTCCAAAATAATTACATTTCAAAAAATAAGATATAATCAGTTAGTTATATCTATGTTTACCTTTACTTAATAGACAGAAGGAAAGATTAACATAATAAAACAAATATTAAATTAAAATTAAAGAGCACATTTTTTTAATATTTTTTTTTACAAAGATAAATAAAGAAAAACATAACAAAAGAAAATTGACCGCAGGAAGTATGACATAGGGTGGCAATTTGGATAGATTCTAGATGGATTATATATGAATTGAGTTAAAATGAATTAAATTCACGATTCGTCCATATAAAATATAAGTAAATATAAATTTAATAAAATATTGTTTGGATAAATAGTTGTAACTTACTTTAACCTTTTAAAAGTCAAAAAATATTAAATCAAATCTAAGTTGTTAATACCTCAACTCATATTATTCCATCCTAACCCTATCACGCCACCCCTGTACCCCCACCCCACCCCACTCTCACCCCCCAAAAAAAAATCTTTATAAGACTTTTTTTGACCAAAAAAAATATTGGCAATGCCTAACCCATCCCCAAAAAAATTTTAAAAACTTTTTTGACAAAGAAAGAGTAGATTTTACACAAATCTCATAATGTTAACTATTAAGAGCTAATTATATCCATATTTCTATTTTTTTTCAAATTAAAAAAATCCCTTAAATTTGATAGAATTTACATACATCTCAAAACTCCTGATACATCGTGTTTCAATTTTGGAATACATCCCTCAACATCCTGATATATCGTGTCTCAATTTTGAATATATCATTCAACGTCTCGATACATCGCGTAAAGTAATATTTTCGGTCGATATATCGCATAAAATGATATGTCTAATTGATACAATGTGCAAAATAATGCATCCGACTGATACATTGCGTAAAGTAATATCTTGATATATTGTGATCGATATATCGCGTAAAACGATATATCTAATCGATATATCGCATTAAGTAATAGATCCAATTGATATATCACATAAAGTAGAGATTTTTGTAAGGTTTTCAAATAGTAATTTTTTAAAAAAGAAATATAGTGTATTTAAATAACTTTTATAAAAATAATTAATTAATATGAGACGGATAGAGTATCTGACAAGTTGAGACAATAAGGCTGACACATTAAACATTGTGTATGTGTAAAACATATGGCTTATTGAGTGTGGTCCAAGTATTTCACACAACTTGATGATTATGATGTGATTGAAATTAATGAGAGGATCTAATTGAGCCAAGACTATATATCATTGATTATGATGGATTTGAATGAGAGGATCTAAATCATTATTCATTCTATATTATTATCCCTTTTAAGGTTTTGGTCAAGTTGTTTCTTCCACTTTCTTGCTCTTGTTTCTATGTGAATTTGCTAGAATCTTTGGATATGTGACTTTGTGGTGAATAATAAGATAGTTCCCTATCCAAATTGGTCCCATTCCTAAGGTAAATGAGAGGCATATTGGACACTAGCACCCCACAAGTGAACTTGTATAAGTTTAAAAAAATAGGTGGAAAAAGATTTATTTATTAATTGGAGTCAGAATTTAAAGTTGGATTAGTAATAAAATGTTATGTGTAATTCAAAATAACTTTTTTCCCTTAATATAGAGATCAACTGATAGAAATACTGGATAGCGTAAGAGATTTTCCACACTAAAAAATGACCTATCAAACTCAAACTGACATAAATGAATCGGACCAATACTTATCGACCTACCAACAAAACTGAAGCATGAGTAGAGAATTGCAATAGTCGAAGGACAGAGCTCTTGCTTGAAATTTGCACTTTTAGCAATCAAAAGACTAAACAATATTTGGAAAATATTTTTCAAAACACATACAAATTTTATTTGTAAACAATCGTTTGGACAATATTGCTGACATTAGTTATGTTTGCATTATTTATATTGAGATTATATCTTATGGAATATTTGACTTGGTATATTTAAAAACATGCATGGTATAATTTCTAAATATATATATATATATATATATATTTTTTTTTATATTTTTTTTTATAACAAAACCCTCCATACATAGAAAAGATTTTAAAGGGCAGTTGTATTTTTAACTATGTGAATGCATGCATTACAACTTCTTGCATTACTAATTCCATAATTTCTCACGTATTAGTTATACATAACATAGTACCAAATAATAACAAACATAGGTTAAAAAAATATAATACTAAAAAATATATTAATAATACACAAAACTAATACATACACTATTTTTTCTAATACATCATACGAACCACCCTTAAATGGTAAAAAAAAAAAAGGAACTATTGAACTATGACATTAGTTGAGACTTACATTTAAGTGAAGATTCGAAATGTTGGAATTTATGCCCCTAGTACTTGGATTCTATAACTAAGCTTCGAAGCGTTTTTAGTATGTCTCGATTCGAAACTCAGCTTTAAAAAAATGTTTTTTAAAAGGCTGCAAGTGGCTATCATTTTTTTTTCCAAATATTCCACTAACTACTAACAAAGGAACCATGCATGCAATCGAATCATTAACAGTGGGGTTGAATTTTTGCAAGCTAAAAGCTACAACAAAGTCCTTTTCAATAAAGGTCTCACATGTTGGTCAATTCAACATCTTAAGAAGAAGAATATTTCTTGTTGGAATATATGTACTGACCTAGAACTTGCTAGTAAAATTAAATAGCCATCATACATAAACAACCATTCTAACTTGAACTAATTCGACAAGTAAACACTCAAACTTTGAGAACACACAGTAACACATCTAGAAACTTATACTTAGTCTCAGCTCGCAACTAACTCCCCCAGCAAATCCTATTGTGTCTCGTGGACACTTGACACTGACGTGACACATAAATTTTTAAAAGTGTCTAGATGATCATCTTGTAAGTTAGTGTTCAGCTAACATAGTAGAGAAGGGTCGAACTCTAAGAAGGATTACTTGTCAACTAAGGGCAAGTTCAAGTTTTTCTTTTTTTATGTATTATGTCTATTAGAGACAACCTCTCTTACCTCACTTCTGATGTAGAGGTCAGATCTACGTATACTCTACCCTCCCCGAACCCCACTCTGTGGGAATACACTAGGTATGTTGTTGTTGTTGATAACCTCGATTGGAACATGACTAAGGTTTTACGGCTTATCCTAGGTTTGATATCGAACTAGTAGTTACTTACAAACACAATAAAAACAAAGAGAATCACACAAGCATAGCAGTTAAAGGGAGAAAATGTATCTCCTGCTGTACATTTGCTTAGTATAAACTTTACAAGTTTGCATTTGCAATGGAAATAAAAGTTTTGGCCTATGACTAAGAACATCTATGCTAAGAAACTGGCAGCAGAGGCCCCTGCCTATCACTATGAACTTCTATTTCAAACTTTACATGTTAGTTAAGTTTGAAATAGAAATAAAGTTTAGGAATATGACTTTGTCAATCCCAAATTGTAGAGAAATTTCTCTGATCTTGATCTTAATATGTTACCTAAAGAGAACCTGGAAGTTTGCTGTGGAGGAGCACCCGAGTAGAGATCATCCGTCACCTGAAGAATGGTTACACCTATTTCTTTCCGGACAGCCTCGATGGTTTCATTTTTTACTGGACCACCTGATGTATCAGTCACGTAAAAGGCGTTAACAGCTTGTGTGCCCCTTGTCATGACCTCTGCACGGGAAACTGAAAGACCGTACTCCCTAAATATGCGAGTTACATCAGATAGAAGCCCAATTCTGTCGTCTCCACATAGTTCCAGTCTTATTCCCTGCATATAATGGAGAAAAGGAAGAACATAAGTTTAAAAACGCGTAGTTTGAGTACTTAATTTGCATTCGGATCATGAGTTTTGTACCGTTGAAGTTCTCCTCTTGATAGCTGCCTCCAAGCAGTGAATTACACGTTGCCTCTCCGCTTCAGAACTAATGGGGTACCCATCCATATGCCTAATGTAATATTCCTAACCAAAAACAAAAACAAGCAAAAGAATGCAGATTAACAAAGAGAAAAAAATAACAACTTGGTTCATAGTCTTAGACTACTAATGGTAGACAGTTGATTTTGGCATTTCTTAGCCACTAGCTTCGATTGTAAAATTTCGACTAATGAACTTTCAAAATGCTGTTTTGGAAAACAAAGTTCATCTGGCAGTTTTTGCAGAGAAAGGTCTCAGCAGGTTCATGTACGATAAAGCGGAAAAAAATGATTTAGGAAATTTTCAAGCATTTAAAAGACTACCTGATAAGCATCAGGTCCTTCAGCAATGATGGTAGCATGATACACTACAAACTGCATATCAGTTAATGTGCACACTGCATCGAAGAGCAGCTTAGGACGGTCTGGACATCTCAAAGTCACAACAGTGTAACCTTTATCTGCACACCTTTCTACGGTTACCAGAGGCTTCCTATTGTCAACCGATACACAATCTGTATCATCTTTATCATAATCACGATCAGCGTACATCATCTGATGTAGCCTCCTTCCAGTATGAGTGGAGCCAACGGAAACTGCTGTATTGGCACCCCACATATCTCTGTCTCCTTTTAAAACATACAGCATCAGTTGCCTGATATTGGCAAGCTTCTCAGGATCGGTTATTGCCAATCTGCTTTCTTCATCGGTTATGTAAACAACTGATGCCATTCTTGAATTGTGAGTCCAGACTTCTGCTGCTACAACATTACACTTATGGTCTGCAAGAACAGCAAAGATCTCTGAAAGCAATCCTGGTCTGTCTCGCCCCGTCAGTTCAATGGTTGTGTGTTCTGAAGCAGATTGAACACCCACAGATCTTTCCAAAGACCGGAAGCTGCGCCCCCCCCTCTGTCCCAGTGACTGCAACACAAGAAAATGTTTGAGCTTTAGTGTTTACTCAATCTCACACTACAACATTATCTGTATTAGGTAAAAAATATATTGTTAACTCAGTGATATCCACTTCCTACTCAGTCTCCTCCGAGGCTGACAACTAACGAAATTATGTATTTCAGTGAGCATACTGACCATGAGTGAAGTAGGGGACAGGAGATCCGAACCCCCTTTCTTGGAGCATTATAAAAATTGTCAAACTTATTTTTAATGCATATAAAGTAGATGTTGAATTTCTTCGTGTGTTTACTTGTTTATATTTTTGAATCCACCCTTAGTGAAAACTGATACCGAATCTAAAGGTGTTATACTAAAACAGACTGATAATTGAAAAACTTCTAAAAAGGGGCAAACAATGGCTGCCTGATTAATCAATCAATCAAGTACGTCCCAATTCGTCTCAATTTGGAATTAGATGTACCTGCTGAATGCGGTCAGCTACATTATCTTCAGAGAGCTTTTTTCCATATCGATCAGTAACATGAAACACTGAAACAAGGAAAAGAACAATTAAAACAAACAATACTGGAAAAAACAAAACAGGAATTAACAACAGACAGATTCTGTAGCTAAACAAAAAAATTCGTTCTAATCCTATTTAACAACAGATTATCACAAAACTATGTTAGCTACAAGCAATTCAACAATGGATTAGCAACGAATTTCATAACTTATTCCAGTTTAAGTGTAGTGTATAAAGGGTATACAACAACAACAAGATATCCTGTGTAATCCCACAAGTGGGGTCTGGAGGACCTTACCCCCACCTCGAAAGGTAGAGAGAGATTGTTTCCGATAAACCGATCAGCTCATAGAGTGTAAAGGGTGTACTAAACAAATTGAAAAAACCTAAGAAAAATCAAGAAACTCACCATCCATAAACCATTCCCCATCAGAAGATATATAAGCTCTTTTGATTAAAAGGTTCAAATCAGACAGAACCTGAACCACTTCCAACAAGCTTCCTCTTTTATTAGCACTATCAACCTGCAAATTCCAATCATTTTTAATTTTTTATATCCCAATTCAGCAACACTGATTCAATCCATTTTACACACACACAAAAAAAAAAAGATCCTTAACAAATACAAAACTTTTCATACCTTAATCAAAGTTGTTTTCTGGTCAGATGTGTTGTCAACAGTAACCCTACAAACACCACATCATCAAAATTAACAATCGAATCAGAGCACAAAAATGCAAAATTTTCAATTTACAAACAATCTTGATTACAAAAATAGCAATTTTGATGACAAATGAACACATGGGGGTGAAGGGGGAGACTATATATCTACCCTTTTAGCTTCAAATTCTGACTCCACCTCGAATTAATCAACACACCATATAGAAAAAAAAGCAAAATTTTCAATTTACAAACAATCTTGATTGCAAAAGTAACAATCTTGATAACAAATGAACACATGGGGGTGAAGGGGGAGACTATCTATCCACCCTTTTAGCTTTAAATTCTGACTCCGCCTCGAATTAATCAAACACACCATATAGCAAAAAATGCAAAATTTTCAATTTACAAACTATCTTGATTACAAAAGTAGCAATCTTGATGACAAAACAACACATGGGGGTGTCTATCTACCCCTTTTAGCTTCAAACTTTGACTCCACCTCGGATTAATCAAACACACCAGATAGCAAAAATGCAAAATTTTCAATTTACAAACAATCTTGATTACAAAAGTAGCAATCTTGATGGCAAAACAACACATGGGGGTGTCTATCTACCCCTTTTAGCTTCAAATTCTGACTCCACCTCGGATTAATCAAACACACCATATAGCAAAAATGCAAAATTTTCAATTTACAAACAATCTTGATTACAAAAGAAGCAATCTTGATGACAAATGACCACATGGGGCTATTTGTCTACGCTTCAAATTCTGACTCCGCCTCGAATTAATCAAAACACACCATTTTCATACAAAGAGTAAAAAAAGTACCTTGGGGGGTTCATTCGAAGGACAAGTTTCTTGAATTCATCATCAGAAAAAGAAGGAGACCAGTAATCCATTTTGAATGGATCAAAAATTCTTCTGTAATGTTTTCTTGTTTATTTTTTTTCAGTTCTCAAGAGAGCTGCTTTTTTTGTGTGTGTCACTTGTGTGTGTATCTGAGTCAGTAAGACAGAAAGGATGTGAGGTGTTGCTGGCGTTAGTTTTATATACAAAAAAAAAATGGGTGACTTAATTGATGCCTCTTGACCTTTGCCAAGAGTTTCTTTGGGGCGTTACAAATACAATTTTGGGGAAAAAGACACATTTACCATCGAATTATCGTAAGCAATATATAAATATCTTTTATCATATTTTTAAAATATTAATGTCTTTATCATCTAAAAACTAGAATATATATATCTTTTACACTAACAGACATACACGTGTCATTATTTATCCAGTGGCGGAGCCACCTATCAATTAGGGATTCATTCAAACCCCATTCAGCGGAAAATTAAAAGATTTAGGCATGGTTAAAATAACTTTTTAGGTATATATAATAGATGTCGAACTCCTTTCGGCTATATCGTGTGTCTATTTTTTGAATTTTAAACCCCCTTATTGAAAAATCTGACTCCACCACTTATCTTATCCGTCGATCCGGCATTTATTGATGGATAAAATTACATCGCATGTTCCTACTTAATTTTTCGTTAAATTGAATGATATATATACTCTAGTTTATGAACGACACATTATCATTATCTGAAAAAAAATAACAAAAGATAATACATACCATTTATAATAGTTTAAAATATATTTATCTTTTTCCTTTACCATTTTTACATAAAAGGGATGATATTGTCATTGGTCACTTGGTCAGGGTGCATATGGGACCCTCTCTATCACAAACACAGCCGCCCACCCTGCAATTTGGGAAAAAATAAAAACTTTTTAGACTAAATTAGTGAATAGAAAACATGTGTCTTTTAGTTCTTGATATATATATTTTAGAGTTTTGTTTTATTCGCGGATTAAGTTATTTTGGATTTAAGATAATTTTATTTAACCTAAGAGAGAGAATTATATAATTTTATATTTTGTTTAATTGATGTGGTGATATAAATTTGTCTTAATTTTTTTTTGGAAGAAGACGTAAATTTTTTGTTGTTTTAAAGTTTATGAAAGGCGAGGCTAGATCATGATAAAAAAAGAGTTAGATTTCAATTGTTACCCTAACATGACGTGATACGTAAATCATGAGTTCATGTTAGAGTTTACTTTATACACAACATGAGTATAATAAGAAGTTTACATTATAAATTAGATGCCTTTCTAAAAACAATCATGAAAGCTTATATCGTTCTAAACTTTACGGAAAAAAAACTAGACTAAGACAAAAAAAAAAGAGTCGGACTTCATTTGATACTCGGACCTAGTGGAACTAATTTTGTTCAGAATACGCGAATCCTTCAAACATTTAAACGGTCATGTATGAATGCAAGTGTAGAGAGTTTTACTAGGATAAATGTATAACTTTAACCAAATAAAATATAAATTTAATCTTAAACTTAGCTTTGCGATACTCCACTTTTTATATGAAGCAAATGACCCCTAAGAGTTTATGCAAGGGTTCATCTATAGTATTAGCTATGGACTTATGTCCATTCGTAATTTTATCTTACTTTTATACTTACATTAAAAAATCCACTAAATGCTTACAAATATTTAACTTAGAATCGTTCATTGATCCTTTTATTATTGTATATTAATTTAGAATGGTTATATTATTGCAAATTAATTTAAAATTATTGTAGAAGTTCATTAATTCTAAATTACGAGTCTCCCTTTTCGTTAGAGTTCAAGTTATATGCATACTGGACGTAATTTATTATTTTACATTTATTAAATTATATTATTGTTGTAGTAAATAATTTGTTTTATATTTAAAAATTAAAATTAAAATTAAAATTAAAATTAGTGACAAAATGTATAACTTAACAAGTTAAATTAGGTAATTATAAAAATAAAAAAGGTGAAATTACTTTATCAAAACACGAACAAGTTATAATTGTCGTCTACATTTATAACTTATTGATCATTATTTCCCTATTTTTAAAAAAAGGTGCATTGCTTTAATCACGTTTAAAACGGAATTATTTAAATAATGATTTAATAAAGATATCTTAGTATTCAAATTTTATAATTAATTACTAATAAAGGCCCCACTTGCAGAGTCAAAAAAATAATCAATTGTCTCTAACTAACTTTACCACATAAAGGAGTGTGTTCAATTTTTTCTTCCCATCTTTTTGTTCTTTCTCTTAGCAATAAATTGTTGAGTGTTTAGTCAAATTAATTTAATCTTTTTAATAATAAAGTAATGAAGTGAAACAAGAATATACATTAACTAATTATAATTAAGTGATAACTATGCATCTAAATAATTGTTATGTATTTATTAATTTGATAAGGTACAAGTAAATTTAATGTTATCATGGTCATTTGTTGACTAAAACTAATTTCATTTAATATGATACATTGACTAATTACGATTAAGTAATGACTGTATTTAAATGGATGTCATGCATTTATTAGTTTGATATGTATAAATATTTAGTGCTTGTAAATTTAATATAACCATTGTTGTTGTTTTGACCAAAATTAGTTTCATTTTAGGAAAAAAAACTTTTAATACATGTCATCTAATTTTGAGAAAATATTCATTTATGATTGATTACGTGTTAAAAGTTTGACACATCTATTTCTATCATTTTCTTTTGAGAGATGACTTATTTATTTTATTATTGGTTAACTGAAACCTCATTCGATTTTGCAAGACCATTTTGTTCATGTGGCAAACGATGATTCGACCACGTCATTGCTGTATATATATATATATATATATATATATATATATGTATTCAAATTGCTAAAATCCATTTGAATATTTTTTAACAAAAGCCCTCTCAAATTGTACTCTCACTAATTTTCGCAAATACATGTAACTATTACATTTTTATGTGTTGTATTTAAATTTTTTCTCAAACAAACTTAATAAGACATAATAAAATTTTAAAAGTTAAAAATAAATAACACTTTAAAAATAATAATATCAACAATACACATAACTTTTTCGAGCGGGTTTATAATTAGAAAACTTACATAAATATATTATATAAAAAAAGTATTTGGGTGTTAAAAATGTTCTAATTAATTTTAAAAATTTGGCTTACTTTAAATTTAATACATAAATAAATAATAATTATCATTGGTCGCCACATGGATAAAATAATTTTGCAAAACCAAATGTGTTTTCAGTTAACTTATAACAACATCGATTAACCTTTTTTCATATTGAAATGACGTAAATAAGCCAAATTTTTAATGAATGAAAAACTTTATTTTTAAAAATGTTTTGCACTTGTAAGTTCTAAGAACTATTTAAAATATTAATATATTTGTATTATCATTTTATAATGAACATATTTCATAAAAAGTCATGACAACAAATACCATTAATATCAAACACAATTAATATGAATATGAAATAAGAGAAATAAAATAAATGAAAAATATCATTGGTTCATATACCAAAACTTACTATTACTGGTAATTAGAAGTGATTTTAGAGAGCAAGTTTAAATAAAAATTATATAAAAAAGATACATAACTGCATAAATTTTGTACAAAGGACCAAAATTCAACTATAAATGATGCATGTTTTTACATTAATACAAACATTTGGGGTATATATTTTTAATTTTATAAAAGCTTTCCAAATAAAGAATGTAGCCCAAATACTAACTTTTTTCTACTTCAAAAATCTAGATTGTTTGTTAAAAAATATTTGTCAAATAATGACAAGTTATATAATCAAATAATATTTATCAAGTTTTTGTTTCAAATATTTTTTAAAATATCTATAAGCAAATGGGTCCTATATATTTCTTTAAGAGTTTGCATAAAAAAAATATGTACATGATATTTTTATATTTAAAAACAATTCAACTTTAAATTTCATATTCTATTAAATCTCATAATATCAAGTAAAATATTTAAATTACAAATTGCAAATTTATTTTTCTTTCTTAAACAATGTTCTATTAGTCAAAGGGAAGCATAAGATTATGGATATCAAAATTAGTCTAAAATTCACAGTATAACTCGTTCAAAATTTATCCGCGTGAGTAAATGACATAATAAAGTTTAACTCAATGAGTTAACCCTAATATGCTACTTCAGATTAGGAATGTCAATGAAGCGAAACAATACAGGACTAATTTTATATTATGCATGATAGTATTTTGTATTTACATAATATTCAAGAAAAAATCGTAACCTAAATAAGAAAATACAATCCAAACACTTTATTCGATTATAAATATATAATGATCGACTCTACAATACAAACATGTAACCTAATAATCACATGATAACAATTTTATTGCTACTGTAAAACTAGATAATTCCTTTTCTTGTGATATTCTAACTTGCAACAAAAAGTTTTTGAGTGGTCCATCTGAAAAAAATTTGACCTAACTAGGTTATGAATAGTACCATTTTGAACCGTTCATATTTTAATACCTCCAAATTATAATACTAGTACTAGACAATAAAGTTAATATGCTTTCAGCTTTAGTTCAGCAAAAGTAAAATAAATAAATACAAATATAATACTGTTTTTTTTATAATCTTTGATTCTGAAAATCTAGCAAAGATTTTAGCTTGGGCTTTTTCAGAGATTTTGTTGGCTTTTAAATAGTAGGTTGGCTATAGCTATAGCTAGTCTTTATAGTATTTATTATTAAATCTCATATGTATAGTTTGTGTCCAATTTAATAATTTTATGTTAATTTTAGAAATTTGAGATATAAATCAAATTTTTTTTATTACAGATTCAAATTCCTACTCTATTTTTTTTAAGAAATATAATCAAACATAACTGCAGATTCTTCATTTCTCATAAATAATTATTGTTTAATTAGTAAAATACATAATTATTGTTTAATCAGTTATTTGTGGAAAATATTCCTTAATTAATTATAGTCAAAGTAATGAACTATATATTCAAATATATGACTTGCATGCATTAATTTGGAGTAAACACTTGTTGTAAATAAATTATTGTCTTTTTTTCTTATTTCATATCGTTATTTGACATGAAACTCGTCTATACTGTTATATTGAATTAATAATTGTATATCATGTGCTTGCAAATACATTTTCTCCTTCTTAATCATGGTTATTAGAATAATTATCATCTTATTAAATCACTTAACAATGATACTCCTATAAATATATTGTGCGAGTATATTATTTTTAATCATTTGAAAACTTACATAGATTTGGAAATTATAATATTTTATACAAAAATAGAATATAAAACAGTAATACGTGACAAGAATAACTAAAAGTAAAAATATCTTCAATTATGTACTTTATGTAAGTAATAATAATTGACTAAATTATTGCATAATAATTCGTACATAATTAATAGCTAAATAAGTAATGACATAATAGTGCAATTTTTGTATCTCAGAATTATTTATCTTTGATGTGATAGCTGGAAGATATGTTGTGCTAGCACGTTATATGATATTAAATTTCTAAGTTTATCATATTCACATAATTAGTCCAACTTTAATATGGTGCTTATTGCTTAATACATAATATTTAAATCCATATAAACTTATTTTAATTTGGTTTAGTTGAAAATGAACTATCAAGAAATTGATTCCATCATTAAAAACTATGTTCAACTAGTTGATTTATTAATCAAGGAAATAAAATATTTTCATTAAGTAATGGAAAAATTCTTCTTGAGATAGTTTTTATGACGAAGTGAATAAATTCATCCTGAAATAATAATGAATAATAATTTTTTCTATAAAATAAGATCGTATTTCCTTTTATATATACTATGATAATTAATGAGTAGAAAATTATCTTTATTCCTTCATTTATAGATATCTCACTTCTCATACATTCAAAATATGAAGTTGGGTGATGAAAGATTCTAGAATAGAATATATGATTAATGAAAAGAAAAAAATTAAGCACCAACACTCACTATCAATCAGTTTTTTCACTTTAGATTTTTTAAATTTTGACTAGAATAGTGTAATTAGAATATGCCGTAAAGTTTGTCTTTCTGTGGTCAAAATAAGACTTACAGATAACAATCAAATCTTACCAAGATCAGTGATCAGACTATAAAGTCTAACTTAAAAAAAATTCAGACTTGCATTATTTATATGTATTACATAAATTTTTAATATTAACTAAATATAAGATAAGAAAATTATTTATATCTATTACATTATTTATTTTGTTTTGATTATTCGGTTACAAGCGGGCCACTTTTGGAATCCAATTGGTGTATTCTATTTTGAAAAAATTACTGAAATTCACGTCTTATGTTTCCCTTAATTTAATATTCTCTTTTATTTTTAAAAATCTTTAAAATCTTTTATTTTTTTAATGTATTCGAGCCAGGTGTATTCGAGCTATATATTATGTATCCGATTTATTTTATAATGTATTCGAGCTAATTTTTAATGTATCCGAATTAGTTTTTAAAGTATTCGAGCTACATATTGTGTATTCGAGCTAGTTTTTAATGTATCCGAGCTACATATTATATTCGATTTATGTTATAATGTATTCGAAATACTCTTTAATGTATTCGAGTTACATATTAATGTATCCAATTTGTGTTACTTTTTAGGGAAACTTTCACAAATAGCCACTTAAAAATAATTAATTACTCCCCATAGCTATAGTTTGATAATTACAGTTTATAGCTACGTGTTATATAGAGGAGAGAGGCGAGCGAGACTGGGAGAGAGAGGAGAGAGGCGAGAGAGAGAGGGGGAAAAGAGTGGGATAAAGGTGAATTGTATATGTATATTGGTTAGATAATTGTATATTATACATATGTAATTGTATATATAGCAAGAGAGATTGAGAGAGAGAGGAGAGAGGCGAGCGAGATTGGGAGAGAGAGGAGAGAGGCGAGTGAGATCGAGAGAGGGAGGAGAGAGGAGAGCGAGAGAGGGCAGAGAGTAGGAGACATATGAATTGTATATGTATATAATTGTATATAACTGTATATTATACATATGTATTTGTATAAATGGCAAGTGAGATTGGGAGAGGGAGGAGAGAGGCGAGCGAGATTGAGAGAGGGAGGAGAGAGGTGAGCGAGAGAGGGAAGAGAGTGGGAGAGAGATGAATTGTATATGTATATAGGCTAAAAAATTGTATATTATACATATTTATTTGTATATCCTGGCGAATTATACATATACAAACATGACTAATTATACAAACTCGAAGTCAGCCCACGTAATTAATGTATAATGTTAGTTGCGAGTGGTAATTATAGCAAACTATAGCTATGAGGAGTAATTAAATATTATAAGTTTGCTTATCCGCGTAATTTTCTCTACTTTTTAAGCAATTAATGTAATTACAAATTAAAAAGGAATAAATTGTAATTTTATATTAAAATTATAGGATTCCTAAAATTTACCATTTTTATAATCAAGTTGTGGACTTGGGCCACATTTTAACACACACACACCCAAAAAAAAAGGAAGAAAAAATTAATAAATTTTGCTGAACTCAGAAAATGTTGTCATGAACTTAAAGAATTAAAAGCTCATAAAGATTCAATTAACCAAATCTCATCGCCAAAAATGGAAAGTATTTCATATTCAATATTGCGCCTACTTTGCCCAGTGGAATCAGATTCCCACGTGCCTTTTTCCTATACTATGAATTAAAGGTGCGTAAAAATCGAATTGATATTTTATAAATAAAATTGATAAAATATATTATTGGGTCATTAATATTGAGTTATTAATTAGGTTAATGAGTATTTAATAATTTATTGGTTTGATATCGATTTTTAGTGTTAGGTTATTCAGTAAATTGATAACTTATTAAGACAATAGTAACTTATACTATACTCTATAAATATTAGATATAAATAATTCAACATAAGTAGACATTATATCAGTACTCTACACAATGATCTACACGCTTCACATAAGAAATAACATATTAGGTTTTGGCTGTAACATGTTATTGTAGCCTTCGTACTACATCTATTCTTATTGATATAATTTCTCATTATATTTCTTTTTTCATTATACCAAAGTATTTACAATTGATTTGCTGGTCTCACTGTATCGTGCCAAATTGTTAGAGAAGTGAGAAATCATATATTTATTTTATGAGTATTTGATAAATCAAAAACCAAACTGTTACTGACAAAAATCGATAAATTGAAAATCGATAAACAATATCTTATGATTTGTTATTATTTTAGTATGATTAAAAATAAAAAATTAATAAATCAAATTAATAATAAATAAAATTGAGCCGATCGATGCACATCCCGAAACTTTAAATATGAAGTACTTGATGAGTACAATATCCCATTCTAATCACCGTCTTCGAAATGAGTTCTCAGCGATTCAATTATAATTGACTTTTAATATAATCCTCAATTCTCCATTAATAATAATTATTTATTTCAAAAGTTTGGTGCAATTGTTTGCCGCGTATTTTTTTGTTATTTTTATATATTAAAAAGATTAGTGTCTAATGAGATTTTGTTTTGGTATATATAGTTTTAAAAAAATATTATTTTTCATTAATTTAATAAGTATAAATAGTTAAAAGTTTGAAAGAGACTAAAATGTTAACTATGACAAATTTAAAGACCTAAAATTATTCCATATATATTTAAGAAATCATTTAAAATCTACTTTAAACTTAAGATATCAAATTTGTCCTTTTCTCTTTCTTTTCTTTTTCAAATTCATTTGATTTGTATCATTTGATGGTCACTATAACCTAGCTACCCAATTTAATATCATATATTTGGCTCTTGGTGTTTGGTGAAAGAGAGGACAAGTGGATATATAGAGAGGATGTAGGTTTAATAATAATAGTACACTATAACAAAAATAATTTTTAGCGGCATTAAATATTGACATTAATAAAGAGTTCTAAAGTCTTTACCGGTATTAGTTAAGTTTCATAAGAATCAATGTCGCCAAAGGCTTTAGGGACATATACAAAGAGTGATAATTGCCGCTAAAAATATATATTTAACGGCAATTAAAAATTAAATACCGCTAATGATCATTTTTATTGCGGTGGTAATTTGACATTTAGGGGGATAACGCACACCTCAAAGATGCTTGGAGATTTACTAGATTTTCACTTTGTCTAATATAAGACATTATTGTATTAGTAAAAAAGACCCCCCACCCCACCCTCAACCCAACCCCACCTCCCCCTTAAAAGAAAATCTAATGTGTATTGATCAGATATAATTCAACAAAAATAATATTTTATTCTTAAACATAATTAGTGAAAAATGATCTTACTCATGAATGATTAAATATCTTGTTATTACAGACCGTACTACAACAATAGCCCATTTTATTAAAAATAGCAAAAATGATAGAAATTTCATCTTTAAGTTCTCTTATTATCATTATTCCCTATTAGTTTTATAAATCTCTCATTTTCACGCATTAGAGTAATGTATCAGAGCATCAAATTAATGTATCTCGCGCGTTAAATTAGTGTATCGTGTATAAAATGTACATCAGATTAGTGTATCATGTATAAAACGTAATGTATCTTACTTAACGATTAATGTATCTTGCGTATCATATTAATGTATCAGCGCTTATATTTTTGTATCGGTTTGAGGGATTTCTGTAATTATAAACTTACACAGACAAATGATAATTTTGCCTTAACAGTATGTGATTTTTGTACTTTGCCCTTAAAAATATAGTAAAAATAATTCAATTTATAAGTTTTTAGTTAAATGACAATAGAATTTTATCTAATATTTCGGAACTTTTAAATTAAATACTTAACACTTTTTATCTTCTAATAAGATTTCTAACAGCAATAACTAAGTTATTATATTGTAAAAAATAGTTCACATTTTATTAACTTTAAAAAAATCTCTTTCTATACGTTACGGTGATATAGTTCTTGAACTCTGCCATATAGCCATTTGTATGATCCTTAAGAAGCTATGAAAACTCCTAAAAACTCAATGAGCAAAATATTATACAATATAAATTTTAAGACTCTAGCTATGACTTTTAGGCATCTTCTTAGATTTTGACATCAATTACATGCAAAGATTGATTAAACTCACTTTTAAAACATTTAAAAGTGAAAAACATATTTTTTATTGAGCTAGAATGTTGAGTTTTAAAATGTTTGTATTCCTAGTTGCTCATACCCTCGAGACACCATCATGACTATTACTTTTAAAAAAAAATTGTAAAGAGAGATGTAAAATGAGATTAATTGTTATTAGGTAAACAATAATATTAGTTAATATGGAAATAGTAATTAAGTATTCAATATGGATAGTCTATGTTCTTTTTTTATTTTCTACTATCACTGACTTTTTTCACATGATTGTTTACAAGTCTTTTTAGTAAATAGTGTGATACGGATAGAATCAAATTTGCATTGTTTTCTACAATTTGTGAACTGATGATTAATATTTTGTATTGATTCTGAACTTTTCATATTATAACTATTCCTCTCAACTGATTGAAAACATTGTTTTGGCATCTATTTTAAGCATAAAATGAGAGTAATTGTTTTGACTTTTGGAGTACAGAGTAAATTCATCAGTCTCTTATGAGAGAGAATTCAAAAGCCACGACTATAACATATCATTGCATTTTGACTGTATCTTTTAAAAGTTGATATTAGTAGGAACATCTAGTAATGCATTAATGAACCCTAATTTCTTCTTAGATAATAGAGCAATGATAACACCTCTTCTCAAACTACTATATCTCCTACCATCAAAGATAGTGGAAGCCAAGAGAATTTGAGAGGTGAATGTAGAAAGTATGTGAGAGATCTTGTTATAATCCGAGCTTATATCCTGGACGTGACCGGTACTCGAGAATCTTGCTGGTCTCCAAGCGAACTCTCATCCTGACTGACTAAAAGCGGAAGACTAACTCAAGCATACAAAAATAAAAAACTGAATCAAATTCATGGAACTCAAATACAAAGTTTTAACTCAAATGATTTACTATGAATATAAAAAGAATATTCAACAAGCCTACAATAGGCAACTCAAGTCTTTAATACTTTTAATAAGATATATGAAATAAACTTCTCAAACTCTATTGTTTATCTATGAAGCCTCTAACTGACAAGGATGAAAGTCGAGACAAACCTACGACACCCTAACAACTGATATAGCTGAAAGTACAAGTGGAACCCTCTGTAAGTATGGAGGCTCACCATAGCTAACTCAAACTCCATATAGTATCAACGAAACTCTTGTTGATAATTCTAAATATATGTATTTGTATCATGAAACGATGCAAGCCAAATGGCTCAGTACATGGAATGTACGAGCATGTAAGGGAATTCCAATATATAACATAAGCTTGAACTTGATAAAAATGAAACATACTTACTTCTTCTCAACTTTCTGAACTAACTCAACTCAAGAATAAGATAATTAACTCCAAAATAAAATATTCAACTCAGTGAAATAAGGCTCAACTCAATAACAAGATATTCAACTCAGTGAAATAAGACTCAACTCAATAATAAGACACTTGACTTTTGGTACTCAAACTCTAAATACTCAATTCAATATAAAGCAACAATAAGAGATGTAATATATAGAAAGCTTTTACAACAATAGAAAGCAACTCAATGTATTTAAGAATACAATATACTCAGTTTATATGCAAGGATATAATATTAACTCTGTTTTTATATTAAAATACAAGTAAACACTGTGTATATTAAAATACAAATATCTCCGTGGGAATTTCTCTAACCGACAATCATCACTTATGAGCTATGTGATGATACATCGTTTTGCCTCACGCTTTCAAGACCGTTCTATACATTTCTAGGGGTATAGAACCTAACTACTAAGTGGATTCACTAGTCTATGTTAAAAGCATTAAGCAATCATCTAAAAAGTATGACCCTTTCTACCCACGTCGGTTACATAGTTTTGGTTTTTTTTGAGTTATCTGAACTCTCCCCCATATCGTTGCTCAATACTACTCTCAAAATAATACTAGTTTATATGTTTAAAAGCATAACTTTTTCTGTGGTTTGAAATTATTACTCAAGTTGTTTTTCTTAAAAGAGATGATATTCAAAATGCTCAAAACTCTTTTGGTAATCTCAGTTTCCTCTTATCTTGAATATGAAAATGTTTAATCTTGGAAATACTTAGTTCCCATATATTATTTTAAAGAAAATGAACTCAACTCTACTCTTTCTCAAGAACATTTCAAAATCATATTATAATATGATCATTGATGACTCGGAATGTCATACTGCATAAATATTAATGGTATATCTAGATACCATACTATTCATACATTGATGACGTACTAGATTATCATACTAATCATGATATAGAAAACTATTTTCTCAAAACTCAATTAATTAAGAACTCAAGTGCCAACTTAAAAAAAAAAATTAAAAAAATTTATAACTCAAATCATAGAGTTCATGTGGAATTATAAATATGAAGGACTCAACTTAGGGCTCATAATAGAAATAAAGAGCCCAGTACTCAGAACTGAAGACTCAATGATACTACTCATTCTAGAATGCTCGACTCATAGGGTCATGTAAAATTATGGACATGAACAACTTAACTCAGGGGATTTATGGATAACATGTAGTAGTCCCATAAGTAGGAATATAATCTCAAAAGAATTAGGAACTCAATACTCAAAGACTTACAACTCGAAGATACGACTCCTCTAAAAAATGCATAATATATGAAGTTGATGCGAAATTGATAGGCATGAACGACTCGACTTGAGGTCTACATAACAATATGAAACTCATGTATACGACTCTTCTCATTCTCATACTTACTTCCTCAAAACTCAGTTTAAAACCCAAAATCAACTTATCTCAAGAATACTCAAATCTAGGGGTAGAATCCTAGATTTCTCTTTTACTGATTTAAAAGTAGATGTAGGGTGTGAGGACGAACTAGTCCAACGCTATGATATCCTTACATACTTGGAAGAACAAGGTTCTTGAAGAATCTTGAATAAAAACTTGATTAGAAGCCTTGAAACCCTAGCTTGAAGACAAACGATCAAGAAAGCATTTCTGAGATTCTTGAATTACTTTCTTGAAATCTCTATGTCCAAGATATATTATTTTCAATACTGACTCATAATTGTATAAATGAACTCGAGTTAGAAAAATGAAATTCTTGGAGAAAAACTTACCTTGAAGAAGAATCTTGAAAAAGATTAAAAGAATCTTGAATGAAGTATTCTACTTTGATTTTTCCTTAAGGTTTTACCCTACAGTTTGAGAGAAAAGAGAATGATGGACTAAAAGATGAAAATCTGATTGTTTTGAACTTTTATTAGTCAACAAATCTATTTAGGATTTTCTTGGAGGTGAAAAATAAAAACAACACTTTTTAACGTCGGTTAATAAAACATTGTATAGATTACTAAAATAGTCATAACTTTTTACTCAAAAATTGGATTGAAGTGAAATTGGTGGCATTGGAAAGTAGATTCAAATACCTTTAATTTCATAGGTTATGACTCACATAAATCTTTATATTCTAGAGATATGTTCGTTTGAATTTGACTAAAGTAGAATCTTACATCAAAACTTAATCGATAAGAAAACTTCAAGAACACTTATCAAGAAATTAAATTGCTCAATTTTTATGGATAGATTCGCAAAAGAAACTCATGATTGACGTACATGTGGGTGAACAAATCCAACACTATGGAAGCTTACATCCTCTTAGGGATCAAACTCATGGTGAAAATCCGCAACAATACTTAAGAACCTCGACAAACGCCTTTATCCTTTCTTATTTTCTCCTCTTTTTTCTTCTTTTCTCTTCTTGAACTCTCAACTAAAACGCTAGGCGCATATTAGGATTATAAAATTGAACCTAATAGGATTCGACCCTTGAAACCTTACTAAAAATGAGTTAAATCTGATTTGATAAGGAAAAGACCGAAATATCCCTCTCTATTTTCGGGTAACTTTCCTTAAATGAACAACTTAACTTCAAAATGACATATCTCACTCATCCGAACTCGAAACTTAGCAAACTCGGTGGCGTTGGAAAGATAATTCAAAAACCTTTCATTTTCCATCTTATGAAAAACCTAAATAATCTTGTACTAGGAGATATGGTCGTTTGAAATTGACCCAAAACTCATAAATTAAGCATAACTTGCAAAATTTCAAATTTTGCTATTTCCAATTAGTTCTTTTTGAAAGTCAAGGTTCTATATCTAGTGACATTAACACTTAAGAAATTTTTAATTCCTTGTTAAAATCTCACTCACTATGAAAAACGGTTCGAGTCTTAGTTCAAATATTTTTCTGGCGTGTTACAGATCTACTGCATTAGTTACAGAGATCCCATCACCCTTTTCAATAACATTATCAGAAATTTTTTCGTTATCTCCCATATGAAGAAAAAAAAAAAAAAAGAAGTAGATGAACCCTAAACAAGGTGGAGAAGAAAAAACCGGAAAAAAAAACTATTTAGGCCATTCTGATATTGTGAAAAATGCTGGCTATTTTTAATTGATTTACCCATAACAAAGTATGAGATAAATGCAAAATATATACAATGCAAAATATTGAAAAATGATAGTGTATTCAGGTTCTAAAAGAAAGTGCATATTCCAAAGCCCAATCGTTCAAATAGGCCCAATCAACATTTGCGGCCCAATAGTTGCACACATAAATGTATTTATAACTTGCTTCATTTGTGGCTACTTTTTGAAAAAATTACATGAATTGGTACATTTTAATAAATAATTATTGATTTTAGCGATTCTTTTTATTTATTATCATTTATAGCAATACTATGTTAAATATACAATATGTATCAAAAGTAAATTATATATGCAATATATATGCATTATAATTGTTTTTTGAAGTATATTATGTCTGTTTAGTAAAAATTTGACACATTGTATTATAAGTGTATTAAAATGTATCATAAATGTATTATATGTGAATAATAAATTATTCTTTGTAAAATATATTAAACTTGTATTATAAATGAATTAAAAGTGATCAAGTGAAAAAAATTTATTGCTATAAATGGTAAAAAAAAAAATATTATAGTATATTTATGTAAGTTTCCCAACTTTCTTTTCCCTTTCTCTATCTCGTCAGTGTATACTAGTAGGAACTCGAAACTTCAACGATTTTTAAAAAAAAAAACAAATTTGCTATATTACTCAAAGCTTCATTTATCTAATACTTTATATATCGTGATTGATCGCCAATTAAAAGAAAAACCAAGCTCTAATTGAAACATTTTCACTAACAAAATTGATAGCAATTTGTTAATTAAGCAACAATTTAAATGTATTTACACATACTTAGTAGGGTTACTTAATTTACATTCCATAGCAGCAAACTAAATACATTTGTAACATATTTCCTTATACTAATTAGAATGATTTTGTTTTCTCTCTCTTCTAATCGCGGCTATAGGTTTTATTTAGTGGTGGTATGTATATATTACTATACTCATAATATTACTGACATATTAATATTATATACACTTATGTATATACATGAGTTCTTAAATAAGACCAAAATGCCAAGTACCATAATAATGTTAAAACAAAAAAGAGGGGATATAAAACTTTATACATGTGATATTTTTTTTAAAATGTTAATTATTATTAGTTGGTTATTATTTTTGTGGCCAAACTAGCTATTAGAGTTCTCGTATGTAAATTTAGCAATCACACTATTATTCATAAAATGTGGCACCCAATATCTCAAAATTCTAGATTTGTCTCTAAATATGATCCAACAAAATCATATTGTATCATATTTTTAACTTTACTTATGAAAAAATATAAATGTTACTTTTAGAAATCAGTACCACGATAATAGTTCATCTTTTTTTTGGGAAAATTCTTTTATAGACATTTACATTTGAGTGTAGTTAAACAAAATTCAAATTTAATTTTTTTTTCGTTAAATTACAATGAACTTTGTCTAATATTTTAGAACTTAGAGTTATACTACAAAACACTTATTATATACCTATAAACTTTTTGAGAACAACAATCAAGACATTATATTACGACAATTGACTAACATTTATTAACTTGAAAAGATATTTTTCAAATTATATAATAAAATATTGACTCTATGTAGACTTTATGACGAGATAGTTCTTATAACTTTGTCATATAGTCATCCATATGGTTCTTAAGAAGTTATGGAAACTCCTGAAATTCAGTGATCAAAATATTATACCATATAAATTTTAAAACTCTAGCAAAGAATTAATCATCTCTTTGTTATATTTTAACTCTATTGATACGTGATAATTGATGAAATTCAATTAAAAAAGTTAAAAAATGTAAACATACAAAGTTAGAACGTTCATTTACAAAGAGAATCTAAAAGAGTAGTGCTCCTCTAACTGAATAGTTACATGCTATTCTCTTGTAATTCTTGTAGTTATTTTCTTTTACTTTACATCTCTTCTTAGTAAATAGTGTTAAAAGAAACTAATTTACAATGTTGCTCAATTGTTTGAATTGTATTATACTAGATAATAATAATAATAATAATAATAATAATAATTAAAATAATAATAATAATAATAATAATTAATTTAATAATTTAATTATTATTATTATTATTATTATTATTATTATTATTGGATGTCGTCTAATGTATCTGGAAATCCTATCCCTTCTCTGATACATTCCTCTCACCTATACATTCGAATATCTGCTAATGATTCGAAATCATAAATTTTAAGGAATTTTTGTAATTAATAAAAAAAAGTAGAGAAATAATGTAATTAGCTCTTAACACTATGAAATTTATGTATATTATACCACAAATACAAGGAAAACTACAAGCAAACATAACTACTATGTCTAATATATAATATAGTTATAGTTTTAAAATACTATCTAATATAACTCTACTCGAGGTTTTATAGCAAATCTCTGCTCTCGCTCCCAGCTCTCTTCCTCTCTCATCCCTCTCCGAAATTTTATTGAATAATATTCAAGAAAAAGAGTATTCTAGATAAATTCATAGAATTAGAAGAACTCCTCCTCTCTATAATGTCTTTCTCTCCCTCTCGATACCCCCTAACCACATGTATATATTGAATACAACCTATACCTGACTCTATGTGTTTATATAACATGTATATGTTGAATATATCTTGTATCTTACATCTTTTCCTCTCCCAAATCTTTGATTGCTTCTCTCCTCCTTTTAACTATAGTTATGAATCGTATTTATGCAAATCATAGCTATAGATCTTTAATTAAATCCAAACTTTAGCCATTTTTTAAAGTTCCGCTACAAGCACAACTACATTTACAATGGAGTTTTAAAAAAATTCATATCATCCCGCTCTTCTCACGTTTAATAATTGGGCCTTTAAATGTTTATCTAGGCCCAAAGTCTAAACAAAATGATTAACAGCTTGAAATTATCCTACCAAATCAGTTTAATCACATTAGATTATCATTAACCCAACATGTTATTTGACCCAAATTACATTGTGATATTCTGTGTTAAGTAGCCAGCATGAAGAGTTCCTAATCGGGATCCTTTCACCTTACGCGGTTTAGCAAACTTATACTATTTAATTACTCATTATAGCTATAGTTTGCTATAATTACCACTCGCGACTAACATTATACATTAATTATGTGGATTGATTTCGAGTTTGTATAATTAACCACATTTGTATATGTATAATTCATTAGAGTATACAAATACATATGTATAATATAATATACAATTATCTAATCAATATACATATACAATTGACCTCTCTCCCACTCTCTGTCCTCGCTCGCTCGCCTCTCTGCCACTCTCTGTCCTCTCTCGCTCGCCTCTCTGCCAAACTCTGTCCTCTCTCGCTCGCCTCTCTCCCAATCTCGCTGGCTATTTATACAAATGCATATGTATAATATACAATTATCTAACCAATATACATATATAATTCACCTCTGTACTACTCTCTGCCCTCTCTCGCTCGCCTCTCTCCTCCCTCTCTCAATTTCGCTCGCCTCTCTCCTCTCTCTCCCAACCAATATAAATATACAATTTACCTCTCTCCCACTTTTTGCTCTCTCTCTCCCAGTCTCCATCGCCTCTCTCCTCCTATAACATGTAGCTATGAATCCTAATTATCAAACTCTAGTTATGGAGAGTAATTAGGCTATTTTTCTAGTGGCTATATGTGAAAGCCCCCCCCCACCCACCCCCAAAAAAAGGCAAAGAGCCTAATATACCCTTTAATTTTACCGTTTAGGATGATATACCATTCGTTATTAATTTAAAATTAATTTTTTCACTTTGATTAGAGAAAAATGATATATGTGAGCTATTTGTGTAACAATAAGAGTATATATATATATATATAAATATATATATATAAGCCACTCTTTTAACGAAGATGTATCAACTTTAAATGACAAATTGAGAAAAAAAATTTGAGACGGTGTAATATAATATTCCTTCCATTTTAACTTATTTGTCTTACTTTTCCTTTTTAATCAGTTGAAAAAAAAATTTTTTTTATAGTTCCAAAATTTTCTCATTACAAGTTTAAAGTCACCAAAATGAAATGACATTTTAATACCTACTACATATCTTTTATTCTAGATCCCAAAAACTAAATAAAAAATATTTTCTTAAAGCTGTCTCATATTTGTTTTATGTCATACAAGTGGTACAAAAGATGCTCTTTTTGACTTTTAAATGCTGAATTACTAATAAGAAGTCGCTTTCATCCATATAAACAAGTCATTTATAATATAAAAATATATCTTTTAATTTAATTTTATTTTATATTTATACTTTTTAACTTTATGTGTATATAAAATGATACTTAAAATATATATTAAATTAAACATATGACATCTCACATGACAAAGATATATTGTGTCCTACGTGTATTATCCAACATAGAATTCATGTGTGTACCTATTCAACTCTATAATATCTACTTGTGTATGCCGAAAATTAAAAAATATAAATACAATATGATATCAAATTAAAAAAAACATTTATACATTATGCCAAAAAATAATTTTTTTTAAAGAAGTTAGTAAAAAGATAGATACAGCCAACCATGGGAATCTTGTCCTTAAATAATATACATTGAGGCTCACATATCAAACTAAAAGATCCAATAATCTTACCTAAAACAAAAACTATATTGATTATTATTATTTTTTAAAAAAAAGACACAGATGCAAAGAAAAATCAATGCACAAATTACAAATTAAATCACAACACAAAAGTCATCAATTGCCAAGTCTAATACATCAAAGTCATCATCTACAACGTATCAATCAACATTAATTAATGTCACAATTAAAAATAAAATAAAAATAAAACATACCGAAAACTCTTAGATACCGGTTAATCAGAACCAGGGGCGGATCTAGCCTTGACATAGATTCTATGTTAAACAATACGTACATATAATAGATTTCAATCCTAATACATTAGTCAGAACTTGATCTGTATAATTCAAATCCTGAATTCGTTTCTAATTACGAAACCGTTAATCCAAGAATATCAGCTGCGGATTTTCCCATAATATTAGCAAACTCATTAAAACTTATAACACCATCACCATTAGTATCGGCCTCTTGCATCATATCAGATAATTCTTTATACGTTAACGGGCGACCCATTTTAGCCATTGACCCGGCCAGCTCAGCAGCCGTTATATAACCGTTACCGTCTCGATCGAACGATCGAAAAACCTCCATTAATTGTTCTTGATTTATTAAAATTTCCGCATTCATATCAGGCATTATAGCATTTACGAGTTCATCGAATTCGATGAACCCGTTGCCATTATTATCCATATTGGCTAATAATGTATGGATTTGATCACCCGTTGGTTTGAGCCTAGGGCACGAAGAAGCGCGGCTAACTCTAGTTGTGTGAGGCTTCATCGTGATCAAGATCGAATCGTCGAATATTTTTTGAGTTGTTTGAGTTGTTCATCGGATTGAAGGCTAGCCATTTTACGAACGTTTATATTATTATTGAGCTCGTAATGGTACCTCAAGAAAATAGAAAGGAGAAATGAAAGAAGTTTGTGATGTTTTTTTGTTTTTTTTTGGAATTAATGATGTAATGAGAAACGTGTAGAGAGAAATTGTAGAGGAAAATTCTTAGGTATATTATTTTATTGAAGTGATATAAAAAGATTGTGATTTATTATTGGTTTGACGTAGATATAGTAAATTTTTGTTGTAACTCTTAAATATATACTAGTTTTGGATAAGAACAAATTTTCTTATATATATAGACTTATTACTTGTTTTTTCTTTTTTTTATATATATAGATTTTGTTTATTTTAATTTTAATTTTCTGAATAACAGAAATAATGTATTTATTGAACTTTATTTATGGGTGTTAGTGCGAAAGTGACAGACAGTTTGTCATTCAATGAATGGTTGGTGAAGCCATTAATGGAAATCCAAAAATAAAATTAAAAAAAAGAGAATGAATGGAAAAAGGGTGAAAATTTATGTGTTTAATAAATCAAACTAATATTGCTTGTACTTTTATTAAGTTTTTTTTGCGATTATTTTTGTTTTGAGTTGAAAATTTATTTAAAATATATATTTTATTATTTAATATAGATGTAAAATTTACGTATATTTTACTCGTTCAGACGTTATTTGTGAAAAATCTATTCTTTCTTAATTTGTCAGAATGAATTATTTGTAAAAAATATATTTTTTTCTTGATTTATTAAAATTAATGAGTAAAAAGAAAATTGAACAAGTTATTATACAAGAAAATAATATGTAAGGTAAAAGTAATACTTATTAATCATAATTAATTTAAAAAATACTTTGTATTCAACATATCACATATGGATTTGATGCGAAGTGGTCAACTTTAAGCACAGTACTCGTGTCAACCAAGGTGTATGTGGATCAGTTCTAATTTTGAATGAAGTTGATTGAAAAAATACGAACTTCTCTACAGAGAAACAAAATTTCGATATGATAGTGGGTTGCCCGGGAATCGAACCCGAAACTAGTCGGATGGAATAGATAAGTTCCTTGTTAAATAAAATCCACTCGGAAAAAAATGAAGTAAAACGGATTCACGACCATATTGAAGCAATGATATCTGGAAATATATAGAGCCTAACATTTACAGAAGAAGTCTTCATTTTTCCACTACATGTATTTTTAATGTACTACTGAAAAAATGTATCAGTATAAATTGATACACTAATATATAAAGCGAATCGATATAACTTCAAGCAAACAAATACAAAGCAAAACTCAAAAAATCATTATGTATTGTACTACATGATATATATTTGCTCGAGAAGGGGACCATTTCTTGATTTGTGTGTGTCATTCTAGCACAACGATCATGTTAATCACTATATCGTTCTAATTTTATCAGATGTCCGCGAAGTAACGGGAGAACCTGTACATAACTACTTACAGAAAAAATTGCTGTCAAATTGCAGAAACTACATGTATGTCAAGCTAAAAAGTGACCTACTTTACAAAACTTTAATCAGTGTACCTCTCAGCTAAAGCAGCCTTTGATGTATTAACAGATGCTTCATCTAAACATGCTCAGACAACTCTCTACTATAGTTGGTGCTTTGACTCGAAAAATCTGAATTAACATCTTGACTAGGAAATGCCATCCTTCGAAACAGTCTTATTTGTGCAGATTGCTCAGCAGAGTTATATATTGCGCTTTCACCAACTTTCATACCGTTTGTCAAATCAGACATTAGCATACTATCAAAAGCTCTCATGATCTGTGTAAGCATAAGCATGACGAGAATGTAATTGCCCTTCTGTTAAGGAAGACTTGAGGTAGTTTGTGGATTAGTTTTCAAGTAAAGTAAATGAATTTACCTGTCCCATCCCTGGTCTCTTTGCAGCTGAGTGACGCACACAAGCTGCAGCTATCTCAATCATTCGAAACATCTCACTGTCAATGTAATTATTCCCAAGGCGAGGATCTGTCAACTGATCAAATTCCTCTTTTTCAAGTGCATTACCAAGCAAAGGTCGAGCCTGGAAGCAATCAAATTAAATCACAGTTAGTGGATCCTGCTCGACAAAATGAGAAGGGATATAAGATCTCTGTTGATACTGTTATTGGTTTTTGGTTCTCTAATGATCAATTAAATGGTAGTTGAGTTTCAAGTTTAGACTTGTCTTAGGATCTATGGTTTTGATAACATGAGCAAGCTGCAACGGAATCTAAGCAGACAACTTTTGTGGTGTTGCTTTAGTTGTTGCAAAAGCAACCTGACCTCAATGTTTCAGGTGCTAACATTGATATTACAGGACTGATTACATAATTCTCAATACTACCTGAAACCAAATCAAACCGTTGTATGATCGTATCATAAAATAGTGTATAAGAAACGAAGACAGAATCTTACAAGGAATCAATGTAAAAATAGTCTGCCTTATTCAATCTCAGGGAGCAGACATCCAGTGCAATGGAAATACTCAAATATCAAGTACATTTGATACGCTCAGCACTAAAATATCAGGTCCAGTGAGACTTCTATCTGTCTGACAGATTCAGCTATGATGCTAAGTGCAACCGATATGTTGAATATAGACAAGCAAGGGAATGAGAGAAGAGGGTTATCCTCAAATATATCCCGTTTCAATTCTATAAGACAAGGAAGAAGCATTATTCCCTCCGAATATACAAGAATAGCTGAAAGACCATAGAAGATAAGGTAAACTTTGGGCCTTTTCAGTTTTCCTTGTAACGAATAAAGAAATAAAAGCTTGAAGCTTTAGTAGATCGTATATAACATGATATGAGCTTCAAAATGTCCCATGTTAAGTTTTGTAATATTTTAAGTTCGGATGAACCTCACAGAGCCTAGCCCATTCTCTCTTGAGTCTTGAAAATTACTTTTCAAACATAATTACTTTAAGGACTGCAACATAGTAAACTAGTATATCTATTTGGTTGCTCTAATAGATTGAAAACATATTGTTAAGAATTTTTCTATAACAGGACTTTACCTGGTCTTTCGTTGTCATAGGATGTTGGTGTTTATGCATTTTAATACTAAAATAAAAGTATTAAACCATCATAGGCCACAGGCACTGTCCTCATAATATTCATCAATGAAACAATTCTTATCACTCACAAATTCCAGTTACGAGATTAATTCACAACATGTCTGTCATTTGTCATTATTTTCCAGAAAAAAGATATTCTTTTGATCGAGCAGTCATAATATCTATCGTGTTCAGGAGCTACACAAATTACAGAGTCCTTAACCATCACAATAGAGTTGATTGAAAATAATTAAAGGAATGTATTTAGCAGCAGTTACGTCACATTCTCACATCCACTTTATCTAAAGATGCCCACACACCAACATAGAGCTAACTTAGTACAATTAATGAAGCCGAAAGTCACAAATAATATATGTAGATTAAACATTCTCCGAACAAAGACTTTTAACATTTACATCTTACACCTTTACTTTTAGTTAAAAGGTTGATCATACAAGACTGAAATGAACCAATTCAAAGTATTTCAAAATAATACCTAAATCAAAAGGATTTAGAACATGCAAGGATAAGCTTGATATTCAAAACATAAGTTCAAGGTGTGCAGAATAACAATTAGTATGTATTTGTATTCAAAGTTCATTAAAAATTATGGATTTTTTTTCTAAAACATGTAAGCACCTATTGACTAATCTTATTAGTGCCCAAACAACTAAAACATTCCCTCTCCCATTGTGTCATGTAGCTCCAGAAAGATTGGGATGAAGTTCCAGCAACAGATACGTAAAAACTTCAACCAATCTTCCACATTTTCTTGCTGTCTCATATCTCAACAAAAAGGATATTAAAGCAGTCCAGAACTTCAGTTACTTGCATTTAATACCTGTTTTAAGTTATGCCTTAGAAACTAAAATTTACCTGATTTATCTCATACTCAAGACATAGGCATGGTCAAACCAAGGAAACAGAACTCTCTTAGAGCTGCAACTAAAGGCCTACTGTAGAGTAATTATGGTGTGTTTTTTCAACCAACAGCTATCAAATTTATGAAGTGAGAAAAATGACGAGGAACTACAATACTCTGATTCAACTTCTCATAGAAGGTGTAAAAGTGATGATGAAAGAGATCACACGCCACTATGGACTTAAGAGGAAAAGAAAAAGAGGTCAGCTACAAACATACCCACTCAACTAGACTTTCCTCCCCCAAAGGCTGAGATGCATCCACAGACTTCCGTCCAGTAATTAGCTCCAGAAGCACAACTCCAAAGGAAAATACATCGGATTTTTCAGTCAGCTTTCCACTGGATGCATATTCAGGGGCCATGTATCTAAATTCAAACCAAGAAATTAGAGTAAACATGGGCAGTAAAAAAATGGAAGTACATTTTCTTATGCTCTATCTGATGACAACGTTGGAAGAGAAACCTACCCAAACGTACCCATTACACGTGTTGTAACATGACTTTTTGCATCCTGAGCTAATTTAGCTAATCCAAAATCAGCAACCTATGAAAAGTGAAAAGATTGTAAAAGGCAGTCTACAAGAAAAAACAATGCATATAAATGCATTTCTAAACTAATCTGTAGCAGGCTAAAGTCAGCAGAAAATCATCTTGTAGCAGAAAATCAATCAGCATTTGTTCAGGGAAGATCAATGATGCACAATGTGCTTTGCCATGATATTTAGAGGCACTATAACAGGAAAAATGCATCTCCTAGATGTCTTATGAAGATAGACTTGAAGAAAGCATATGACCTGGTTAGCTGGGAGTTTTTGGAGAAAGTACTCACTGCTTTTGGGTTCCCTGGACAGTTCATTCAGTGGATTATGTTGGGAGTCACTACCACCATGTTTTCAGTTAGAGTAAATGGGGCTACCCATGGTTTTTTTGCTGGAAAGAGAGGGTTGAGGCAAGGTGACCCTGTATCTCCCCTACTATTTGTTCTTGTGATGGAGTACTTGTCTAGACCACTTCATACTATGAGCCAATTGCTGGACTTTAAATATCACCCAATGTGTAAGAGGCTACAACTTACTCACCTGATTTTTGTTGATGACCTAATGATTTTTTGTAAAGGTAATGTGAACTCAGTGAACAGAGTGATGGAAGCATTAGCTCATTTTAGTGCAGTTACTGGTCTGGAAGCTAACTTGGAGAAATCAACTGTTTATTTAGCTGGAGTTGATGAGGATACAAGAAGAAAAATCATTGCAAGAACTGGATTTTCAGAGGGTGCTTTTCCCATGAAGTATCTACGACTTCCATTATCCCCAAAGAAATGGAGGAGCATTATCCTCAAAGAAATGGAGGAAGATAGAATGCCATTCGCTGATAGACAAGATCACTCAAAGAATAAAAGTGACATACGCCAAGCAACTTTCCTATGCTGGTAGATTACAGGTGATTAATGTTGTGCTATTCTCAATTCAAAGTTTTTCGGGGCAGTATTTATTCTACCCCAAAGTATCCTTAAAGAAGTTGATGGGATTTGTAGAAATTACCTATGGTGTAGCAGTACAGAGAAGAAAAAAGTAGCACTGGTTGCATGGGACACAGTGTGCTTTCCCAAAAGACAAGGGGGACTGAATACTAAGGGTTGTAGCAATTGTAACAAAGCATCAGTGGGTCATTTACCTTGGCAAATTATTGTGAATAAAGAATCACTTTGGGTCAAATGGGTCCATGGCATATATATGAAGAATGAATCTATATGGAACCATAAACCTCCTATCGAAAGTAGTTGGTATTGGAGGAAGATTAATGCTATTAAAGGGGAAATGCAGGGCTGGTACAATCAAGGAAGGTATATGCTAACTCTTACTGGCACCTATTCCATAACAAAGAGCTATTTAGCACTTATAGGACACAAATCTACATGGAAGTTAGCTGCACTAGTGTGGACATCAATGGCACTTCCTAGACACAGATTCTTACTGTGGTTGGCTGTCCAGGGAAGACTACTTACACAGGAGAGGAAACGGAGGTTACAAATTCAGGTTGATGACACTGATTGTTGTTTATGTGATGAGAATGTAATGGAGACCAATGTTCACTTATTTGAGAAATGCAAATGGATATCAACTTTGTGGCAAGCAATGAATCAATGGACTGTAGTATCTGTGCAAAATATTGGTATAAAGAAAGTCTTGGAATGTATAGAAGAGAAGCACTGGAAGCTATTTCAAAAAGAGACCATGGCAGCAATATATGGAGCAGTCACTTACCATACTTGGCGTGCCAGAAACTGGAGGAGGTATAAAGGAAGATATGTACAGACGGAAGAGGCAGTTACACAGATAAAGAAGGAAATTAGAGAAAGGTTGCAGTTGCTTAGTAGTTCAAAGAAAGCAATAAAGTGTAGGAATTTTATTCAGCATTTAAACTGTTATTACTTTACTTATGTTTTGGTAGGAGGCCTATTCTTTGTTATCAGAAAAAGGTGCTCTGTATTTGTATTTGTACCTTTTGTTGGTTATGGTAATATTTTACAGTTGTTAAAAAAAAAAAAAAAAAGCAATGCAAAAAAAGGAGTTTTAAGGAATTAGACATACCCGAGCATCAAAGTTGTTATCCAAAAGAATGTTAGATGACTTAATATCTCTGTGAATGATGCGAGGACAACCTGCCATCACAACCAATAGAAATGAATAAACCAAAAGAAGCAAGAATTGAATTTTTTATTAGAAATTTATACTTAAACTCGCTTAAAAGACTGAATTTTGGGAACATTTCATGTCATCTTTTAGCGATACTTATTTAGCTGAAGGCGAATAATAGGTCAAATAACAAGACCAAACAGAATATGTAATCACATATCACACCATTATGGTAACTTTTCCAAGTCTGTTCAACATATTTCTTATAAGATAGAATTCATTTGTGACTGAACATATACCACACCATAACAGTCACCTTCACAAGTATTATGTTTAATATAATTCTTATATGAATAGAATTCATAAGTGAGCCCACTATGTCATAAGGAGAAAGCATTTCGTTGTTTGTGTTTGCATGCTTGCTGCTCAAGATTGTTCAAGATATTTTCACTATTTCTCAACACAAATAGGTGATGCCTAAATTGTGGTCAGTCGTTAGGTAAGCATTTTAACCTGTTCATCCTGAGAAGAAATCAAATGAAGAAACATGGACAACTCATAAGGTAAGTAAGAGAACAGTAATTACAATCTTCATGCAGATAAGCTATTCCACGGGCTGCACCAACAGCAATCTTAACACGTGTTGCCCAATCCATAACAGGTCTTCCCTGCTCTGTGATTTTGTAAATTGCAAGTATTAACAGCTAGCTTTAGTTACCAAATGCCAATAGTGAATGTTGAAATCTGAAAAGTTCCATATTTACCATGGAGATGGAAGTAAAGGGTGTCGTTGGAGACATAGTCATATACAAGGAGCCTTCCATTCTCATAAATGCAATAACCTACAAGTGAAACCAAGTGTCGATGATGTATCCGACTAATGATTTCAACTTCAGCTCTGAATTCACGTTCCCCCTGGCTCCCATAAATATTAAGCTTCTTTACTGCTATATCTCTCCCATTTGCTAGGCATCCCTTGTACACGGAACCAAATCCACCCTCGCCCAATAGATTATGCTCTGAAAATTCATTAGTAGCTTCAAGTAGTTCTTGATAAGTAAACCATGGCTTTGAATGACCTAATCCACCAGTGTTTCCTGTCGTGTTCGCAATATTGGAGCCAGCTCCATTTCCAATCTCAGGTTTTATTTCTTGAAACTTTAACGAGGCAGAACCTGAATTGTATTTCCACATCTACTCAGATTGCATTTCAAAAGATCCGAATGACTTATAGATAACACAAATGGTGCTTGCAGGACCTAAAACATGGATTAACACGCTTAAACAATGATCTGACAGTATCGAAACAATACCTGATTTTGGAGAGGAGATCAGAGTTGTTGGCAAGATATAACCACCACTCAGGCCTGAATCTTTTTTCTTTCGCTTCCATATGCACCATCCCGCTGCTCCAATAATACCAAGCAACAGAAACACAAGTATGATGCCAATCGCAACGGACCCTCCAGTACCAATGCTTCCATCCCCTATACTCTTTGATTTGACTGCTGAACTATTACTGAATGTAGTAGTGTTGCCTGAAGGAAATGATGGTGAAGGAGGAGTAAGAGAAGGTTGTGCACCATTGGTGGATTGAGGTGGTGATGATTGTGCTGTAGGTGTTGGTAGAGATGCTGAATTACTAGGAGGTAATGCAGCTGGTGAAGGGGGTGAATTTTCGGGAGGGACTAACGCTGGGGAATCCGGAGTACTTTGTGGTGGCTTAGATGGAGGTGCATCCACAGGAGGCTTGGATGATGGTGGCGAAGGTGATGACCTTTTAGGAGGTTCAGGAGACGGATTCCCTGGTGATCGTGGTGCTGGAGGAGTTCTTGGATTTTTTGGTGGAGGTGATAATGCAGGGGGGAGAGGTGATGAATGAGGAGGCAACAATGCAGGGGGACGCGTCAATGGTGGAGGTGAACTTGCAGGACGAGTTGGTTCTGGTCGAGGTGGTAATGGGGGTGGACTACTTGGTGTGCTAGATGATGGAGGTTCTGTTGGACTAGCAGGTGGACTAGAAGATGGAGGTGGTGTTAAGCTGCTAGCAGGCGGACCAGACGGTGTAGGCGGAGGACTAATAATTGGAGGAGCAGATTCTGCAGGAGGTGTTGGAGTAGAACTAGGTGGTTGTGGTTGTGGAGATGAGGCTGGAGGAGGCAATGTTATATTTGTTGTTGGAGGAGGAGGGGGTTGTGGCAGTGGTGATGTTGCTACAAGAGGAGCAGATTGCGGAGATGCAATCGAAGATGAGTTTTCATTGGGCTGAGATATAGGTGCTGGAGAATTCAAAGCAATTGGTGGAGCTGCAAATGGTGTAGAAGAACTTGGAGGGGGTGAAACAATTGACATCTCCAATTCTCACCACCACCAAAAACTAACTAAAATTTACACCATTCACTATATAGTACTATCAATATCTGCAAATATCATTGATATGACAACAGTCCAAGAACTCTACTACTTCCTCTATAATCGATATTTCCAAATCAAGATCCCTAATAACAATAACAACAACAACAAACCTAGTGCGTTCCCACGAGTGGGGTCTGCGGAGGATAGAGTGTACGCAGAAATCACTTCCTCTTATTCTACAATTTGCATTCACAACAATTCACCTCCACAAAACTTACATCAATTGAACTCCACTATCTAAGTTAAAAACAAAAACAAGATTCAATCTTTCTCCACAATACTCAAAACCTTGGCTTTATGTCCAAAGTAGAACTCAGCTGCATATTTCAAACACTATATCAAAAACAAACCACCACAAGCTAACTAAATTTACATCATTCACTATATAGTATCAAAATCTCAACAACACTTGCTCTAAAATTGATTTTTTAATTTTTCAAATCAAGATCCCCTTAAGCCTCTTTACTCTACAAACTCACCCTCCACAATACTAACAGCAATTACACTCCACTACCAAGCTAAAAACAATAACAAAGATTCAATCTTTACCCAAAATATGTTGGTTCAGACTGTAACCAGCCCTCATCTGCTGAAACAAGCAACCAATGAGGAAAAAGAAAGATACCCAAATCACCAAAAAGGATAATCTCAAAACCCCAAGTACCCAAATGCAAGATTTTCTAGTAGATAATAAAGAATTTGTGCTTTCAAACGAAACCCCACTTTAAACAAAGGCCCATAAAAATGATTCCAATTGTCAAGAACAGAAAAGTATGAGAATTTGAGCCAATCTTGAAACAACAGAATGAAAAAAAGCAACTTCTTTTTGTGACCTTAGAAAAAGATTAATGGAAATGGGGTCTGAGAAATCATAGCATGGTGCTAACTACAACACTGAAAATGACCTTAATAAAGAGAATTTTAATAGTAGTATGAAATTTAAAAGGGGAACATGTGTTTTTTTTTCAGTAGTGTTGTATTTTAGTCATTGTGGTTATTTGGACTATGAAAATATTGAAATTGTTGTTGGATTCTTATAACGTCAAATTCAGTGTAACAAAATTCGTCCGAGGTTGAGCAAACACATTATTTTAGTACTACTTTTAGAGTAAAATTAGACTCTATCGAGTTCGAAATCTAAGTCATTATTCTAGTAAGTATTTAAAAGAGACTTAGTGAAAGAAAAAGTTCAAACGTTTTTCATTGTCTTATAAATTATATATTTTAATATATAAGCAAACTATTTTTACATCAGGTAAAAAGTAACTATTTCTTTAGTTTGATAAATGGAACAAAAAATTATGTTTTACAAAAAAGAATATTTTTCTGTTTTTCTTACAAATATGTTTTTTTTTTTAAAATTGTGTATAGTATTATTATTTTAATTATATATTGTATTATTATTTAAGTGCATGCATTTATTTTTATTTTATTTTAGGAGGAGGGGGGGAGGGGGCGTATTATTTTTTTAATTATATACAGTATTATTATTTTTGTGTATGTATCTTTTTTTTAGGGCTTATGTTATTATTATTTTAATTTATATATAGTTATTATTTTTGTGAATGTATTTGTTTTATGAGGAAAAGTGAGAAAAATTCATGTATGTTCATAAAGAACCTGAAAAATATTCTTCCTTGTAAAACAAGGTGTAAAAATTAGTGTAGTTATAAATATACATGTTATTAGATTAACAGGAAATATTTGAAATATTATTGCATAAAAAAAAAAATTCTTCCACTAAACTTATTTTAATTACTTATTAAAATAATGACTTATTTTGGTTACTTTTATTTTTTCTTGGACTTATTTAGATTTCAAACTCGATTCTATCCTCATCAAGGTACTCCCTCCCTCCCCTCCTCATCAAATTTTGTAATTTTGACTCTATTTTATATTTGATCGAATTTTAACATAAATATCGAATATTAAATAACAGTAAGCAGATGGCCACTTTCTCTAAGAAACTTTGAGTGGACACGTAAATAATGATCTTGGTTAGGTTAGTGCTATATATGTGGTCTTTTAAGAAGCATTTTCTCAACGGAAATATTTGTGGGTTTACGTCTTATCTGGCATTACGGTTAAAAATTGTTTATCATAAAACTAAAAATAATTTTTCAGAAAAACATTTTTTAAAATGTAATTTATGTTTGGTTTATTTATTTAAAAGTGCTTTTGATAAGCTGAATATGTTTACCAATTTTTTGAAAAAAATATTTTTGAGAGTCAAATTACGATAAAAAACAAATATCAATGCATTTTTAATATCTAGATTATTTTAAATTAAATTTTTATTTCTATTACACTCTTCTCTCAAAATCCAAGAAAACTAAAAAAAAAGTGCAAGAAATAATTAATTTAAGCTCCAAAATGTTTTCACGTAGTAAGAGATAAATGATCATGGTTACATGTTAATTATACATCAAGTATTTCTCTGAGGGAAAACTCCATATCCCTTTTTTAATTGTTAATAACATAACAATTATTATTATTATTATTATTATTATTATTATTATTATTATTATTATTATTACTTATAATTGACATGGTCCTACTAAAATTATTTGCTAATCAACTTTTGTCTCTTCAACTCTTTTAGTTGTTCATTTCAGACAAAACAACTTGGTTAATTATTTCCATTTGATTAAAAGCAAAAGGGAAGTAGGATTACCATTTAAAAGGGATCCTAGGTGCTTTCTACTTTATTAATCTTGTTTCTTTGTTAATTTGGTTAGAATACGTTATCTCAAATTTAATTATTTTAAAATAAGTTATTTTGAGATAAATCATTTATCATATATATGTAAGAACTTATCTCATAATAAGATGTAAATGGCAGAATAAATACTTTTAAGACGACCTTCTACCTTTAATCAAACATATGATAAAATGGTTATGTATTTTATACTTTATTTCTCACAAGTCACGTCTAAACGTCTTGTCATAAAAAGAGTGTATAGATATATATTACAACCATGTGCTACATTTGTCTAGAGATTCCATTTGTTGGGGTTCTATTTTATAAATTCGTACTAGGTAACTATACACCATGTAGATTTCTTTAATTAATTTATTTTTTTTAAAAAAATAAAGAATTCTTCAACTAACATATACACTATTTGTCGTTTTATACTAAAAAATTTTTGGGACAATTTAAGATTTAAAATTTAATTAATTCAGCCTTTAGGTTTGTGGACTAAATTTATTACACTTTTGAAATAATTTTTTATATAAAAAATCTTGAGTTTAATTAAATTGTATATCATATGATATTTATCCATAAGACATGCATTTTAGAAGTATAACATATGGAGTTAGAATTTTAGTTTCACCATTTTAAATTTTATAAGGATAATTTGAAGTGTTAATTGTGTCTTAAGCTTAATATTTATATATATTTAATAAACTTCTTAACACATATATATTATTTAAACAAAAGTTATTAGATAAATTTTGAACTCCTAAACACAATTTTAGAGCTTAAAGTTTCAAGCTCAAATCGTAAGGATTTTCATTCGATATTCATTTGTTGTTAAATTATATTGTTGGTGTATAAAATTATAATTATTTTTTACATATATAATATTAATATTCTTTGTTTATTTGTGTGCTTCTTTATAGGATATTGTCATTGTGTAGGTAGCCAAATTCAATATTTACTATTTACTTTTCTTAACTAGTACGTATGGATTATACACAAATATATACATATTAATTGTTCATATGTTACACTTTAATTAGGTTAATTCTTAAAGAGAAGTGCTAAATGGCCAGAAAAATATGGCCAGAATTTGGCCAAAATAGTAAAAAAGATTATTATAGTCTTTCCCTCTAAAATAAAATTAACTTTTTGATATTTCTAAAATAGTAAAAGCATTAATTATTTTGATAAAATTAATTTTCTGGGTCACATGCTTTATTACTTCTTCAATTCTTTTTGTTTTTGTCATTTCACTTCTCCTTCTTGACTTTTTTTTTACTCTTCTTATAAAAAAATTAGAATATGGTGAAAGTATGTAATTACATTTAAGCACTTGAATTGGTTGAAACAATAAAAGTATTTATTTTTGGTAAACTTACATAAATATACTATAATAAAAAAATATTTACCATTTATAGCAATAATATTTCTTTTTCACTTGATTACTTTTAATTCATTTATAATACAAGTTTAATTCATATTATAAAGAATAATTTTTTATTCACATATAATACAAATTTTAAATATAGATAATTCATTTATCACACATTTTAATACACTTATAATACAATGTGTCAAATTTTTATCAAACAAACCTAATATATTTTAAAAACCAATTGTAATTCATATATAATTCATATATATTGTATATATAATTCACTTTTAATACATATTGCAGATTTAACATAGTATTGCTATAAATGGTAATAAATAAAAAAATTGCTAAAATCAGTAATTATTTATTAAAATATATCAATTTATGTAATTTTTCCTTTATTTTATGTATCTATTGAAACTTCATCAATGTAAAATATTTTTTAAGAGCACCAAGAAAATCATAATTTTCTGCAAAAAAAAATATAATTTATTTGTTTTAATGTCAATTCTCTATGTATATATAATTAATACATTAATTATTATTTTTTTGTAATATGACTCCGTTTATTACACTCTCTATATTTCAAATTTTAAACATTTACACTTTATGTGCTATAAGAAATATACACTTACACCTCTAACTAAGTTTATTTATAACTAATTATATCAAAATATAATTATTAAATAATAAATTAAAAATATATTTAAAAAATGTTTTTGTGATATTATTCTTATAAAATTATTAGGGTCGATACTTGTAAGTAATAAAAATTTTATGATTTCTGTATGTTTTAATGTTTATCATATATAAAGTGTTTTGAGTGTTTTGAGTTTTGCTTGACTTTTATTGAAATATTTTCAAATTATACTTACAAAATTATTTAAATATGTATTTTAAATTTATTTAAACGCAACTTCATAAACTTATTTATAAGGGTGCAAAACTATCACATATTCAATATGATTGTTGTTAAATATGATCAACACTGGTGAAATATATAATTTTTATAATATTGTGATATTTGCATCTCTAAAGCGATTCGAGTTTTAATTGTCGTTATTAATATAGTTTTAGATTATATGTTAAAATATTCAAATAAATAGCCTAAATTTATTTAAACATAATCTATAAAATTATATACTTTTCATATTAATAACAAATATGAGTAATGATCTATAAGTTATCAAATTGAAGTAATATAGTGCGGATACAAGACTATAATTAACATTAACACGTTACTCTCAGGGATTCTCAGCAATATGCAATATAAGTAAAATAAATATGAATTCTGAAATTTACAAGTGAATGATAATGATTAATACGATTTTTCACTAATTAATTAACTGTTTATATATTGTGTGTGTTTTCTTTTAGAAAAATAATAATATAATCTTGGGACTTAGTTATTTTAAATAACTATTAATTAATAATAATGCAATTTTTGTAGTGATGTCTTGAATTAAGAAAGTTATTTCTTATTATATATTTGTCTTAATATCAATGTTGACTACTCTCTTTTTAATATAATACTAACATTGATATATATAGAATAATCAAATAAGATATAGAATATTTTTTACATTTCATTACTATATCACATTATTTGTTTGATCTTCATAATAATAATATTGTGTAGATTATGTTGAATTATTTTTAGGAGAAAAAGATTTGATTACTCCTTAATTTTGTGATATATAGATAATATATATTCCGTAAAGAAAAGGTCACATATACATTTATTGTTACATGAGCAAATTAAATAACTTATATATCATCTTTTGACTAACGAAAATTAAATAGTTTTTCCCGTGATTTTATTTTTGAGTTTTTTAATTCAACGATTAATTTGGGTCTTAATTATCGCCCTTATGAATATATTTGTTTATCATTATTTGAGTTTGTTGTTCATGTTTAATTTTTCGCTTTCATTCTTTAGTGTAGAAAGCATGAGAATTAAAAAGAAATAAAAAAAAATAGTGAACGAAATAAAAATAATTATATTTTAAAAAAAGCAAACTAAAATTAATCATTTTTTTGCGGTTATATTGAATTTTATTTTGTAGTTGTAAAAATGTTGATGCATCTATAATAGACTTTGCAAGAAGATAAGTGAAAAATTAAATTTGATCATCAACATAGTATATCAAAATTAATCATGAAATTAAAGAAGATAAAAAATAAAATAAAAAAGGACAAAAATTCATGTATGAAGAAGATCAAATATAACTCGAAGTATTTCGAGAAGGGTCAAATATACCTTTTATATTTTTATTTTGTTAAAAAAGTTTAATAAGTTTTTCACTTTCATCAGCGAAAAATGATCTTGGCTCTTCAAATATACCTCAAAATACTATGATAAGGGTCAAACATACCTTGTATAATTTTTATTTTATCAAAGAAATAATTTTGAATCAATTTTTTGACTTCTCCAGCTAAAAAAGATTTAGTTATATCAAAGTTATATATGTAACAATTGAAATAGATGTGAACCACCTTCTTTTAACAAAAAAAAAATATTATCTCTAAATCACAAAGTTGAGAAATATAATTTGTTATATTATTATTATTAGTAGTAGTAGTTTAGTAGTAGTAGTAGTAATAGTAATAGCAGTAGTAGTATATAAATGACCAATATATATGACACTTTTGATTAATATTTTACTTGTTAAGTTATTTTATAAATTTTTAATTTGAATTGCTTGTGAGATAAATTTAATATTATTAGTGTTTATCTTATCATTTAAATTTTAAATTTTATTTCTTAATTGTAAATTTTAAATTTGTGTTCTTTAAAATTTATATTGGAAAGTAGAGGGAAGAAAAGAAATTTTAAGGCTATTATTTTGTAGTCTATTTAAAAGAAATTGAAATTAACATGTAATTATGAAATTATGAGAATGTGGGAACAAGTCTAATCCCCATGCACTGGGAAACTTTTATGTTTTAAAAAATAATTGATAAACTTAAATTTAAATAAGGGTAAAAATGTCAAAAAAAACAAATCTGTTTATAGTGTGAATGTACTATTCTGATCATTCTGGCCAAAATTTTCTGGCCAAAAGAATTTTTCCATTCTTAAAAAACATTATGGAGCTTTTCTATAATAAATTACAAATCAAAGGTCAATTATTTCTAAATATAATAAAACGAATGAACCAATTTAGCTAGTTGGTTGAGATTTGTTCCTCGATTAACTAAAAGACAAACTCTGATAAGAATCTCAATTAAGTGATATTAATAATTCAGAAATATTTAATTATTAATTAAGAATGATGACTTGGTATTATGCAAAATAAATTATTTTATTAATAGTATAGATATTACGTGAGGTACAATAAACAATGCTAAAGGTACAATCTCAATTATTAGTTTATTAAAATGTCCCATGAAAATGACAAATCATTACGATAATTATCGTCTCATATTAAGAGGAACCCGTGAAGTTTATGCTTGGTGAGTTGGATATTGTTTATTTTTTATTTTTGGGTTTTGTCTTTCACGAAATATATAATTATGTTCATATCGGAGGATTTAATTAAATTACTATGTATAAGGATTTGATTTATTGGTTATCCAATATTAATATTTAAATTATTGCTAAATTAATAAGTATTTGTTGATTCGACTTGGCGATTATTTGTTGGTTATTAGCCAAAAAGATTATCAATTTATTCGATAGGAACATTGAAAAAATAAAAAAATAAATAATAGCTTTTATGTATTCTATTAGCGACTTCTCATTCAGTAATTTGAACTTATCATATGTCATCATCGTTGCCAACGGAAAATATGACTGATAGGCGATGATAGATGACGAATCAAAATTTTTACTAAAGAAATTTAAATAAATACAATAAATAATTTTAATTATATACATATATGATATAATTTTTTGACAAAATGATACACTCACTCCATCCATAATGGTGATAGTGATAATTGAGGTGAATAGCGAATGATGACTAATATCATCTTCTCTCTATATATATGTGTGTGTTAATATATAGTGAAAGATGAAAGAGCCTTCACATCACCGGCGAGCTACGGTTGTTCCAGAGTGTTCAATTTGACACTCTTCATCAAAAATATTTGTTATGTATATAGGTCAAATCTTACTTAATATATATTGGTATATTAAGTATTTTTGACACCCTAAAAAAGAATAATGATCCATAGCTCAGTGATAAAAGTGTGCCCAATTGTGTATGCAATACCTGAGTTCAAATCTTTGCATCAACATTTTGTATATTTTAGTTAATATGATCTGCTTTAAAATGGTTAATTATTTTTAAAAAAAATTATTTAATGTGGTCTGTATGTTTGGCATTGAGATTCAATTCCCCATAGCTACATTTTTTTTTTTACTTTGGACACTTTTTACAAATTTTTTGTCTATGCCACTTTTCACATATACAATAATTGTCACCTATTGTGCAATTTAAAAATTTTGATTAAAATAAGCCATTATTAAAATTAATTTATCAAAATAGTATATTTTTAATTTTTTTACGAAACTAGTATAAATATGGTTCACAATAACGTTTTAGGCTTTATTTAATTAAAAAAGATAATGGACAAAAAGATGGACGGATAACGGCGTTTAAAGATAACTTGTTTCTAGAGATAACGTTTTAAATATAAAACGTTATCTTGAATAACGATTGTGGCCCGCGTGTAATATGACCCATTTATTCATATCAATTGAACAAAATATGACCCAACTGCAACTATTGCCGAAAGAAAACCCCCCCGTCTCTTACAAAATTGACACACTAACTACGCTCGATTTGAAATCGTTTTGTTCTAATTGTTGAAGATTTGACACACTATAAGAGATTTATATAGGGGTGAAACTTTCAAAATTTCAAACAAAGAGACAACAAAGTTGTAGTGTTTTAGATCACTTGGCCAGGAGTGTCTTTGTCCTCTTGTCCTTTACAACAAAGTTGGTTTCATCAAATTCAAGAGTGCAACAATTATTCTTTGCAAGCTTAATAAATAAGAGTAAATTTTTATTGATCTTAGGAATTACAAGAACTTCTTTTAACTTTAGACCTGTTCTGCATATATTTTCAACATGTGTCATGTATAACTTTGATCTATTTCCAACAATGATTTTAACTGATCCATTGTAGTGTTTAAGATCAATTAGGATACCTGAATTATGTGTCATATGACTATTTGCTCCTGAGTCCACATACAAGGTGTCATCGGTAGTGTTTTGTAGATTAGTAGCAGTCAATGTTTGTGGTAGCTCATATGTGGCTTGGTAAGAGTAATCACACCTGTTAATACACTTAGGAGTAGTATGGTTATTTCTACCACAAATTTGACATGCATCAGTATTGTTCTTCTCATGACTTCCATTCGAAGGACTGTTCTGAGGACCTGATCCGTTTCTGTTGTTATACGAACATGTTCCTTGTCCAGCGGGATTGAATCCTCTTTCTTTAGAATTGAAGTTATTGTTGCCTCTTCTTTTAGGGTAATTTCCTCTTCCCTTGCCTCTTTGGACAGAGAATGTCAAGTTATGATTTTGTTGAGACACTTCTTCTTCATCCTTCCTCATGTCAAAACCCCTGAGAACAAACGAACTAATTAAGAGTAGGATATGGTTTCTTACCTAGCATTACAGTTCTGAAGGTCTTGTACTTAGGACCTAGACCTCTAGCAAAATTAATAACTTAGCTATCTTCATCTACATGCTTGTGAATGGCTGCAAGACCATCATGTATGCCTTTAAATTCCTTAGTATATTCGTCAATTGTTTGGGTTCCTAGCTTCACACTTTGCAGTTGTTGTTTGAGCTGAAACTCCTTATTATTTTTTGTTTGAAGATAAGCTTCTTTCAAGCATTCCCACATATCCTTTACAGTTGAGCAGCTTACGATTAGGTACATATTTTCTTCTGTTAAGGTGTCTGAGATCCAACTCCTTAGTAACACATCTTTCTCATCCCAGTCATCAACAATATTGTTGTCTTCTGCACCCTTCTCACCTGCTACATTTTTCTCAGTAATCTGTTCAGTGGAACATATATCTTTAGGTGGTTCCGCGATGAGGTAGGTTAGTCTCATCACTTGAATCAACTAAGACATTTATTTCCTCCAAACAAGATAGTTCGTTGGGTTAAGTTTAACGGAGTAGGACAAAATAAGATGATGAAGTAAAGAGGTCGAAAAAGTGTTAGTAAAAGGGGTCATTGAGGTTTGATAGTGTGCTTGTTTTTGTATTGATCTAATACTTTAAAAAGCGAAAAAACTATATTGCTTTGATACCAGGTAGAAATCTCAAGTAAGTATGGAGAAATCAAGGATGTATTGATGAAAATAATGTTGAGTTACAAGCTCTTTATATATGAGAAGAGTCATATTCTAGTTATACTAGGAATCTTACTACAACACAATTATTTACATGAGTAGTATTGTATTATAACTCAAATAATTTATCCTAGTCAAACTCCTACAAAATACAATAGCTTAGTCATACCTAATTTAGGATTTCATAGTCTAGTTCTAGTATAACTCTAACTCTAACTTTAACTCGTCGATAAACCTGTTCCTTCGAATGTTCCATCGGTCTTCAAGCTTCCTTCAACACATATGACATGATTAAACTTTAATATTTAAAGATATTCTGATTCACGGTACATATCTTTAATTTAAGACTATAAAATTAAAAAAATCCTCTTTAATTTACTTTCAGCTTCGTGTTATGTCAAAATAAGATAAATAAATTAAAAAAACAAGAGTATGATTTAATGACAAGAGTATATATTATATATTTATGGAAAAAAGACAAATATACCCCCTGAACTATTATAAATGGTATGCAAATACCCTTCGTCATACTTTTGGGACATAACTAGAGCATATATACCCTTTATACTTTTGGGACATTGGTGCCTCTGCCGTCTAAAAACTAGAGCATATATACCCTTTATACTGACGAACATACACGTGTCATAATCTTATCAACATACCCGCCATTTATTTTAGAGCATATATACCATTTATACTAACGGACATACACATGTCATAATCTTATCCACAAATTCGATATTTATTAAACATCAAATTGATAGATAAGATTGCGCCACGTGTCCATATTTAGTCTTTCGTTAGAGTGAAGAGCATATATACTCTAGTTTTTGGACGACAGGGGAACCAATGTCCGAAATATGATGGAGGGTATTTGCATACTATTTCCGATAGTTTGAGATATATTTATCCTTTTTTCCTATATTCATAGAACGAGTGTAAATATTTTCTTATGTAAAAAAAGGTTAACATTAGATAACTTATATGCCACTTTTTTTCTTTATATAATGGTTTATAGTCAATAATCAAAAAGGATTATATCACAAATTTTAATTATTTTAAAAAAAAAATTCTTATCAAATTAAACAGTACGTAAATAAACAGTACGTAAATAAAGGACCGACTCAACAAGATTGGGGCGTAAAGCGAAATCTCAATATATATATATATATATATATCATTCATCTCAAATTGATAATATAGCTAATTCATTCATTCTCTCTTGAGACATTATTAATCTTAGATAAGATTTTATCAATTTTAGTTTCAAAAACTTCTTTCAACTGAAGAAACAATTACATGAATTGTTAACATTACTCTATAAGCAATATATGCATTAGGAAAAGAATCAAATCTTTTTATTCGATTGCGTATTTCCATAAGATGATTTTTTTCTACTTGTATTCTTTCTCTTAACGCTTTTAGTTTCTAAAATAAATCTAAATCATCAATATCAGATTAACTATTATATGTTAAAGAAAGTTCATTGTTAAGAAAATATTTTTTTAAAATTCTCCTCATCTAGTGATCTCAACTTTTTACGACTAAATAAGAAATCAAAATATTTTCATATGTTTTAACCTGTTCAAACAAAAACATATATACTTATGAACAAAGAATATCAGTAAAAATAAATTAGCAAGAAAAATTATACAATAAAGTCAGAATAACAGAACCTGACACAAATTTGATAAATGACTATAACAATATCAAATAGTTTGTATTCCATCAATATAATAATTGCTCGTTACACTTTTTAAAATTTTAAAGAAGACAATCAAAAGCAAATTTTATTCTTTTATAATTTGTAAATAACAAAAAATTAAAAGATTTTGTAAGAGATGAGTTCAATATTGAGAATAAAAAAAAGATAAATATATGATAAATAATAATATGGCGTCAAATTCTTAGACATAATTAAGGAACACAATTTCCCACATAAGGAAATTATTCCAAAAGTGTTTCATTCCCTTAGTAAAGTGGAAAAACTAATCACATTCATTTTTTTAAATATTTTTACACATTTTTTTTAAAAAATAATTAGAAGTACATAATTTTTTTAAATAATATATATAAGTATATTTTTAAAATGATAAATGAAAATTTCCAATCGATAATTTTAATGGTCTAGTGATTAAGACGACCTTGATTAAAAGAGTTCCACCCATATCCATAAAGCCACTTATTATCTATATGAGAATCTGAATTTTTGTCTGCACAATTGCCCCACTCTCTCTGTTCCACATTATTGCTCTCATAGAGCCACATCCTAATTATCGACCAATCAATTGGAATTGATATATATATTATATACAAAAAAGAATGATATGTGTGACTATAAATTTACATATTTATTTTATTTCTTTCGTTTCATTTTATCTGATTCTATATCAATTATATTGATAATTGATTCAATATGAGATGGATTAGATTAACTATATGAATTTTTATTGTTTTATTTAAGTATTTCTTCATAAAGTAATAATATATGATATTTTCTTATATATTTTTATCGATATATATACAAATCTCTAACATGAAAGTACGTAAAGGAAACATACTAACAAGATTATAATATATCTTAAGTTCTTAATTAATTAGTATAATCTATATTCAACAACAACACACCCAGTATAATTTCATAATTGATATCGTCTATCTATATTTAAATATAATTTCATGATAGAATTAATTGTTTCATGTTACTATTATCCACATGATGAAATAATTTTAGCAATTTTTTCCTACTACTCTTTAGTTTTAGAAAACTACATCAAGTATAGCTACTATACAATTTTTGTTTGAAATTTTAATTTCTAATAATGATGGATTTTTAAAAATCTATAGCCATCCGAATATATAAAATAATTTATGGATTACACATAATATCCATACAGATCAATAAAATAGTATCACTTATTCAATTAAATCCATGATATCTCATATTTGTATTAAGAAAAAAAAAGAAGCTATATTCAATCATAAAAAAATAATTATAATTCAGTAGGTGAAAGGAAAAATATTTTAATTTGTAAATTAATATTAAAAATAATTAAAATTAAATAAATAAAAAATAATAAATTTAAATTATTATCGATACGTCGCGAATAATTTATCGTTTTCCAATTTAGTATATGAATACTTGGATAGATAAGAATTTGAACACCCCCCCACCCCCACCCCCACCCCCACCCGCGTGATCACTGAGAATCCGCGGAGGGCTTAACTGTAATTATCCTAAATTTACAAGGGTAAATCCGTCACCGAATTTTGTATAAATTTCCGACGATTTTCTGTTTAATCCTTCCACAACAATCATCTCTCCAATTAGGGTTTTCATCTCTGGATTTTTTCTTCAACAATCGTAATTTCTCTGTAAGTATTCTAAAAAAACGATCAAATTTTGTTATATTTGGTTAAAATTGTTGATGAATTTGTTGCTGATTCGTATGTTTCGTTTGTGTAGGATTTGATAATCTTGGAGGTTGATTTTAATTTGTTCAGAAAAGTCAGTTTCAAACGAAATCTGAGAAATTTGATAATTGTGAGTATTCTATTTGTTCCTTATTGATATCTCAATTGTAATTGTTATTTTTTTGGCTGTAGGGACGTTTTAATTCGATATAAGGCGTTTTTGTTTAGAAATTATATAATGTTGTGTATGTTTAGGCCTTGTGTGTATATTGTAGGCCATTATTTGGTCTATTTTACACTTACAGATTTGATTCTAGGGAGTCGGTGTAGTTTTTAGGTTAATTTTCATGTAGATAATGTAATTGATTAAACTTTTTGAGTGGGATGCTCACACATAATGTGATAGAAGAAAATTATGACTATAATTTGACTAAATATTGAATGATTATCTAATTATTGAATTCTTTATGCTTCTAAATATTGAAATTGAATGACTATAGTCATAATTTGATAGAAGAAACTTCTTTATACAAGATTCAGATGTTTAGGAAAATACAGAAGGTAAAATAAGATATGAGCTTGTGGTTTGTAAAAATACTGAATTTAGAAATATTAATTGAAAGGACTTCTCTTCAAATTAAAAGATTTTGAGCAAGATTTTCTTTTTAATTATATATACTTTGAACTAGCTGTGTTGTGTCGAGCTTTTTGTTTCTTTAGGGCCAATGCAGGTAAACTATAAGTAAAATTCTTATTACTTGTGTTAAGTTGACATTTTGTGTCTGTCATGAAAATAAACTTTGACCTGTTTGCCATGTTCAAAAGATGTTTGCTTTATATGTTGAGAAGTTTTAACGGAAGTATTAATAGTTTCTATGAGTAAAATTTGCAGTTTGTGAGTAATATTATCCTAATCTTAACACGCGGTTTCTGGTAGAAGTACATGGTACACAGTGATAGGAATTTTACTTAACCAAACCTTGAGCTCAATTAACATTTTTCTCACATATAAGTTTGCTGCACTTATGTGCGTGCTTGCTCTCTTTTGTTCCCCCTCTCATTTGTTGATTGTAGGCCGACACATCTGCCGCAAAACCTTTGTTGGCCAACTATCTCTCTCAGCAACTCTGTGTAGCTTTAATGGCTACTAAACTGCAAATTTTCATTTACTTGCCTGTTTCATCTCTTGGTATTATGAAATAGTGAGCCATTTAATGTGGTATTTGTTTGTCATATACTACTCTGTAGTTCGTTGTTCATGGGGATTTATGTGAACCTTTATGTGTCATTTTAGAGTCCCACTAAAACCTTTGCTGTTGTGTGCAATTTATGATTGTGGCTGTTTAGTTGCCCTTATTCCGTCACCTTTCACAAAAGAAAAAGAACTTTATGTGAAGCTTTAGTTGTTTTATTGGCAGATCCAGGTGAATGATCTAATGGAGTCTAAAGGTGGGAAGAAGTCTAGTAGTAAATCCTCACTCTACGAAGCACCCCTCGGCTACAGCATTGAAGACGTTCGACCAAACGGTGGAATCAAGAAGTTCAGATCTGCTGCTTACTCTAACGTAAGTATCTGGATTTCGTTTGTTTTGGATATGAGCATTAGAAAATGAGCGTTAAGAATTCTATAATTCTGAATTTCTGATTACTATCACTTTTTTTTTCTTGTTTTTTACATGTGCAGTGCGCTCGCAAACCTTCCTGACATTCCTTAAGCTTCTATTCTAGTCTAGCACGTGTCTCCTTACCCAAAAAATCCCCCAAAAAAGTTTCTTCTTTCAATTAGTTCGTGTTAAACCCTCACTCTTTTACCCCTCCTTCAACTGCTTTCTGCATTTGCTCTCCTTGTTTGTGAACAATTTCCTCTAAAAGATCATTAGTTGCTGGGAACATTTTTTCTATCATGGAAGTGGCATTGCCAGTTTCTGCCATTGGTTTTGAAGGTTATGAGAAGAGGCTTGAAATTTCATTTTTTGAGCCTGGCCTTTTTGCTGATCCCGAAGGAAAAGGACTTCGATCACTGTCAAAAGCACAATTGGATGAGTTCCTAGGACCTGCTGAGTGCACCATAGTTGATTCTCTTTCTAATGAGTGTGTTGACTCCTATGTCCTTTCTGAGTCCAGCCTTTTCATTTTTCCTTACAAGATAGTCATCAAGACATGTGGTACCACAAAGTTGCTTCTCTCAATTCCGGTCATCCTGAAGTTGGCTGATACCCTTTCGCTCAAAGTACAAGCGGTGAAGTATACACGTGGGAGCTTCATCTTCCCTGGTGCCCAGTCATTTCCTCATCGCCACTTCTCTGAAGAAGTTGCGGTCCTTGATAGCTACTTTGGAAATCTTAGTTCAGGCAGCAAAGCTGCAATTTTGGGCAGTACTGACAATCTTCAAAAATGGCATGTTTACTCTGCCTCTGCTGGGTCGATTCAGACTAAGAACCCTGTCTACACTCTTGAGATGTGCATGACTAATCTGGATAGGAATAAGGCTTCTGTCTTTTACAAGACTGAATCAAGCTCGGCGGCTGAAATGACTATTAGATCCGGCATAAGGAAGATCCTCCCTGACTCTGATATATGTGATTTCGAGTTTGATCCTTGTGGTTATTCCATGAATTCTATTGAAGGAGCTGCGCTTTCTACTATTCATGTTACACCAGAAGATGGTTTTAGTTATGCTAGCTTTGAAGCAGTTGGGTATGATTTGAACTCCTCGAGTCTCGGGTCACTGGTTAGGAGGGTGCTGACATGTTTCCAGCCTGATGATTTTTCTGTTGCTCTGCATGCTGATTATGTTGCTTGTGAGCCACTGGAACGCATTTGCTCTTTTGACGTTAAGGGCTACTCTCACGCTGAGTGGAGCCCAGAAGAACTTGGTAAGGGTGGTTCTATTGTCTACCAGAAGTTCACTAGGAGTTCCCTCTGTGGATCTCCCAAATCTGTTCTGCAGGACTGCTGGAACGAGGAAGAGAAGAGAAACGAAGAAAAGGAGGTGTGTTGAGGGTTGTTTAGTTCAATTACCAGTGTCGTTTGCAGATGTTTTACTATGTTTAGTTGCGTTGCTCCTTTGTTTTCTCCAAATAAATGGGCTTTATATGTCCTTAGAATTGGTAACAAAAACTTTGAACTTAGTTTGTCCTTTTGCTTGTATATTGGATTATTACCGCATTTTGTTGTTCTCAAACTCGTTTGTTATTTGGTTATCCCTAATAAATGTGTTTTGTCCATTCACTTAAGATGTGATTTTATGTTTCATTAGTTGGCTTTTTTTCTTCCTGGATTTGTTATTAGTTGCTGATTTGATATTATGATATTGAAAATTGATGTTACGAACAACTCTTGCAACTATTCAAGCAAATCATACATTCTATATTAGGTTCATACAACAACATGCCCCGTAAAAAGGATAGAGTGCATGCAGATTTTATCCCTGCAACGAGTGCACAACATCAGGCACCAGTGACTGGATTACCTAAAGCATCCACCATTTCAATATTATAAAAAGACAGTAAACTGGACAAGGCAAATACTCCCCCTGCAACTGCTACTGAAAATATAGCCAGCTTGTGACATAATAATGCCATCTTTGGCTGATTTTCCTTCATGGATTCCGACGCCATCGAACCTGAGAATGCAAACATGAGAGATAAAACAAATCCTTGAAAGAGAAGAGGCTTTCTTGTGAATATCACAGTTGGTACTAAATCTTCTTTTATCCTCTCAAATGGAAGCTGAAAAATTGCAATAGCTGTCAAAAATGCAATTCTGTATAAAGCATCTTGAGTGCTACTAGTTGTGCCTGTGGGAAGAAATATATTATCTTTGTTATCCAAAGATTGCTTTGTAGAGGAATCATCACTTGTTACATTCATCCTATTGAAAATATTGTGAAGAATAATTGATGAGTTTATATTACTATGAATTTTATTGAAGAAAATACCCTCAACATGTTATATATAATGGAAATGAAGGTGTGAAAGCAAAAAAAGTGTAGAAAAGGGAAATGCTATAGAAAAGAGTTGGGCGTTTCTTGGTACTTTCTCTTTCACTATCACACATTAAAAATCAATGCTTGGAAATTTCCACGAAGTAGTTCATTTGGAAAATTATTTCATCCGTTCACTTTTTACTAGATTATTATATCATTAAAAATAAATATTCATTAGAGTATTGCTAAACGGCAAGACACTTTTTTGACATGAATTGATAAGACAGGGGTAGAGGTAAATGACCAGATAGCCCTTTGACTTCAAAACCGCTTATTTTTTTCCTCTAAAAAGGAAAATCACTCTTGATTTTTTCTTTTTTATTTACTCTCTCTCTCTTGCTTTACTTTTTTTTTTCTTTACTTCACTCATCAATTTAATTTTATTTGAGATAAGTGTCAAAAACATACCTAAACTATTCATTTTTTTTTAATTTCATACCTAAACTACTGAGAGTGTGAGTTTCATACCTAAACTATCTCTTTTTAGTTTGAGAAACACACCTCAGTGGTGTGTAATACACTCTCTTTTATTTGAAAAAATCTTGACACATGACATCCCACATAGATAATATATTTTACATAGATAAAAATTAAATAACAAAATATTAATATTAATTAAAAATTAAAGATTAATTGTTTACTATCCACATAAAAAATCAAATTATTTTACTTATCCCACTCCATCAACTCCTCCACATACCTCCTCCCTGACAACCCCCATCCTGTTTTTTAATTTTTAATTTTAATCAATAATAATAATTTATTTATTTATTGTCAAGATTAAATGTTTTGTCTATATGGAGTGTGATGTGAAAATTCTTTAAAATAAAAGAGAGAGTGTACTATACATACCATGATGAGAGTGATATAAAAGAGAGAGGTGTGTTTTTCAAACTAAAAAGTGATAGTTTAGATATGAATAGGGGTGTTCATGGTTTGGTTTGGATCGGTTATTGATTAAATCAAAACCAAACCAATCTAATCAATTTTTTAAATTTCTAAAATCAAACCAAACCAAACGAAAAAAATAACCATCGATTTGGTTAGTGTTGGTTTGGTTCAGTTTTTCTGGTTTATATTCGATTTGAAAGTAATAATTTTTGTGAAGACCTACGTATCACAAATACCAAGTACATGAACAATTTACAGAAAAACTAATGTCGGTTCAGTCAAGCAATTAAACAATATTAGAGTTATCATTACACGAACAAAGTGATTCATTTAAGAGTAAGTATGACTATTTTATGTGAAGGTACAGTAGGTAAAGATTAAAATGGATTTTGATGGACTTGGATTTGAGATTGTTATACTTGGGCTAAAGTGTTGGGCTTTGATAAAATGATAAAGTTAAAGAGTTAAGTTAATTAAAATTTAACAAATATTTTAATTTACTTATGAATAATATATAAATAATTATAAAATTTATATATCTAATTTATCGGTTCGGTTTGGTTATTTTTGCGGTTATTTTTTAGTAAAACCAAAACCAAATCAAATAGTATCCATTTTCAATTTAAAAACCAAACCTATCCAAACTAAATCAAATATCAGTTTTTTTATCGGTTTGGATCGGATTGCGATTTGGTTTGATTTGGTTGTTAACCATAACCATGAACAGCCCTAGGTATGAAACTCAAACTTTCAATAGTTTAGGTATAAAACTCAAAAAATGTTGTTCAATATTTTATTTTGTTGTTAGATTTATATAATTTTAACAAGATGAATCCGAACAATCAGAATAGTCAATTAAACGAAGTATTGAATAATGTTTTGGGGTTAGATGAGGATGATAGTTTGTTGTCCCAAAATCATGAAGATTTCGATAGTGCATACGATAGGCCTGAAAAAAAATTAAAAATTTCTCGTGACCTATAGACTTTAAAAAAACTAAAAAATACCTAAAATTGGGGACCTAAACTTAGATTCGAACTCGTGACCTTTAGACTATTCGTTTACGCTTTAACCATTTGCGCTGCAATAACATTCATTCATAATTACGAAAGGAAATATATTTACTCTTTATGATATCAGTTGTTTATTGAATATCACTAGTAAATTTAAAATGAGATATTATCAATAAATATAGTCTAATAACTACTAAAATGTGAAGATAAATTGATCAAAGGTTGACATGTACCATAATTTTTTGTATTATCCAATTAAAACTTGATCATGCATATATAATCGCATTCAATTAACTTGTATTTGTGAGGGAGCATAACTCATATAATACTTTATCCATTACATTTATTTTCATCATAATGATTCGACTTATAATAATGAAAAATCTTCAATTTTTGTGAAACAATACAAATATAAACTTTTACAATCTTATTTACAAAAAAATGAATTTAAAAAATTATTTAAATCCTAAAAGTTTCAAATAGTCTATTTTTTTTAAAAGACCTAAAATTGAGACATAACTGTCACGACCCAAAACGAGTTGTGAGTGGCACCCACACTTAACCTCCTAAGTGGGCGAACCAAGGAATCTAAAACCCCAACATATATCAATAATTCAACTATAATACCAATAAAATGCGAAAGCTTAAAACTTATTAAAGTAACTGATTAAATAAACATCTAAAGTCTAACACTTACTATCCCCAAAATCTGAAAGTCATCACATCAAGGACATCTGTTCTCAATTACCAAGTCTAAAAGTATTGAAAATACCGAAATAAATAAATAAGATGATCCATGTCCGAAATTTAAGGACATCATGACATAAATGAGAGAATCTATCACGAGATAGAAATAATAGCTCACCCTGAAACTCTGATGTGCAGGAGATTGTCTAGAGCTGAGGGCGAGTCGAAGTCGATGGTACACTTACGCACTTTACAAAAGAAAAACGAAGAAAATACAAGTAGGGATCAGTACAAGAAACACGTACTGAGTAGGTATCATCGGCCAACCCAAAATAGAAATTAACATATATTGAATAATAATATAAAATCAACTACGATACTTGACAGGTGGCAATCAACAAACAACATAAACCAGTGCGAACAACACCATAGTAGGTACACAATCAATCACAATATCAAGCACACTTATGAAGACTCATGCCTCCACACCATACTCATTTGGAAAATAGGTTCTTTGAGATTGAGTATATTAAGTTAATTTGAGATTCCTTTCCTTTAATGTATCGTGTCGGAACATGACACTCCGATCCCATAATACCGTATCGGAACGTGACACTCCAATCCAATAATACCGTGTCGAAATGTGACACTCCGATCTCATAATACCGTATCGGAACGTGACACTCCAATCCAATAATACAGTGTCGGAATGTGACACTCCGTTCCAAAAATATCGATCCAATTATCTCATTAATTTATTTCATCAAGCCTTGTTTATTCAAGGCATCACTTTGATAGATAGGGTTCAAGATTATAAATTCTACGGTCTCAAGATTTTAGACCAACCACAAACCACACAACCAAGTTATACAACCACACAATTAAGTACATAGGAAACTTCACAATATCACTCAATACTTATCAATCGCTATTGAAAGTCTATCTATCAAATAGAAATAACCATAACCTACCTCCACTGAAGAACTGAAGTCAAGTAAACTACTCCTTCAATGCCATTTCTTTCCTCAATGCCTTCGAACCTTCCAATCTATCAAATATATATGCATAATTTATAAGTGAACGAGTCTATAAACAATCAAATTAGTCTATGTTTAGCCTAGACCAAAAAACTCACCTAATTATATAATCAGTTTCCTAAAGTTCAAACCTAAGGCTAGGTCTTAATTCCCCCAATTAACATAACCTTAATAAACTTTAAATAATTTAATACACCTAATATTCAATTACCTATATCAATATACTAAAATTCAATTTATATGATGATGGTAAGTAGTAACCTTCAAGATTAAGCCACTGATTGCAGAAACCAGTGCCAACCATATAATGATTATCTAATTATTATTTTAATTGAAACAAAGACATTTGCCAAATAGTATAAAAAACTCAAATGGCAAAGGTCAGCCAAAAATAGAAAGAAAAGAAAATCTCCCTTTTCTATATAACTCCTTAACTACTGCAATTTTCAACTATTGCTCCCACCTTCAATTTCCCTCCATTATTTTCGCTGACCCCGTCAAAACTTTTCATTCTATTTTATTATTAATTATTTTTTTAAAGATAAAATTACTTTTCTCTTTATCGATGGAAACGAGCCAAACATTTGCTCATTTCCCCTCTCTTCCGCAAGCACAACACAGACGCATTCATTTCCACCCCTCTTCTCTTTGACCTAATTTTTCTTTTATTTGTGGAGCTTAGTAGAAGCAGAACGATGGAAAATAGAAGTTGTGGAGCTTAGCAGAAGCAGAACGATGGAAGATAGTAAGTTCTTCATGTATGTGATTTTAGGCAAACATAAACCCATTTTTTCTTCAAATCTGAACCCGTTTCTCTCTTCAAACCTCATGTGAAATCTAATGAAATGGAGGGCTTTATGTTTTCTTGTAAAATCTAAGGAAATTGAGGTTTTCTTCTTCAACTGTTGGAGGTTCTCTTCTTCAATCTTTGAGGTTATAGATGAAGAAACAACATGTTCGAACTTTTGAGGTTTCCTTCTTGAATCTCTTTTTTTTGTCTTTATTATTTGGGTGTGGTTAGTGTATTTGATGTATTTCTCTATTTGTGGGTTCTTTTTCATTAAGTTGTAGCGATTGTGAGTTTAATATTTTGTTGAATTTATGGTAAAATTGACTGCTCTAGACCTATTTAACTTGAAATTGATGTTGTATTTATTGTCCATGGGTTATTCAATTGGGTTTGAATACCATTGTATTGATGACGTCTTCATTGATTTCACCTCTCACTTACATTATTGTTAACGATTTAAGTTATAGAGCCTCTAATTTATTGGATTTCAAGTTGAAATTTATGAGCACTGCTACTGTTTCTGTTGTGTTTTAATATGATTTGAAAAATTAACCAGTGATTTAACAGAGACATATCGGTAACAGTTCTCAAAAATGACTTCTTTGTGTGTATCTTTCTTCTCTGTATACATATGTTATTCATGGGTATTTGATTCAATTATCAGAATTGAATAATTATAGAGACAGACACTGAGTTTGGCTACTATTCTCTCTAGAAATTGTTGTGAAATCGAAGAAAATAGAAGGCTGAAGGTTTGCTTGTGAAATCTGAGAAATCTTGATGTTTTTTTCTTCAACAACTGAAGGTTCTGTTCTGACATCTTTGAGGTTATAGCTGAAGAAACTTCAAGTTTGAGATGTTGAGGTTTTCTTCTTGAATCTCTTCTTTTTCCTTTAATCTTTGAGGTGTAGTTAGTGTATTTGATGTATTTTTTTTCCTGATTGTGGGGTTTTCCCATTAAGTTTTAGCTATTGTGGGTTTAAAGTTTTGTTGGCAGTTATGGTGAAATTGATTACTCTAGACCTATTTCTGTTGATATTGATGTTGAATTTGTTGTTCCATGATTCATTCAATCGGGTTTTGATTACACTTGCATTGATGATGTCTTCTTTCATTTCACCTCTCGCTTGAGTAGCTATGTGAGAAATTTCGGTTTCATTATTGTTAAAGAGTTACATAGAGCAACAGGAAACAAGAGATACATTAGTATGAAAGTGGAAAAAACTGAATTTCACTGTTGGTTTTAGACTTTTTGACATAAAAATCTGAAACATCCTAAAATTCTAGATCAATATTATTTACGTTAAAATTCTGTTTTATCACTTTTAAGGAATGTTCTGCCTTGATTTTTTATCAAAAAGAAAATTAGTAGGGATACTTTTTTGAAAAGAATTGAATCCTCAAGGCAATTCGTATGTCCAGCGACCATTTTCCATTTCTTGAATGTCCACATATAAGTCGTTAATAACAAATTTGAAATTATGATAAACTTTTTAAAGTTATTTCTTGACAGGTCATGTAGATCAGTGTTTTGTATATATTTCCAATTATAACGGAAACTTTGATATTTATTTCATATATTAAGAAAAACTATGTAATGCTTGTTGTAATTGAATTTTGATTGATATGAGTTTTAAACTACATATTCTCCATGTACTTTTTGAGATATGTTTGTTCATGTGTAAAATATTGTTGTCTTTTTATTTCATAGTTTTTCATAAATTTGATTCTTTTTATCTGTTTGTGTCGCTAAATATCAATGATAATTTAGATAGAAGTTGGATGAGTATGAGACGATGCAGTGATAAATACATTAGTAGAGTGAATGATTTTCTTGATAAGACATTTCAACGAGCTTCAAAAGGAAATGAAATATTATGCCCTTACAAAAATGCATCAATCGTTATTGGCATTACAGAAATGTGGTGGAGGATCACTTGATTGTAAATGAATTTGTGGATGGATACAACAAATGAATTTTTCACGGGGAGAGAGTTTCCTCACGAAATACACAAATTTCACGCAATCATGATGATATTAATGGACTACTTCATGATACATTTTGAAATATAGAGGGTGAAGTCATGGAGAAGGAGAGAGAAAAGGTCTATCGAAGATGCAACGAGATTTTTTAACTTACTGGATGAAGGAAAAAAGAGTTATATCCGGGGGTGTGAGAACTTCAGTAAGTTAAGTTTCATCATTCGGTTATACTTGCTTAAATCCCTACATGGGTTGAGTGATGTGGCTTTTACTGATCTGTTAGACTTGTTAAAAGAAGCATTTTTCTTTGCTCAACTATCTGAGTCTTTCAATAAAGCTAAAAAATGATAAAAGATTTGGGTCTCGTCTATGAAAAAATACATGCATGGCCTAACGATTACTTGTTATTTTGAAATGAAAATGCAGAGAAAGATAATTGCTCTTAGTGTGGATCTTCTAGATCTTCAAATGAGGGTGATGACACGACTACTGCAAGCTCTAAAATACCAGCAAAGAAATTAAGGTACTTTCCCTTAAAGCCTAGGCTTCAAAGAATGTTTATGTGTCCTGAAACAGCTGTTGCAATGAAATGACATGATTCTGAACGACCTAATGATAGGAATTTAAGGCATCCTGTTGATGGAGAAGCTTCGAAGGATTTTGATTCTATGCATCCAAACTTCTCAAATGATCCTCGTAATGTTCGATTGGGCCTTTCAAGTGATGGTTTTAATCCATTTCGGACCATGAGCATTTCCCATAGTACCTGACCTGTTATGTTGATGAACTATAATTTATCACCATGGATTTGCATGAAGCTAGAGTATATGATGTTGTCGATGATCATTCCAGGGCCATTATCTCCTAGACAGGATATAGATGTGTACCTACAACCATTAATTGCTGAATTGAAGGAACTATGAGAATTTGGGATAGAAACATATGATGCTCATACAATCAAACATTTCAAATGCGTGCAGCTTTAATGTGGACAATTAATGATTTTCCAGCGCTATCAATGTTTTCTGGATGGAGTACTAAGGGAAAATTAGCATGCCCCACGTGTAACTATGACACATGCTCTTAATATATCAAACATAGTCGTAAAATTTGTTACTTAGGTCATCAGGATTTTTTGCCTCCTGATCATCCATTTAGAAGAGACAATGAATCTTTTAATGGAGCGGAGAATCATAGACTTGCACCTACATCCTTGTCGGGCATAGAAGTGTTTAAAAAGTTGCATGATTTCAATAATGTTTTTGGGAAGATCAACAAAAAAAGACGTCGAAATAATGAGGGTCCATGAAAGAAAAGATTCATCTTTTTTGAATTACCATATTGGAAACATAATAAGTTGAGGCACAATCTTGATGTGATGCATATTGAGATAAATATATATGATAATTTGCTTGAAACGTTATTAGATATCCCAAGAAAGTCAAAAGATCACATTAATTTTCGTTATGACTTGCAAGAAATGGGAATACGAAAGAAGCTTCATCCAAGGAAAGATAATACAAATGTAAAAACTCATTCAGCTAAATCTTGTTTTACCATGAAGCCAGACGAAAAATAATTATTTTGCACTGTTTTAAAAAATGCAAAATTACCAAAAGAATTTGCCTCAAACATATCATACCGTGTTGCTGTGGATGAGATGAAAATATCAGGGTACAAAAGCCGTGATGCTCATTTTATAATGCATTACTTAATTCAAATTGCGGTTCGAAAAGGATTGCCGAAGAATGTTTCATTAGCCTTAATTAGGTTGGTAAACTTCTTTAAAGCTATATGCAGTAAGGTTATAAGACGAGCAAATCTTTAGCCAATGCAAATTGAAATCAAAGAAATTGTATGTAAGCTTGAAAAGATTTATCCTCTTATCTTTTTTTGATATAATGGAACATTTGTCTGTCCATTTGGTTTGTGAAACTGCAAGGTCGACAGAGTGAAGATGACGACCAATCATTTGATGCTTTTACATACGTCATGGGAAAGGAACACCCAGGGAGCCTGAAATTGTATGGACGAGGAGTTATCAAAAGTACTTTGAAAAGGAAAGCGCTTTCTGAACCTTGTTTAACTTCTAATGATGAGAGGATGGAAAAAAATGGAGGAATTGGAAGAGAGGATGCATCAGAGGATGGAGGAAAAATTAGAACAACAAAAAGTAACCATACACCAAGAAGTTACAAATGATATTCTTGGACGAATTAATCGTATGTAACCAGGAATTCAATTGAATGCTGCCACGTTGGCCTCATTGGGTACTCAGTCATCACAAGAAGATATGAAACTGTTAAATCATCCATCTTCTAGCAAAAACAATCAAGGTATGAAGTTTATTATTTTTCTTTATCTTCACTTCAACACTAGCTTGGTTTGAATGTGCTGCCTATGTCTATGTATCAATGTTGTTTCTAGACTGTTTTTGCGACTGTTTAAATGTGCTGCCTATGTCTATGTATCAATGTTGTTTCTGGACTGTTTCTGCGACTTTTTGAATGTACTGCCTATGTTTATGTATCAATGCTATTTCTGAATTGTTTTTGCGATTGTTTGAATGTGTTGCCTATGTCTATGTATCAATGTTGTTTCTAGACTAGCACAAATGTAGCATAAATTAAAGTACCGGACTGTTTCTGCGACTTTAAAATTTGGATCTTTCGATGTTGCTTGAGCATGTCTCCAATCTTCTATTATTGTATGTTTCATGAGAAACAACTTCTTCTCTTTTTCTAATTGGTGAATTTGTGAATATGTCCTCATGTGTTGACAGATGATTAATTTTGTGAGCATCTTTTAAATTAAGAATCCTCCTCGCTTGACTTGGAAAATCTGAAAAACTATGAATCTCAAACCTGCCTGGAGTTTGTATGATATTCTGGAAAGTTATAACTTGTGTGCTTGGTGTGTGCGTGTGATTTATGATGCATTTTTTAGTATATCATCCATTGCCAAGTATAGTATCGAAATTGGAACTTCATCTAGCTTAATTGTACTGTCTTTTGTTGCTTTTTTCCTGCGCGTAGTTTGTTTCTTTCTTGTCTTCAGTTATAAGTGGTACAATCCATTTCTAGCTATTAACTCACAGAGATTTTTTCTGAAATTGAGTTAGACTCTTCTCTTAATTCAAAACAGTTACTTTTATTGAAAACATAGGCATATTTCACCTCTTTTTCGACTTGAGAGTAAACCTATTTTTTTCTGGCCCACTTTTGCAAACCTACCTCACCTTGTATAGCTCTTCCAGCTACTCCTTTTATGACTTTCTTGGTGTTGGTTCATTTTCATCCTTTTATTAGTATTAAATAATCCATTCAATCTCAAAAAGAGAATAGGATACTTGGAAGAACTTTGTGATCTGAAAAGACTTGCTTTTCCCACTAGTTTTCTCATTTTTTTACTGGATATGTTAATATCTATTCTGTTGTGTTTTTCTTAATGGTCTATGTCTACTTGGTGAAGATATGTCTTTCCTTGTCCTGCTCTTAATGTTTTGACGAAATCCCTTCTGTTGTGTTTTTCTTTTGCAAAGATGCTTGTTGGTATTTTGTTTACTATTTTCATACTCCATTTCAAGTGACATTTTTTGAGATGGCTTCTTTTATGAGGTCAAGTGGAAACTGAGTGATTAAATAAAGCATCAGTTACAATAACTTGTGTGCTTGATGTGTGCATGTGATTTATGATGCATTTTTGAATAATGTTTCATGCTTGGCTAATAGAATTGGCATAGGGAATAATGTTCAGTCTATTTGGTTACGAAATATTGAATGGACATTATCACACAAAGGCCTATTTTGGACTAGTCATTTGTTTGTTTTGGTCGACCTTGATAACTTCCATGGTTTGAATTTGACTAGTACTCATGATGAATTGGAGGGGTTTGAATAAAGTTTGAAGGTTCTGTCCCTTCCTGTTTGGTTGTTAAAATTCCTTCCCCTGAAAATTGTTTGGTATACTTTGGTCTTTTGTTCTGTCCTTCAATAAACTTTTATTTATGGTCTTTTGTAGGTGTAGAAGATAACCAGCACGAGGATGATGAAAGATGAAGACCTTAATATATTTGATTAAAAGTTGTAGAATCCTATTAATTTAGCTCAACTATTTTGTTTATTGACATTTTGAGACTTTTGTTAAGCAGCAGTCTTTTGTTTTAGTATCTATTGGTATGGAAGTGCAAACTATTGAAAACATATATTTTGGTATATTTTACCTTTATGAATATTGTGACTAGGATATTTCGAATTATATATATATATATATATATATATATATATATATATATATATATATATATATATATATATATATATATAATGCTTAAGAAACATGAACTATTGCAACAGGTTGGGTAAATCTGTATATTCATATAGATTGGTTGTAATAGAAAATAAAACTGTTGCAATATCAATAAAAATTGTTGCCATAATATTTAAAAAAGTGTTGCGATATGAACAAGCTATTGCAATGGACTCTATTGCAACGCTATGTAACATTTACTACAACCCCTAATTCAACAGTTGTTAATGGTTACAATTGTGTGATATTATAGTGCCTATAGGTCGAAGAAAAACCGTTGCAATAGAGGGCCCTATAGCAACACTTTCGAGAACTGTTACATTACCTGTTAAAATAGAGCTATAGTAACGCGAACAGATGAGACGGTTCACAAACCGTTGTTGTAGCTCTATGACAAACAGTTTGTTGTCCTATTGCAACACATATGAAACTGTTGTCGTAGGCCTAATTTCTAGTAGTGTCAGCAACCTAATCTTTCAATCGTTAATTGTTTCTGCTTATATTTTGACCAATCATCACATCTGCACTTAACATTTTTCAATTTTTCAACCAAATTTGTGTAGGTATAAAAAGGGCTAACAATTCACCTCCTTCTTCTTAAACACATACCAATATAATAATCTATTCATATGATCAACACTCTAATATTGAAAGCTGAAGGAAAAACTTTGCTAACCTGAAACGCTTCTTCAGTTTGTTCTTGACAATCGTGTGACTTTTTTTTTCTTTTCTATAGATCAGTTATCACCCTAATTATATATCTTAAAATTATAAAAGTGATAAAAGTGACCCACTATAAATTTTAAAGTTATCTTCTTTAACCACCAACTAAGCATATTATTAAAACAACTCCACTAATTCTCTAATTGTAACTACAAATAGTCCAAAATACCCCTATAGAACCTATGGAAAAGTATTTTATGCAATAAAATGTTCTAGTACTCAATACGACCAAAAGGAACGTTACAATAACCTAGATTCGAACTCGTGACCTATAGACTATTCATTTAAGTTTTAACCATTTGCATTACAATATCATTCGTTCATAATTATGAAAGGAAATATATTTACTCTCTTCATATAAGTTGTTTAATGAATGTCACTAGAGAATTTAAAATGTGATATTATCAATAAATATAGTTTAATAACCCCTAATACGTGAAGATAAATTGATCAAAGATTCACATGTACCATAACTAATTGTATCATCCGATTATAACTTGATCATGCATATATAATCACATTCACTTGGCTTGTATTTGTGAGGGAGCATAACTCATATAATATTATATCTCTTACATTTATTTTCATCATAATGATTCGACTTATAATAGTGAAAAATCTTCAATTTTTGTGAAACAATCCAAATATAAACTTTTACAATCATATTTACCAAAGTAATATAAAATTAATAATTATTTAAATACTAATAGCTTCAAAGAGTCTAATTTTTTTTTAGAAATACCTAAAATTGGGACCTAACTTAGATTCGAACTCGTGACCTATAGACTATTAGTTTAAGCTTTAACCATTGGCGCTGCAATAACATTCGTTCATAATTACCAAAGAAAATTTATTTAGTCTCTTTATATATCAGAAGGGAATTTAAAATGAGATATTATCTATAAATATAGTCTAATAACCCCTAAAATGTGAAGATAAATTGATCAAAAGGTTGACATGTACCATAACTAATTATATTACACAATTAAAACTTGATCATGCATATATGATCACATTCAATTAACTTGTATTTGTGAGGAGCATAACTAATATAATACTATACCCATTATATTTATTTTCATCATAATGATTCGACTTACAGTAATAAAAAATCTTCAATTTTTGTGAAACAATCCAAATGTAAACTTTTACAATCATATTTACAAAAAAATATAAAATTAAAAATTATTTAAATCATATTTACAAAACAAATATAAAATTAAAAATTATTTAAATCATATTTACAAAAAAACTATAAAGTTAAAAATTATTTAAATCCTAAAAACTTCAAAGAGTCTAAATTTTTTTTACAAAAATACCTAAAATTGGGACCTAACCTAGGTTCGAACTCGTGATCTATAAATTATTCGTTTAAGCTTTAATTATTCGCGCTGCAATAGCATTCGATCATAATTATGAAAGAAAATTTATTTTATCTCTTTATATCAGTTGTTTAATGAATATCACTAGAGAATTTAAAATGAGATATTATCAATAAATATAATCTAATAAACCCTAAAATGTGAACATAAATTGATCAAAGGTTGACATGTATCATAACTAATTATATTACACAATTATAACTTGATTATGCATATATAATCACATTCAATTGACTTGTATTTGTGAGGGAACATAACTCATATAATATTATATCCTTTACATTTATTTTCATCATAATGATTAGACTTATAATAATGAAAAATCTTTATTTTTTGTGAAAATGATCCAAATATATACTTTTACAATTTTATTTACCAAAAAAAACAAGAAATTAAAATTATTTAAATCTTAAAAGCTTCAAAGAGTCTAATTTTCAGAAAAATATACTTAAAGTTGGGACCTAATCTAGATTCGAACTCGTGACCTATTGACTATTCGTTTAAACTTTAACATTCGCGCTGCAATAGCATCCGGTCATAATTACGAAAGAAATTTATTTAGTTTCGTTATATCAGTTGTTTGATGAATATCACAAGGAAATTTAAAATGAGATATTATCACTAAATATAGTTTAATAACCCTTATAATGTGAAGATAATTTGATCAAAGATTGACATGAACAATAACTAATTGTATTACACAATTATAACTTGATTATGCATATATCATAATTTGTGTGTTCGTTGATAAAAAATTGGACATCGATTTTTTTTGGATAAATTTTTTCAATCTATTATTTAATTAATAAATGGTCCATAATGATTTTATATATAAACCTTCTCCAAAATTGAAAAAGAAATTGTTCTCTTTGTTAGGATTAATGTTTTTCTTTATAATAATCAAATTTTAACATTTACTTCATTGTTTAATTTATAGTTTTATTTTGATAATGTTGATAGTGCATTTTCTTGTTGATATGACTCCTAATTTAATTGATTATTTTTATTTAAATCAAATATTGACAAACATCTTAATATATCGTCGCTAAATCTTTAATATTGTAAGAAAATAATAAAATCGTTGGAAATAATTTATCATCTTTTTTTAAAATGATTAAATTCTTAGATAATGCGTAATTTGTTTTTTTGAAGGATCCTTTATAGATGTACCTTATCAAAATTTTATAGTATCGTATATTTTTGAGAAATTCACAAAAATTAAATAGCAAGAAAAATAAAAAAAATGTTAGAGATAAGTGTCAAAAACACACCTTTTTTTGAATTTCATACCTAAACTATTGAGAATGTGAGTTTCATACCTAAATTATCACTTTTTAGTTTAAGAAACAGACTCCAGTGGTGTGTGTAATGCACCCTTTCTTATTTAAAAAAACCTTGATACATGACATTCCACATAGATAAAATATTTTACCTAGATAAAAATTGAATAATAAAATATTAATATTAATTAAAAATTAAAGATTGAACTGTTACTTACCGTATAAAAATTAAATTATTTATATTACTAAAAAATTAATATTAACTATTTTTAGTAATATAAATAATTAATTTTAAGATAGAAAAATAATATTAAAATATTAGAATAGAATGAATATTTCTTTTTGTATTTCATATTTTTTATTAATAAAATTATATAAGTATGGAAGTAGAGAAATTTGGAACATTAATTTGAAAACAAAAGTCAAAGAAAAAGAAGTTAAAAAAAAAGTAAGAAAGAGAAAAAATTGTTTAAAGAAGAGAGAGAAAAATGGATTTGGTCATTTTCTGAAATAGAACCCAAACACTTTCCACATGACACAATATAAATGGAGTCTTATAAACCTCAACTGCTATATGAGGCTCCATTTATATTGTGTCATGTGGAAAGTGTTGGGTCCCATTTCAGAAAATGACTCAAATCCATTTTTCTCTCTCTTCTTTAAACGATTATTTCTCTTTGTTACTTTTTTTTATTTCATTTTCTTTGACTTTTCTTTTCAAATTAATGTTTCAAATTTCTCTATAAGGGTTCAACTGACAAACGAAATCAAGTACAAGGACCTCTCAGGTCATTCCACGTTATTTTTACAGTTATAGTATCACGATTCAAAATCACAAGTCGTGATGACACCTATGATGTCAACCGTTAGGCTAAGCTAACCCGATAAGTTAACCAATTCCACTTAAAATATGGAAAAATAAGTAGCAAGCAAATATATTGCATACTAAGTCTTTTAAATAAAATGCGAAAAACTATAATACTACCCTAAGATTTAATGTCATAAGTACAAGAACTTCTAAACTACGAGGTAAGTATAGAACTTAGACGTTAAAAATATCCGATCAGAACACTAATAAAATAATAACCTAGACATAGTGGGAGGTGGGGGACACAAACTCCGTGACTTTGAGAAAATTTGATGTCGTTTGCATTATTACGTTGATTTTGATTTCATATAATATGATGAAATCGTCTACTATTTACTTTTTAGAGTGTATTTATATGGTGTGCCTATTTTCATAATTTTGAATTGAGGTACTTAGTTCACATCTAATTTCTAGAATTTCATACACAACAAATTGAGTATTCGTTGGATCTTAGCACAATTTTCATTCACAAACAGATGGTCAATCCAAGTAAATCATGAACAAAGTATGGTCAGGGATTGGGTGAAAAAAAAATTGAATTGAAAATATTTTTTAAAAATTGATGTTTTTTCAAAAAAAAAATGTAATTTGAAATTTGAGGAGAGTTTTGAAAAATGTTTTCCTTAATTTTTGAAGAAAGTCATTTTCCGTAATTTTGAGGAAAATGAGTTGATTTGGAAAAAACATTTTCCAAAACTTTTTGCCCAACCAAACATGGAAAAATTGGAAAACATTTTCCTTCATACCGAACACACTCTAAGTTATATTTTTTTTCTAAATCTGTTCCACCCTTATTGCAATGTATATTAAAGGTATACAAATGATTTTTTTTCCAAAAACTCCACTTCCTATTGAGTTTTTTCCATTTAATCACTATTCCATATTATAGTAATCTCCAAAATATTATTTCAATGTCCTATAAATACAACTTTTTCCTCTCCATTTTTTTCATTCAAATTATTCAAACCAATGTCCTATAAATACAACTATTTCCTCTCCATTTTCTTCACTCAAATTATTCAAACAATATATTTTTCTTTTATCTCTATGATCGCATTAACACTATCAGTTATCTTTCGATTTTATTCAAGATTCAAACTTTATCATAGTCTCTACTTTATCATCAGCAGCGTACTAAATCTTCTTCAAGCAATGAACTCTGCTGCTGATAGAATAGGGACTCTGTTAAAGTTTCTAACATAATTCTAATTTGTTGCTAAATATGTTCATATAATTTGTTGAAAGTGTTTCTGCAAAAGGATTTTTGTTATTTATCCAAAAGATTATTTATTTTGTATTTAAAATTAGCATATATATATATATATATGTGTTTTAGTTTTTATTTAGAAAAGATGAAAATCTTAACTTTTGAGTTAAAACAGATTACTTAGAAGATTTTTATCTTAGAGTTAAAGCTGTGGAACCTTTTCAAAATGCTAATAACATTCAGAGATACAAAAAAAGATTGGGTATGGTGTATGCCAATCATAATTGCAATGGTAAAATATGGATATTCATTCAAGAACATATTCAAGTGGAGGTTTTGGCTGATACTGATCAGATGTTGATTCTTCGACTGTTGTTTCTGGAAAATAATCAACCTTTAATTGTTTCCATTGTGTATGCAAAGTGTGATGCTGATGAGAAGGTACAATTATGGAATGATATTTACTGTATTAGCAATGATATTCATAATTCACCCTGGCTGATAGGGGGTTTTTAATGTCATCTTGAGTGAAGAGGAGAAGATCGGTGGTCTGCGTGTATATCCTAATGAGTATGAGGATTTTACATTTTGAGTGTGTTTGATATGAAGGAAAATATTTTCTAGAAAATGTTTTTCAATTTTCCTATGTTTGGTTGGGATAAAAGTTTTGGAAAATGTTTTTCAAATCAACCCATTTTCCTCAAAATTAAGGAAAATAACTTCCCTTCAAAAATTAAGGAAAACATTTTCCAAAACTCTCCTCCAATTTCAAATTACATTTTTTTTAGAAAAAAACATCAATTTTAAAAAAATATTTTCAATTTCAAAATTTTATTTTTACACTCAATCCCTGACCCCACAGGCCACCCCCCCCCCAAACCCCAAACCCCAAAAAAATTATTTTTATTTTTAAAAATACTATCAACTTCAAATTTTTATTTTTTCACTCCTACCTCCTCTCCCCACCCACTAACCCTCCACCACCACCCAAAAAAATAATAATTTTATTTTTAAAAAATATTTTCAATTTCATAAATTATTTTTTACTCTAGTAAAAATAATAGATGTATCTCAAAAACATTTTTCATTCATAAATCAAACAGTAAAAATTATTTTCGGAAAATATTTTCTATTCACCAACCAAACATAAGAAAATAAGTCAAAAATCTACTTGTTTTCCAGAAAAATATTTTTCATTGTTTTCCATGAAAAACATTTTCCTCCATACCAAACACACCCTTTGTGTGAATTCATGTGACTTGGTGTATGTGAGTTTTAAAGGGAGTCCTTTTACTTGGTGAAATGGGAGGATTGATGATCTCTGTATATTCAAAAGGCTGGATAGGTACATGATGAATCAGACTAGTTTTGGATATTTTGGGATGGTGAAATTTGAACATTTGGAAAGAACAACTTCTGATCATGCTCCTATGCTACTTACATGTGGGCAGAAGACAAATGTGACTAGGAGACCTTTCAGATTTCTTAAATTTTGGACAAAACATGCCAAATTTCAGCAGATAGTGAAGGATAACTGGTTTTAATAAGAAAAAGATATTTTATTAGGATGAAACAAAAGATGAAGAAGACTAAAACTGTTTTGTCTATCTGGAGTAAAGTTGGTTTTGGAGATATTTTTAAACAGGTAGCTATCGGGGAGAGATTGTAAGGGTGAAAAAGGTGTTATTTGAAAGAGGCCCTACAACAGACAATAGGAAAATATTACAAAAAGCCCAATAGAACTTAAAAAGATATGTACATTTTGAAGAAGAATATTGGATACAAAAAACATGTATTCAATGGGTTACAGAAGGGGAGAAGAACACAAGGTTCTTTCACAACTTAGTGAGAGGCAGAAGGAAAAGATTGAGTACTAACAATATTCAAAATATGGAAGGGGATTGGGTAGAAGGTGAAGAGCTAGTAGTTGCTGTTACTCAAGAGTATTATCAGAAGTAATTCACAGGCATTCTGAATATGGAGGAAGCCCCCTATTGAGATATATTCATAAAAAAGGGTTACAAATGAAGACAATAGAAGATTAAATCATCATCTTTCAATGAAGGAGGTTAGAAAAGTAGTGTTTGACCTCAATGGGGACAGTGGTAGTGGTCAGGATGGGTTTACTAAACATTTTTCCAACAATGTTGGGACATAGTTAGGGATGATATTGTTAATATGGTTGGTGATTTCTGTAATAGTGTCACCCTTCTTAAGTCTATTACACATACTAATTTGGTGTTATTACCTAAGAAAGATATATGTCAATCTTTGAGACCAATTAGTTTGAGTAATTTTCTTAACAAGGTGATTTCAACGGTGATGAATGATAGAGTTGGAGTTTTTCTTCCCTCACTGATTTCACAAAATCAGTTTGGATTTGTGAAAGCTAGAATCATAATTGAAAATGTGTTACTTGCTCAGAAGATCATATCCGATATTAGCAAAAGGGGTAAGCCAATAAATATGGTGATCAAGCTGGATATGGCAAAAACATATGACAGGGTGGATTGGAGCTCTCTAATAAAGGTGCTAGGAGGAATTATTTTTGATGGTAATGTTGTTGATGAAATCCGGAGAGTGGTTGGTAACAACCGATATTCTATACTTATCAATGAACATGCTTATGGATTCTTTCATTCACCTAGGGGAGTGAAAAAGGGGACCTTTTATCTCCTGCACTGTTCGTTCTAATTCCTGAAGTTCTTTTTAGAAGCTTAAATGTTTTGTTCTGTAATGAGGTTTACAAGGGTTTTGGATTGTCAAATATAGTGATCATATTAATCATCTTGCATATGCAGATGATACTATTATTTTTACGTCGCAGATGTCAATTCATTAGATGTACTGATGGAAAATTTGACCGATTATTTTGAAGCAAGTGAAAACTGGCTTTGCTAGAGGCAAGTTTCCACCAATGTATTTAGGATGTCCAATTGATCATACCAAGAGGAAGAAAGTACACTTTGCAAATTTGATGACAAAAGTGCATAGTAAGTTGCAAGCTTGGAAAGGGAAAATGATGTCATTTGGAGGTAAGGTTGTGTAATTCATAATGTGGTAAATAGCATACCTATATATCGTGTGTTATTCATGATTTGCATAGAGTTTTAATAAATTTTTGTGGGAACTTTAGAAGGAAGGAAATAACAAGCATTGTGTTGCATGGTGTGATTTATGTAGACCGAAGGAGGAAGGTGGTGTGAGATATAGATCTTTGTTTGATATTTCTAAAGATTATTTGCTAGGTGAATTTTTAGAACAAGAAAGTCTATGTGGTCTAATTATATGTGGAACAAAATTTTTAAAAAAAAAGAGAGACCTCAAGTGGTCTAGTGCAAAAATGGTTCTTTACCTTGGAAGTATATGTTAGAAGCTAGAGACTTGATAAATCAACAAAATTGGTGGAAACCAAAGTGTGGACATTCAAGTATCCGGTATGATAATTGGTAATAATTAAAAGCACTACATTATATAATTTCTACAAACTCTGCTAGAAATGTGCAATTGGAGGAAGTGAAATAGTGTTTTTTTAGTGGGGAATGAAATTATGACTTGATACAAACAAGTTTTGAAGAATATATCAGTAGACAAGTATTACAAGAGGAGTTCAGAAGATGAAGAGCAGTGGGGTAAATCCTACTGGATGCTGAAGGCTGCTCGAAATTTCAGTGTGGGTTCTGCATGGGATTTCATAAGGGAGAAACATGAAGTCTGTACAAAATATAAGTCTATCTGGAGTGCAAGAATTCCTTTTAAGATATCTTTCTTCAATTGGTGACTTTGGAAACAAAGACTTCTTATTGGAGAAGTTCTTGTCAGGATTAGGATGAGTGATGGGGTAGTGTATGATTGTTGTAATGATGGAGTTCAGGAGTCTATTGAACACTTGTTTATTATATGTTCCTTTTCTAAATCTATTTGGAGTTATTTTGCAGGAACTTCAGGAGTAGATAGTCTTTTTTTACAGTTGAAAGATCCTGTGTATAAATGATGAAATGTATATGCTTTTGCAAAACTTAAACCAGTGATAATGGTTGTGCCATTATTTGTTTGTTGGCAAGTGTGGAAAAGAAGAAATGCCTTGAAATTTGGCGGTTCAATGTCTTATCTGAGTTTGAAAGGAGGAATAACAAAGAATTTAATTTGATTGGCTAAGCAATTGTATCCATTGATGCATAATTTGCCTCATAATTGGCCTGAATTGGGTCGATATTTGACAGAATATACTCATAGGATTAGATGTAAGGTGATCTATTGGAAATTACCTAGACAGAATCCATTCAAATGCATTACAGATGGAGCTTTAAAAGTAAATCGAGGACCAATCTCTTCGACTTTCTATATTAGAGATGATCAAAGCAACCTTGTGTAAGTTCAAGGAAATGTGATTGGAATATCAAACAATCTAATAGCTGAAGTTGTCGCTATCAAACTAGGGCTGAAATATAGGATCCACAATTCATTCCTTTTAATTCTAGAAACCGATTCTTTAGCTGCTTTGAAAATGGTAGAAGGGGATTGGCATATACCTTGGGAGGTTACAATGGAGTTCATAATGATACAGGTCCTGAATAAAGGGTTGGAGGTGGCCATGGTACACACATTGAGAGAAGGCAACAAACTGTCAAATTTTATGACTAACATTGTGTTTTCTTTTGTAGGTACAGATTCTACAAGTTATTATGGTTGTCAAGAGTTACCTACTGAAGCTAAGACTTTACTAAATATGGATATATAACAACTTCCTAATCTATGTATAAGGAGGATTCAAAATGCAAATTTTGCCCCAGATAGCTGATAGCTGATACAAATCAGAACATAGAATACACAAACAATATGCATACAATATTTTCTCAAATTTAAGTACATACAATACGCAGACAATACTCTACAAATTGCGATATAATAAGTTCTGATCACATTCGTAATGAGAAAGATACAGAGCATGAAAAATACCTAAGAAGGTTGCAGTAATCTCGTCGCGAGGCGTTCGGCAGTGGTATTAGCTCCTTGATGGGCTCAACCTGTCAAAGTCATGAGATGAAGGTTGCAAGGTCTTTGAAATAGGTATGTGCTGCACAAAAGGTGCTTAATTTTATGAAGAAAGTGAGGCATTCACCTGATTCGAAGCTTCGTAACAAGAACCCTAAATTGGAGAAGTCTCCGATGGGGATGATTTCATGTCGCTGGAGAATGCTTGTTGGAATGGGCACGACGATGATGGACGATGAGGGATGATGTTTCTCCGATATGCTTTCCTCTTTCCCCTTTCCCCCTTTCCTTTTTTGTCTATGTTATTTTATTTCCTATTGAAGTCTATTTAGGTGTTGGATCGGGTCCTCTTTGGGCCTAGTCCTCATGTAATGTGATTCAATAAAATGGGCTTGCCCAACTTTTTAATTGAAAAAAAGATGGATAAATTACATATATACACATCTTTATTTTTCATAATTTTCATTATTCCCTACTATTTTAAAATATTTTCAAAATCCCTTATTTCCTCCCAATTATTAAGTCAATTAGATACATAAATATCCAAGCCTTGACACATGATTTCCTTCCTTTTTTTCACTCCTTTATTTTCTCCCTAATTTCACTCTACAGTCTTATCAGTTACAATTTTCATATCAATTTGATTTTCAAAAGGATTCTCTACAATCTTATCAGTTAGAATTTTTATATCAATTTTATTTTTAAAAGGATTCTCTCTCCGGACAATCAAATTCAAACTACTCAATTGATATTTTGTGTTTCCTTTATAGTTGTTTTCTTCAACTTTTTTGTTTTTAGTCTTTCTTTCTTGATGCATATGAATTTAGATCATTCTTTTAGTGTTGAGATTATTCAACTAGTCGAAGAAGGATGCATCTTCGTCTTCCAAATAGATTGTAAAAAAAAGTCTAAAAAAGGTGAAAAAGTCGATCTACTGGTGGCTTTTGTAAGAACTTTGGATCGAGATTCATGGGTGACGTCTATGTTAATAGTAAACAATGATACAAGAGTGAATGTTGAGAAGGAGAATGGAAAGAAGGATGTACCTTCGTTTTCTAAAGTAAATGTAGAAAAAAGTTGATGTACATTTGTCTTCTAAAGTAATAGCTGAGAAGGAGAAGTCAAAATAGATCAGATTGTTGATTACTTTTTTTTATTTCTTCTTGTTCATCTTTTTCTGATATATATGAGTTCATATTTTTAATGTATTAAGTTATTTTTGTTTCTTAAATTAATGTGTAATATTTTTGTTTCAACATTATGATACATTATGTACAATGTATCGAGTTCAAATTACTAAATTATCTTACGATTAGAGTTTGAGATACATTAACTAGATTTTTAATGTATCTAGTCAATTTTGTTTCTTAAACTAATGTATAATACCTTTGTTTTAACACTACGATACATTATAATTTTATCATACACAGTGTATTGTGTTGAAATATTAGTTTTGATACATAAACTTAATTAGTTTTGATACTTGATATAAAACTTCAACCAAATGTATCAATTATCATGTATCTAGGTGTTGCTATGTATCTTTTATCTTATTTAAATTTAGAAGGATATGTATCTGTACATAGTACATGATACATTAAGTGTCACACAATTATGTATCAGATTCATAAACGGTGATACGCAAATGTTATTATCAAAAGTTTGTTTAGTTCGTGTCAAAATATGAAGTTCTTTTGATACAATAAACATGGAGCGCATTAATACATATATTAAATCATGTATTTGATACACAACATAATGAATTATGTACTCAACAATCTGTCTTTTAAACAGTGCTAATATCAAATACAACTTTTTTTATCAAACACAACTGCACAAATTGTGTGTTAGATAAACAATTTTATGAAACACAATATTACATCTACTAAACCATATGATTGATACATGATATAATCTATCGGATACACAATATTTTATTATTGCATGAACAAATATATAATTTTCTAGACATGATACGTAAATTTGAATTTATATTAATTGTATCTTAGCAACTACTACAAAGTAATATATCAATCTCAAATCTTACATCTTATGGATAACAATTACTTATTTAATGGATCTGGTAGAAATACAACACTTATCAATTTAAATGAGATACATAAATAGTAATGTATTGATAAATCTATCAAGCTTAGAAACAAAATTCAGAAAACGATTACACAACATTATAAAAGGTATGAATGATTCATCAAAACTATGCATCTCTTTAGCCTTTCTGTTTGTTGTATCAATCCATAACGGATACATTGAAAATTCAAACTCTTATTTCTTCACCTCAACGATGTAACATATCGCCATTTTTTTCCTCAACTCATCGATCTTTGATTCAAATGCAATGGTTGACTTGAGATTCACAAATCAATTTTTTGACCAACAATAATTTCACCACTTTTGTATCATTCATACCTCACCTCATTTTCTCAGGTTTCGAAATGTCTCAACAAGATGGACATGTTTATGTTGTATCAATACAAGTTTGATTTAATAAATTGAGATTTTTTTAGAAAGAATAAGAAGAACAATTTTAGGATACATCAACTAATGTATTTTGAAATAAAAATTGAAGTGTTCAGTAACTTCTTTGACCATCTCTTACTGTGGTGTCATGATCGAGATGAGATGAAGAGTATGCCAAGCAGCAGAATCAACATTTTCTTGCGATTCCTTCTACTATATATCGGATTTTTAAGTTTTTTTCGATCTCATCGATCTACTACAATATTGTATTTGAGATTCACGAAAGAAATTATTTTTCAACAACTATTTATTATGTATCTTATCAAATTTTTGGCAAATTTGAGTTAAATTTGAATGAATATGAGACAATGAATAGAGAAAAAAAATTTTGAATTTGTTGATTATGGAAGGAGGATTTGGAGGAGAATTGAGAGAATAAAATTTGAATCTTGAATTAATTGAAATTGTTTCCATTTAAGAAAGATTGACAACAAATTGATTAGCTTGATTTGGGGAACTCAAATTCAAAATTGATTCTCTTTCCTTTAAAAGTTTAACTGATTTTATTTTAATGTATTGGAATTAATGTATCTGAATTATTTTCTATGTATCCAGATAGCACTGATTTTGAAGGGATTTTTGTAAATTGAAAAAGAGTAGGGATAAAATGTTATTTAGGTTTTACACTATGGGATTTAGGTAAATTATACAAAAAAGATTATGTTCTTTTTTATTAAAAAAAATGGACCATCCCGTTTAGGCTAGGTCATAGAGACTTTGGAATTCGAACGGTTAGGTTGGGCTGACCCATTTTTTTGTGGGATAGAAAACAGTCAGCCCAACCCATTAGTACATGAATTGCGGGTTATGTCCGGTTAGCCCACTTCTTTTAAAAGTATTTTTTAAAATAAAAAAAAAGTCTATAATTTAAAAATATTAGAACAAATATTGACAAGACAATATTACATGGTGTTAGGATTACTATTTGTTAACAAATCTACAATTAAAATAATCTTTACAAGGCTTATTAAGTTTGACTTCAAGTAAAAATATAACTAGTTAAATAGAAATATTAACCTAATTATTTTCGAGTAATCAAATAAAGCACAAAAAATGGTGAATTCAACCATTAAAAAGTAAAAAATGAACTCTTAAAAAATATTCATGAAGCTTATGGTGTATCCAATATCAACGCATCATTTTTATCAAAACATATATGTATCAACTTTTGGCAAGGTTTTCTTAACATCTTTATTTTCATCTACCGTTTATAGTCAACTTCAATTAGTTAAACATTAAAAACAAGTAAATTTAAGAACTAATGTATAATATTTATGGAAAACTACACAAAATAGACACAATTGTGAAACTATTTACACAAATTAGATCCAACCCAAACTATTTACCCTTAATGGACTCATGACCAAACTATTTACCTGCCTACCCACTTTCTCCTTTATTTCACATATGATGCCAACATCATTACTACTGAATTAACCATTTGCAATACTCCGTTGGTATATTGATATCATATCGATATCATATAGTGTTAACTTAATCTTTTGTGATACTCCATCAATATATTGATACTCTCTCAGTATTATATAAGACTGAACTTAATTCTCTGTAATACTCGTTCGGTATATTGATACCTACCTATTGGTATCATATAAGATTGAGATATTTTTCAAATAAATAAATAAGAAACAATTAAGAGAAAATTATTAAAGTCATAATTTAAATTTAATAAAAAATAATATTCTTTGTGATACTTCGTTGATATATAGATACCATATCGGTATCATATAGGACTGAGCTTAATCATATATAATACTCCATTGGTATATTGCTACTTTATCGGTATCATATACAATTGGACTCTTTTAAAAAATAAATAAGAAATAATTAAACGAAATTACTAAAGTCACAATGTTAATTATTAAACACTAATTGACGAAAATATATATATTTATATTTTTAAAATTAAAACATTAAATAATTGAATAACATCAATGATACCCGGCAATATGTAGATATACCGTAAGAGTATCATATCCGATTGAGTAATCTTATCGAAGAACTGAAGCAAATCTCAATGAAAACATTGTTATGTTACTTATTGATGCCACCATAGATGTTATACTTTGATGGTATCAAGAAGGAAGAGTAGTCATTCAATGAAGACACTCGGTTACTCTTTGATACAATCAAAGTATATTCATATACTGTAATATATTGTAATACAATCAAAGTATTTTTTTTACGTAAACATCAAAGTAGTGGTGAAATATTTAGTGAATATGAAAGTGGTGTTATGGTTATTAATGAAAATGATGAACAATCGGCCCAAAATAACGAAGTCATGTGCTTTGTCTACTTCACGATGTATGGAATGATGTTTGTTGCACTCACTCCGAACTACCATATTGTTGTAGTGTCATGGACACTACTTGTTATTTGTTGCAACAAAGATCAAATTGACTTGAAATACAAACGTCCTATGATTAGTTTTAATAATTTTTAAAACGTATGGATATAAATCATATTTCCTAAAAAAAATGAAATATGTTTTTCAAATACTATGGCCAAGCATATGGTGAAATTTCACTCAAATTTTAATCCAAATAATATTCAATAATATTTGCCAAATGTACTTGAAAATTTTGGGCAAATGCTAGCTTAATGTTATAGGATGAATTAATCATGTTTTAAAGAAGCAAAATATATTTTAATCTTGAACTCAATTTTAACTCATGTTCTCATAATTTATATTGGATTATTTAAGTCACAAAGTTATCTTTCTTTCTAATTCTAACCCACTCTTATTGCAAGTGGAGTTCTTGTAAAAAATAAATAAAATTTACTTTTACCTTTAAGATATTGCAATTTGGAGATTTTGAAAAAGAAAAAAATATTTGCTCCAAAAACTCCAAATTGTAACATCTTAAAAGTTAGTAAATTTAAAAAAATTCAAGAAGACCACATCATATTAAGTCAACAAGTTATCTTCTTTCTAATTCTAACCCACCCTTATTGCAATTTAAATTAAAGGTAAGTATATTAACTTTTCCCCGAGAGCTCCACTTACTATTAAGTTCCTTCCATCTAATCACAATTCTATATTGTATTAATGAGTGTCATCACATTCTTCTTATCCTACCGAGACAGTCTAAAACTCAAATATAACGATTAAGTCCGGAAGTAAAGCGAGAATAAATGTCTAATACTATAAACTAATGCAAGAATTCATAATTAATTTAAATACAACTCCAAAATTTGATTGTCATGTGTACATGTCTCTAATGCATTACAATGGATTTGAAATAAAAACACAAGCTTCAAATGATGTTATCGTTAAAGTAGAACAAAACCATAAATAGGAGTAAAAGGGTCCGCTGAGATGACAATCAACTATCTTAGAAATCTCCACATGGAGCCTCGTATCACGAAGATCCGAGATAGTAGTCTACAAAAATTCACCCATTGATTATAACATCTAATTTGATTTGACAATGCGCTATTTTACACAATTTTCTCTTATTTTCACAACAATATAGATGCTTACAAATTCATTTACTCGCCTAGATTTCATATTTGACTAAACTATAGTCGTTCAAAAGCTTTAAAAGATCGTAAAATCGTAATTTAACTTATTCAGACTCAAATTAAGACTTTCTTTGAATCTTTATAAAGTGTTAATATTAATGATTAGAGTCCAATATAAATGAAATAACGAATATTTATACACATATCGATATCATGTTAAGGATTACATATTTATTTTTTCATGTTTAAGGTGATTTTTGGACTCCAATTTTGCATCACCGCCTCACCGGCCCTTGGGATTAAATAAAATAGTCTTAAGGGGTGCATTAATTCTACATCACATGACTCCAAAATATAAATTATTTATATTCATTTATATAATATGTCAGTGTTGATTTTGAAAAGCCAAATTACATGAAATCAACGACTACATAAAATATTTTAAATTAATTAATAATTTGGATGCATGCACAAAAAGTGTCATCTTTTACTAGCTAGGGACACTTCATGTGTTGTAATGTTTTTGTCTTTTTGACTTTCTTAGTGTGATATTTTACTCCTATACGATATGATCTCATTATTAAATAGGGAAAAAAAAAATTAAAACATATACGTATTTTAATTGAAATTATTATAATAATATCAAATTTTAAAAATGATTTTTTATTTTCTTCACTATTTAATAGTGTATTTTAAAGGTATATATGTGTCCACATGAGCATCATAAATATTGTATCATTATAAATAATAATGTGTCCACGGGAGCACATATATACCTTTAAAATATATTATTAAATAGTGGAGGGTGGGAAGGTTAAAAAGTATTCCATAAAGTTTGATATCGTAACAACAACTTTGATCAATTGGGGTATTTTTTAGACCTTTTTTCTATCAATTAATTATTTTATTTTAAAAAGTAATCTCCATTTTAAAAGTCAAACTATGCACGCACATGACGTGTTCGAGATTATATAAGATTAAACAATATTCTGGTATAACTTTACATCAATTCGAAAATCTTTCTTTTAAACTACGTGTCATGTTAGAACTAGACGATTAACATGAAACGAAGAGGGTATATAATCGTAAGGTAGACCAATTCACAAGCAATTGACATGCTTTGAAAGTGTAGCTTATTATAAATCATATACTTGAAAAGTTGCAAGTCGAAGTCATGAAAAGCGTTGTTATATATTATGAGGTGCTAGAAGTGTGATTTAGTTTGTACCTTTTAAAAAAACATGGCATCTAAGACCAAAAAAAATAAAAAAAAATAAAATGAAAAGCATAGCCTAAGGCCAAATTTTACGTTAATTTAGACCACATCCAAGAAAGTATTGTCTAACATAAAAAAACAATGTGACTTTAAATTAAAGGTGTCACACTTTTCATGATGGATATAAAGGCCTAGAATGTTGAATGTTAACCAAGAAGATGAACACTAATTAGATCTATATAATATATATAGTGAATATTCTGAGATTTTTTATTTATTCGAAGTATCACATTTTTTGTGAGATTATGATGTGAACTGTCAAATTTTTTTTTTGCATAAACTATTATTAACTATTTATTAGAATACACATGAACTATCAATCGTTTCTTTTTCCTGATGAACTATCACCCTTGTTTAGATAAGGAAAAAAAAAGAACACTTAATAATTCATAGAGAAAACTTGCAAAATAAAATAAAATAAAATATATATATATATATATATATATATATATATATATAATATATATATATATTGTTTTTATTTTTTATTTTCCTTTTCTTAGACTTGTCAACATTTCTAGTATGGTACTTCAATTATAGATCAAAGATAATGTTTATATAGATTATATTTTCTTATACGTGAATGTCAACTCTTTTCTCTCTCTAGCTATAATAATAACTAAGTTATCTGCATTTTAAAATATTATTAGTCTACATGATGATGCTTAACACAACTTTCCCTTACCTCAACATGTCATACAAAGGCTCCTAAATTCAACTTTATTTTGAATTTTATAATAATAATTTTAAGCAATACATAATAACTAAAATTTAGATATAATATATTTTAATATATCTTAACAATTTTTTTTATTAATATACATATAAAATCTATTAAGTTCATTCGAATTTATAAGCAGGCTACTAACTCTGCCCCTGAGGTCACACATACATATAACAACTAAAACTAAGTCTCAACAAACTTAACCTCTCAAAATTCCTTCTTCTCTCTATCTTCTCAGCTAAAAAAAATGTCGGAGACGACTCGGTCTCCGATGCCGTTATCGGAGACGAGGTCTCCGGTGGCGTTATTGTTCCGACGACATTCGAGTGGCGAAATCAGAAATTTAGCTTCACTTTCAAGTAGCTTATTGCCAGCTTTTGGAACAGTGATGGGTGAAAGCTCAGTTAGGCTTAAGAGATTTCTTATTGCTCCTTATGATCGTAGATACAGGTAATTAATTTACTTCCTTTCTATCGAAATTTCTTATCGATCAACTAATACTTATTATCTTTCAAATATTTTTAATTGAAGAAAATTGGAATCAAGAAGAAAGATTTCAGTTTGTTTATTTTATTTTTCGATACAAAATTTAAGAAAAATGAAGAGAATTTTTTGACTCTTATGAACTTAAACTAATAATATTAAAAATACTTTTTGAATCTGATGGTCTTTAATTTGTTTTCTTTATATGATATTGGGTGTAAATAATTACTAGATATAAATAATAATATTATTTTTGTAAACCAACTAAAAGTATAAGTAAATTAAAATGGAGAGATTTTGATATCTCAATTTTATATGAAGTTGTGTTTGATTAAGCATAATATTGAAGAAAATAATATTTTTATAAAATAATTTAAAATAAGCTTGAGAAATTTCTAGCTATAAATCATTTTATTAAAAATAAAATGTAAAATTTAAAGTCAAACTATTTCATAATCAATTGTCATTTTCTTGCCATTGACTTGAAATAATAGATCGTCAAATAAATTAAAACGGAGGACTATTCATATATGCATGTATCGTATCATCATAGCAAGTTTTAAAAAAGTAAAATTATATTTGTAAATAGAGTGAAAAATAAGATTTAGATTATAAATTCAAATCACAAAGTGTGACACTTTCTAAAATCGCTGCTAAGGCAGCGATCTACTTCAAAAAAAAAAAAAAAAAAATTAAAGTAAAATCGTTGGACAGGCAGCGATTTACAATTTTAAAAAAAAATCATTTACCAAATCGCTGCCTTTGCAGCGACGATTTGTTAAAAAAAAATTAAAAAAATAAATTTTACAAATCGCTGCTACTGCAGCGATTTACCTTAACACCACTACCTAAATCGCTACATCACCAGCGATTTTACCGTTTTGATTTAAAAGTTTTTTCATTTACCCTTTTGAAATTTTTGTCAATATTTTTTACCCATTAGGTTCGAGACTCGACTTTTACGTGTAGTTAGAAGTTAAAATTAATCAAATTATTTAGTGTACGATTACTACTGAATACAAATTTATTTATTTAAATTTTCATCAACATAAAATAAAAATTTAATCGAGCCTTTGTTATAAATATTGGATACCTAATAAAAAGAAAGAATATTATTACTATTTGTAACATAATTAGCCTAAATTTAAGGGACTTTAATGAAGCTTAATAGTGAGTAGAGCTTTGACTTTATGTTGATTAAAAACCATGTTAAATGGATCTCATGGAATCTTTAGACACTATTTATTCAAAAGACAAAACTTACTTCTTATTGACGTTTACATTTTTAAAACTCGAGAGATCATAATTATTCTAATCTATTTATTTCTAAATGTGCATCTAATTTTTTTTAGGACAAAATGATATTCCCTTCGTCCTTTAAACTAAGGTTTTACTATCCCTTAAACTTTTTTTTTTTGTTATTTTATACACCTTTTGTCTTACGTGGCACATCCATGACTCCACGCAATTCAGGCGCATGGAAAATATTTGGATGCCATGTAAACAAAAAAGGTGCACAAAATTACAAAAGAAATAAGTTCAGGGGTAATAGGACTTTAGTTTAATTAAAGTGTGTCTCTGGAATTTCAGTCATAGTCTAGCGAGTTACTTGTGCATTCTCCCTAAAATGTACGCATAACTTATCATATTTTGCCTATTATACCCTTGATAGAGTAGAGTAGTTAATTAATCTTGAAAATGTATTCACCATTTATTATAAAGTTGGCTTAAGAAAACATTAAATAAGAATAGAAAGGTAAGTTTAATTATTTCTTTATGCAAATGCGAAGTAAAAAGTTGACATATAAAAAGAGACAGAGGAAGTATAAATATAAAAAATAAAAAAAAAAATCTTACTTTTTTTTACCTATGGAAAATGTAGATTGTGGCAAGCATTTCTTGTTGTACTTGTGGTGTACTCAGCATGGTCATCTCCCTTTGAGTTAGCATTCAGCAAGGCATCTACTGGAGCACTCTTGCCTGTTGATTTAGTGGTTGACGCCTTCTTTGCTATTGACATTATACTCACTTTCTTTGTTGCATACTTGGATAAATCTACTTACTTACTTGTTGAAGAACACAAGAAAATTGCTTTAAGGTACGTTACATCTCTCCATAACAGTCATCTTTTTTAATAATATTTCGTCATAAGATCAAGTTTTCTTCAAATAAAACCTATTTTCATGTTATGTTGTGTTATGTTCCAATTTTAATATGTTGTAGTTAATTTGACTATACACAAATTTTAAGAAAGAAAGAGTTTTGAAATTTATGGTATGAAACAAATGATAGACATGTGTCAATTTTCTTGAGATTGACTAATTAAAAGAAAAATGAATTATATAAATTGAGACATGAGAATTATATATTTCATATAATAGTATTCGCGTTAATAACTAAAAATTATCGAGACAAATGATATTATTATTGAAATGTTTGACGGTATACGCATCCCTATTGAGACTAAGAATTATATATTTCATGTAACTAATACTTATTAAACTTATTTAATATTTTTTTAGTATTTTTAAATTATGACCATTTTCATTATAAATTGTTCATTTGCAACATTTGTTTTACGTGATGTAATAATTATTATTTTTTTGTTGAATATTTTAGTGTCGTTAATCATATCATATTTTATATTATTTTCTTAAGATACATCTTATATAGTTGTATTTTGGTAGGTCTAAAGAAATATTTGAAGTACAAATAACTTGTATGTTTGTATGAATACTTTACCGTAAAAGAACTCGAAAAATTCAAAAAAATCCGAAATAACCCGAGGTTGAAAAATTCAAATTTTATTGGTTTGATTTGGTTATACATTTAAAAATTCGACACAAATAATTTGATTTGATATTTGAAAAACTCGAACTAACCCGATCACGTACAGTACATCACTACTTTTTGCCAATATGGAGAATACAATTAATTTCATTATTTTTCTTTTGTTTGTAAAGGTATGTCACACATCTATGGTTTCCAATGGATGTAGCTTCAACTCTACCATTTCAAGCCATATACAGAGTTGTCACTGGAAAAACTAGTAGAGGACAAGTATTTGGCTTCCTCAACTTGTTAAGACTATGGCGACTCCGCCGTGTTAGTAAATTCTTCTCGAGGTATATTCCTTCTATTTACGTGACACAATTTGAATTTCACTAATTTTATTTTCAAAATGTTAATGATAAATTTAGTTATGAAATTTTTATTCTTTTTTCTAAAATAAGTTTCACGTGACATAATTTGGTGACTAACTTATGATTTTACTTATAAATAGTTGAAATACAAGTTATTGACTTTTATCGAATAAGTTGAAAATACTTATAAATCAGTTTGACCAACTTAATAACGCAAGCATGCAAACACTAATCAACTAATTTTTCTTCCCTTGCTTTCTAGGTTGGAGAAGGACACTAGATTCAGCTACTTTTGGACGAGATATTTTAAACTTATTTGTGTAAGTACTCATAATCTTATCTATATATTACATTAATTATTATTTTTTCTTGATCATAAATATATACTTTTTCGGCTTCAGTTTATGTGAGATATTTTTTTAGATTTACCCTTAAAAATATTTTTTTATAATTAAAAAATAAGTAATTTAATTTAAATTTTGTTTAGACTATAAACCCTTTTTTTGTAAAAAATCTTCTTTCTTCAATTTTGTCAAATAATATCACATAAATTCATGAGATGAAGGGAGTAATAGAGTTTAAATATTCTCTCAATTTTAATTTAAAAATCTTACTGTCTATATTTAAACGAAGAATATTTCTTTTTTTTATTTTTTTATTTTGTGTAATCCGAACATATTAAGATTTAAGATTACAAGTTTCAAAAGAAAAAACTTTGATACATTACATATATCTATAGTTTAATTAAGACTACACGATTTAAATATCTTCACTATTTTCGTTAATTTTGTGTCTAATCAAACTAAAACACACTTGAATTGAAACAAAGAAGCATATATATGGGAACTTTTACATATAGTCACTCAAAAATAGTCTAATTACTCTCCATAGTTATAGTTTGATAATTACAATTCGAAGATACATGTTATAGGGAGGAGAGAAGTGAGTGAAACTGGGAGAGAGAGGCGAGAGAGAGGGCAAAAAGTGGGAGAGAGGTGAATTGTATATGTATATCGGTTAGATAATTGTATATTATACATATGCATTTGTACATATGGCAAGCGAGATTAGGAGAGACATGAGAGAGGCGAACGAGATTGGGAGAGGGAGGAGAGAGGGCAGATAGTGAGAGAGAGGTGAATTATATATGTATATCGATAAGATAATTGTATATTTTACATATGTTTTGTATATTCTGACGAATTATACATATACAAATGTGGCTAATTATACAAACTCGAAGTCAGCCCACGTAATTAATGTATAATGTTTGGTCGTGAGTGGTAATTATAGAAAACTATAGCTATGATTGAGTACTTAAGTAGTATAAGTTTGCTTAACCGCGTAATTTTCCCTATATATATAATATAGACATTGATCGATATTCATATACAATCAAACATTGAAGACATAATTGTTATAACAAAATATTATTACAGAATATTATTATAGAGAAGTCTGACTGTACGAGCGTGTTATTGTACGAATAGGTGACACTATTTGCAGTGCATTCAGCTGGTTGTTTCTATTATTGGCTGGCAACACGTTATCACAATTCAGAATCAACATGGATGGGAGCAAATATACCTGATTTTAAATCAAGAAGTATATGGCTAGGATACACTTATTCAATGTATTGGTCTATTGTTACACTTTCAACTGTTGGCTATGGTGATCTTCATGCTGTGAATATTGAAGAAAAGATTTTCACCATTTTTTATATGCTTTTCAACATTGGCCTTACTGCATACTTGATTGGCAACATGACTAACCTTATTGTCCATACCGCTGTCCGAACCTTTGTCATGGTACGTAATATTTCATCTGTCTTGATTTATGTGACATTAAAGAGAATCCTCATCACATGAGCATTCTTATAATAAAGGAAGCTCGGATCGAATCAGTATATTAATACTGATTCGATTCGGACGTTCATTTCCAGTCTCCTAGCTATTCATTTTATTTATTGAATTATTGATTAATAGGGTTCTAGGTCCAATAATGAATTCCTTGAAAAAACTATATAGATGTTTCACTAAAACTAACACTATAAGAAAACTGTTAATTACATGAGGATTTCCCCCCATTTTTCTGTGGATTATAATGAAAATCCGCAAGAATCTTATTTTTCTGCAATTTTAATATTAATTTTTAGGAAAATCCTCATGTAATTAACAGTTTTTTGGTAGTGATAAGTACAAATTTAAAGAACCAACCAGATCAGATCGGCCAAAGTTGAAGTATTTTTCAGACCATTTTCCCAATAATAATGTGTTAAACTATTAGCAGGAGTATATAGAAACGAGAATGACATATTTCTATATCTAATAAATGTGTGCTTGTAGAGGGATGCTATCAATGAGATTTTGAGGTATGCAAAAAAGAATAGACTTCCAGAAGGGCTAAGAGAACAAATGTTGGCACATTTGACACTGAAATTCAAAACAGCAGAACTACAACAAGAACAAGTTTTAGAAGACTTGCCAAAGGCTATTAGATCTAGCATTTTACAACAACTCTTTCGTACCACTCTACAAAATTCCCATCTTTTCAAAGGAGTCTCCGACGACTTTATCGTCCAATTGGTAATTTCTTTCTCAATTCATGTGACGATATTTGACTGGATGAAACAAAATATAGGGGAAAAGCTAGAAGTACCTCCCTAAACTATGACCCAAATTCCAGAGACACGCCCGAACTAAACTAAGGTCCTATTATCCCCTGAACTCATTTGTTTTTGTAATTTTGTACACTATTTTAACTTACGTGTCATTCAAATATCTCCACACGCCTCAACTGCGTGGAGTCACTGAATGTACCACATAAGCCAAAAGGTATACAATATTATATATAAAATGAGTCCGGGGATAATACGACCTTAATTTAGTTAAAGTGTGTATCTGGAATTTCAATCATAGTCTAGGAGTACTTGTCCCTTCTCCGAAAATATAGTATTTTCTTATTTCTCTTTTTTTTATACTACAGGTATCAGAAATAAAAGTAGAATATTTTCCACCAAAAGTGGATATTGTCATACAAAATGAGATACCAACAGATTTCTACATTATTGTATCTGGGGCTGTGGTACGTTTCATTCATTCCAACAGTCAAATTTTAATTAATTCAAACTCTTCGAAAATGTCATCGATTGTGTACTGAATCCTTCAAAAGTAGTGCATTCGTGAAGGATCTAACACGAATACGATAACATTTTTAGAAAGTCTGAACAACTTAGATTAAAAGAAAACATTTACTAACTTACTAAATAATTAATTGACCACTGCAGGATGTTGTAACATACAAGAACGGAACGGAACAAGTATGTAATATCTCTCTTCGACGTAACTCAATAACTTTAATTTGAATTTTGTGTTTTTGTTAGTTCGTCACTTTTCTTAATTATTAATGTTAAAAAAAAGGGTGAGACATTTTTGATTGATTGAGACAAAATGATTCTCTCAATACAGCTTCACTCCGTCAACCCTGTACGAGTTAGATTTATTTGGTTATAAGAAATTATTTAAAATAAGCATAGAAATTCAATTCAAATTCCTAAAACTAGCATTTGAGGTTGTATTCTTGAATAAATAACACATAAACTTCAAATCCCGATTTCACATCTTAATCTTTTCTTATTTCAAGAGAATTCTCGAACATAATTTGAAAAAAAATAGTTTTTGATCTATTACACAACAATATTTTAACAGACGAAATTCAATTGAACCCCTTTGCTCTACCTAGCACGAATATATCAAAATAAATTTCTTAGACTATTCATATATAATTAATTGATTACATGTCTAATAATTTTTTTTTCTACAACTATTTTTGTTGACAGTTTTTATCCAAGTTGGGAACTCAACAAATGTTTGGAGAAATAGGTGTAATATTCAATATCCCTCAACCTTTCACAGTGAGAACTAAAAGGCTTTCTCAAGTTGTTCGTATTAGCCATCATCATTTCAAACAATTGGTACAACCCCTTCATGAAGATGGAAAAATAATTCACACTAATTTTATTCAGGTGCATTATACATTAATTTCCGTATTTTACTCAACCAATAATTGTTATCTTAGAAAGTCAATTTCTTTGATGAAGAAAATTAGAATTGATGAGAAAAATGACTTTATGAGATAATAACTTGTAGTTACGTGTCGCACTTGTTGTTGATGTTAATTTTTGGTGTTATATATCAGCATTTGAAGGGATTGAAAAATGAGGAGCTAGCAGAGATGCCGCTAGTATCAGAATTTCTTGATGATTTAATTAGTGAGGTAATTTATTTTTTGTGGTAAACCTATATATGAAATCAATTAGATAGAATATATAAACTTACTTAAATTCATACAGTAATTAATTGAAAAATGTTTGGCCAAATACATCGACAATCTTTTAAATTTATCAGTAGCATGTTTAACTCCTATTGAAATCCTGAACATATTATAACGTTTTTCTATTAGACATTTAAACATCAAATTTTGTGTGTATTCGAGCGTCCATTACGTAATCGCATAAGATATGTCACCTTCTTTAATTATACAAGTGAACATCAATTCGAACAAACCGAAAGTTTACAACTTATTAAGGCTAATACGTATAATTAAAAGAGTTGAGATATTTGAGTACTTAATATTATGCACATAATGGACGCTAATACATGGTATAATCATTTTCAAAATATAATCAGAATTATCTAATAGGAACACTTTACATGTGCCAGAACCAGACCCATCCCAATTTGTTGTTCACCGATGATGGACTCCCATTTAGAAGTGTTCACGCTGCAGTTGAGGTCTGGGCGTGTGGGGGAATGTTAAGATGTCCTACATCGGTAGAGGGATGGGAATTTGGTCCCTTATATAGACTTGGACAAACCTCCTCTCATGGTATCAGAGCCAGGTCCATTCCCGTTTGGGCTCCCAGTCCACGTGGCAGTTGGGCGTGGGCATGAAGGGGTGTTAGAGTGGGTAAAAGTCTCACATTGATTGGGAAATTAATGGATTCGTGATCTCCTTATATGGACTTGAACAATCCTCCCCTTATGAGCTAGAATGAAATTTACTAGAAAATTTAAGGGACGGGCATGTATTCGACCAAAACGTAACCAAATGGAGATGCAGAGTCCAAAGAATTTTTTGTATAACTTTTTATGTTTGTGTCATTTTATTGCAGGAAGCCTCAATGGATGAGGCGGGAGTTCAATACCAACAAGAAAACGGTAACCTGTCTTATCTTTATGATTACAAATCTTACATTTAATAAAACTTACATATAAATATCGTGACCACATAGATATTATGGATCCCCATTCGCCAACTTTTCTATGTGTTTACTTTTTTATATTTTCGATATTGATTTTGTAGCGATTTTGAATCCCTCATTTTGTGTGCAGATATATCCCCAACTACTTCTTCCCTGTCGAAAACGCCTCCTATGAGAGTGATAATCCACGGATATCACCCGGATCATAAGCCAAAATCAGGAGGAAATGCAGGAAAACTAATCCATTTACCTGATTCAGTTGAAAATCTCCTATCTATAGCAGGTGATAAGTAAATTCAGTAGTCATTCTCACAGATATTTTGATTGAATCAGTGGGAAAAGGAAAAATAGTATTCCATTCGTTTAAAAAAAATGACCTCCTTTCCTTTTAAGTATGTTTAAAAAAATGACCTCTTTCTTTTTTTGTAACATTTTAATTTCAGCTTTCCACGTGGCATGTTTAAAAGGCCACAAGATCAAAGGACAATTTTGTACATTTGACCTAACTTAGAATCACAAATTCAAAATTTGTCAAAGCAGGTCATTTTTTGTGAAATGGGGGAGTAATATTTTCATGCGGAAAAATTAGGAAGTTTCCTACTATTTCAGTAATCTGTTTCCCACTATGCATTTTTTCAGTGAGCTGGTTTTGTAGGAAATACGTGGAAAAAAAATCATGTTCAATCTATAGCACAAATTTCACATTGATACTTAGTGGGAAAAACCTTTGTTTCTAGTAGTGTGTTAGCTACGAGTTATGTATTGCAATATTTAGCATGCAACAAAGTTCATAGTTAATTCCAGTGTTTTTGTAGTGTATGATCTTTTTATCTTTTTGAATCAAATGATAAGACTACAAGAAATTATAAATAATTATGAAAAGTGTTCAGAATTGTGTCTGATTATATAATTTGGTGGATGCAGAAAGTAAGTTTGGGAGAAGAGGAACTACGATTGTCATGGCGGATGGCTCTCAAGTGGAGGATTTGGCTGCACTGAGAGAGGATGATCACTTGTATATTTTTTGAGGAAAAACAAACAAACAAATGTAGTGAAAATATTGTGTGTGTTGATAGCCATATTGAATCTGATAGTAAATATTTGGTAATGAGATTGAACATATATAATAGCACAAACAACTCTATGTATAATGTTCTTTCTGTCTTTGCACTTCGAAAGAAATATCCAGTACTTCCTATGTTCATTTTTACTTGTCAATTTTGAACTGTGCGCGCGTCTTAAGAAACAATGATTGAGATGAACATTTTACCATAAGGTGGGGTTGGGTATACTAGTTGTCTTAACTCTAGTAAGCATTTTGTGAGAGTTCGACGGGCTAGGTGGGTGAGAAAAGTTAGAGGGACAACTTATATGGTTTGAGATAGAGAACATATAAAGTAGTTTTGATGATTGATAAAGTGAACATGGTTCACTATTCGTTGTCTTATGTGTACTCTAACAGGTGAATCAGTTATATGAGAGATTGCGGCAAAAAAGAAAAGTACAAAAATAAAGAAGGAAAAGAATGAAACATATATGGAAAGAAATAAAGAAGTAGCAATTCAAAGTCAAATAAGGAAAGAAGTAAATACATTGTCAATATATTTCATGTTGACACTCAATTTATGACATGTTTCTATTAAACTCGTGAGATATGATAATGTTTTTCTATTAGACATTTTTGTATCAAATTTTGTGCGTGTATTCAAGCTCCCATTATGTAGTCACATAAGATATGTCAGCTCCTTTAATTTAATCATCTACAAGAGCATCAAATGGAACAAACGTGAGGTTTTACGGCTTATTAAGGCTAATACATATAATTAAAGGAGTTGACATATTTGAGTGCTTAACGTATGTACCTAATAGACGCTTGAATACATGACATAATCCTCTTCAAAATTTAGTCATATTCGTCGGTTACGCTAAAACAGGGAACAAAAACAGAAAATCTAATTAAATTTCATAAAATACGCTTACGTTTCTTCTTAATGTCAATCAAACAGAGACAAATTTTAATCGAAAGAAGAAATTCAAAATTCATATTGCTTCTCCATATTCTTTTCTTGTATAATGTATATAACTTAAACTCGGAATATTATTATTTAGCAGCACGGAAATGGAATGCAGTAGCAATATTTTGTTGGAAGGCAAACTGGAAATCCACTATTAAAAAACGTACACAACCCTTTGCAATCTACATTAAAATTGCATTCGTATTGCGTTGCTCCTGTATCCGAGTGTGCTAAAACTTTCATAAATTTAGTACCTGCAAAATATTATAAATCACAATAATTAATAATATAATTTAAAATATTTAAAAGACATACGAAAATTCACACCAAATAAAAAACTCATTTAACTTTCGAAATATAAAAAAATATAAAAAATGTAACATAAATATTTCACATGTATTGAAAAATTCACTAAAAATATTCATAAACATTCGATTGTTAATTCAATTAATATTGTAAGTTAATTTCAAATTACTTGTAAAAGATTATGAACTTAAAATCTTGAATTCGTTTCTGTGCACGTGTGTGAGAGAGAGGAGGCATACTTGTAGTGAAAATAAGAAGAAGAGTGACCACCAAAGCCAACTTTGAATAACAAAAAATCATGTCTTAAGCTTTGAATTTGCAAGAGGCAATGGTATTTATCTAGTTTGTGTTAAAAAATTGACCTTCAACAAGCAATATATATACCCCCCACCCCCTCCCCCAACCCCCAACCACCACCACTATATATATTCAATTAGTATCAGATGAATAAAATTTAATTCATAGTCATATATAGAAAAAATTGAATTTTTGTTGTAACAAGTGACCAATGTAACAATTAATATCTTCTTCAGAAATTCATTTAATTCTTATGGGTGGAAATTAGAAAATTCTTTAAGTACTTCTCCTTTTATGGCCCATGATGACTGGAACACTCTAAAAAACATTATTTATATTTTATTAAATTCATTTTATTAATGATATTTTGAAAACTTTCAATTTGATTATTGTTATTTTATATAGTTATTTAATATTGAAATCATATGAAAAAAATATTAAAACACTTACTTTGTTAAAACAGACAAGTGAAAAAGGGGGAAATTATTTAATGGCCTTAAGTGAATGAAATGAAGAAGGTAGTGAATTCTATTATCCAATGTAAATGCATTTAATTTGATTGAATAATCCAACCAAATGTATAGTTTTGTAGTAAGGAAAAATTCTTTTGCACATAAAATTTGGTTAAAATTTGGTCAGAATAATAAAATAATATATTTCACATTATGTTATATTACCTTTTTAAATATTTTTTCTCTTTTAACTATAATATATTCTAATTAAAAAATAGAAAAAAAATAGTTTATTTTAAAATAAAAAAAGATATTATAGACTTTTAAAATTTATTGCAAATCGTTTGAAGGAGATACTACTATTTAAGTGGAGAATGACTAACAAAAGTAGCCTACCATCATTTACTCGAAAAACTTAAGAGCAACTATAATATTAGTTGATTCTTCTATGATCATTAATCTATTGAGGAAAAAATAGCCCTGTTGTGTTATGTATTTATCATCAATGTATTGCACTAAAATAGGATTTTAATGTGGAAATTACTTTTAAAGTCTCAACATTTTTTACCCGTATATTGATCTCAATTGATATCCATATCTTTTAACTTTTTGTGTGCACAAGTAGATACTTAAGCTTATTTTTGAATAAGTAGAGTACACGCGTCCTACGTGACCGTAAGGGTGGGCGTTCGGTTATTCGGTTCGATTTTATCAAATTTTGATTCGGTTCTTCGGTTCTTCGGTATTCGATTTTAGAAAAGTGTGCACTATATTTATACCAAACTAATATCGGTTCGGTTCGATTTTTCTACTTCGGTTCGATTTAAATCGGTGTTTTTAAATTGGTTTTTCGGTGTAAATAAAAATAAAATGGAAATATAATAAAGTGTTAAGAGTTTTATGTGTTTAATAAAAATAAAGAGAAAATAAATATGCGACGATATTTTTGGTTTCTTTCATACCTGAATGAATAACGAAGAGAGCAAATATAAGGACTCATGTACATAAACAGAAGAGGAACTAAATTGTCATTATAATGTTTTATCAGTAAAACATTTTTTGTCGTAATAACTAGCTTAAGTAAAACGTTTAAATGGGTCGTGTAAATATTTTGAGCAAAAAATGTATAAGTATTATTAACTAAGCAATATAATTAAATTTTTTAAAATTTATTTAATAAAACTTCGGTTCTTCGTTGCACCGTAGTTTCGGGACCCTTGCACCGAACTACGAACCGAAGAACCGAAGTTTCGAAAATAAAAAACCGATACCGAATCGAAGAACCGACACCGAAAAATCAAAATAATTCGATTCGGTTCGGTTTTTCGATATTTATGTCCACCCCTAACGTGACGTTCTTAGTGGCAATTCACATCCTACGTAGTGTCCTATGTGTTTTATAACACATAGAATGTATGTTATGTCTATCTGTTCAACTTTATATTAATTTAAGTGTTTACTTGTATTCATCAAAGTTAGAGAACATAAATGCCGACTTAAGACAAGTTAAAAAATATATTTATGTATTATGTCAATATATTATCAACGCATTGTATCATAGTCCCATATACATTGGGGAAAGCTAGCAACAGAGGTACTGATCGATGCAGTATTTGTTTGAACAATGCTTCTACCAACATTTAATAACAAAGAATATTGTAACCAATGATTCAATAAAAGAACATATGAATTGCAAAAATTCTCAAATCCAAAGAGACTACATAACTAGTTTTTCTACGTAACTACAAATGCCTTGGTACTTAGGAAGCCCCTTAATTTCTAATTTTCTCCAACTCTGTCTCGTGACATCATCACATGAACATAAAGTAACCGAAATTAAATTCGCTGTGAATAAAATCTCCCCATCCCAAGACGTAAACCTGCATGATAATATGACTTCTTGTTGTATGTCCTTCCATGTTATGTTAAAAGGAAATTGAATAGTTTCCATAAGATCTACCTTTATTTGAATTTGGAATATGTATAGCTAAACTAATCACAGGAGATCATAACTCAGATTGATGGAAAAATAACGAAACAAGGGTTAATTAAGAAGATGAACATGCTAGCAAAGGACGAGATTAGGAGAAAAAATTACATGGTTAAGAAGTTCAACTAAGATAAGATTATGAAAAAGATAATAAGGAGATCTTAGTGAAAACATGCTCAAACCATAACATATTAACTCGATCCGTTTAGGAATTGATGTTATGCATTTCAGATATGGAATTGTAATTTGAATCATCACTAATCATATGTATAAAGTATGTTGTGATTGAAATTATTATGTACTTTCATATAATTCTGTTAGATGTGTCAAAAGTTTAATATATTGACAAACTTTTAAGTTTGAATTTAGATTAAAAAAGAAAATAAAATTATTTTTAAAATGAAGGGAAAAAAAGGGGCTAGCCTGCTCGAGCCCGCAACCCTTCTAGGGTTGGGCATTCAAGGCTCTTTCAAACGAAGGGTCGATCAGTCCTAGCCCTTCAAATTTATTGGCATGTGAGGCTCGGACTGAGTGGGGCTGGCCTGTTTTGACAGCTCTAAAGATGAGTAATGTTGGTTACATGAATTTAATACTTAGACAACTGAATTAAGAATTTAGTTGATATTAAATTTAATTAGAGAATGTGGATGATTATTAAATAAGACGAACTAATGTTAATTAATTAACGAGCTTCTTACTGTTAAAGAATGACAACAATTACTTTAAAATAACTCGAAAAATATTTTAAATGTTATAAAGTCAATTATTTCAAATAGATTGAAATTAAAGAAACTCATTGATTAATTGATATTGTAGAAGGTCAAAATTGAGTGTCAACAATGTAGAGATTTAGGCGCTATTTGTCGAAAGAAAGAGAGCTTAATCTCAATTTTATTCAGAAAATTTACTTCTCAAGGTTGGTTATTTGCATAAATAGTTTCATAAATATTAAAAACCAATCTCAATTACAATAGTTTTTTTTTTCCAGAAATTGTTAAGAACCGACGTCATGAGGTATTATCTGTTCTACAATTTCTTTTAGAAAATAATATTTTCAACCTCCAGAGGTTGATAATTTCTTTTATATGTATATATAAAATGGGCCATGTTCAAATTAACTCATCAAAAATTAATTGTTTTAAATCACAAATTACTTTAAAATTTATCTTGCATTCTCAATGAAATGATTCATAGTTACACATGTTTTAAATCACAAATTTAAAAACTCTCTTATTTTTTTGTCTGCTCAGAATAAAAGTAATCTTTTTATAAGTGAAAATAAATTAACGTTAAAATTTATCTTTCATCATCAATGAAATGATTCATAGTCACACAAATATCTATAGTTTGTTTTAAATCACAAATTTCAAACGTCATTTTTTCTTTAAATTTTGTGCCCAGTTAAACAATGACATATAAATTGAATGGGTGGGAGTAATATCATAATTTTGCATTGTCTGTTATAATCTGTGCGTCCACTACCAGTCAATGGAACAGGTCCCTTGACACACAAAAATAATAATAACAGTAATAAATGAAGATTATCAACACAATCGGTTTACGTGGAAACCTCCTTGCTCAAGGGAGTAAAACCACGACCTGTCACACAGGATTTTCAAACCGTTTCACTAATCTTCACAAGCAAAAGTAAACCGATTACAACAACGTGAGAAAAAGTTATTAATCTCACTATCAAACAATAACTTTATTGCTTGAAGAGCCTAAGCAGATATGAATCTGCCCACTAAGGTATCACCACTTAGACAACTTAGGATTTACTAAGCAATCTTACAGACTGCCCACTAAGCCACCAACCTACTGATGATCTAGACTTTTCTAAGCAACACACAGGTTGCCCACTAAATTAGTTGAACTTAACTAACTTAGAATTTATCGATCCAAACCCACTGAATCCTTTATAAGTTTTAGGATCAGTTTACACTTTCAGATCAGAAGAAATACTTCTAAGACAACTACACAATCAGCACTTCAGCTTGAATCGTTCTTTGAATTATTTCTTCTCCCTTTTGATTTTCTCAGCCTTTGCAAGAGTTCTTGATATGCTTTTTCAAGTTGCAAAAACTAACTTGTGAATGTGGAGTTGTTGTTCTTTTGTAGAAAGGTCATCATCCTTAAAGCCATGTCATTGGTTTAGGTTTCTGACGTATCTGCCGCTTCTGCCACTGTTGGAGACTATGCACTAACTTTTTGTACTTTCTCCAGCTAGCAGCCAAAAAGCATATTGAGCTGAGAACCAGGTACCTTCACAAGGTTCCTGTGTTTGTCAAATCATCAAAACTACAAATAATATTTCCCCCCTTTTTGATGATGACAAACAATGAACCAATCTCCAAAAAAAACTCTAACACTCCATGATCACACCTTGAGCAATTTTCGATATTTTCCCCCTGACTTACACACAGCTATTCATTGTTCCCCCTGACTTGCATGCCTCAAGTAAATTTTCTCGACTTAAGCAATTTTAACTCTTACTTACACACAACTTACACACAGCCATACATTTGTTCCCTCTTCCATACAATTTGTTCCCCCTGACATAAGCATCCTCAAAACATAAAATTCCCCCTTTTGGCATCATAAAAAAGAGACACAGTAAACCAACAATACTAATAATACAGTCAAGTAAGATCATAGTCTTGTGGCAATCAAACATAAGAGAAAACAGCAGACAATAGACATTAGCCAGAACAAAATAGGAATAAGATTCATCGCAAATCAGAAATAGTATTCAATACATTAAATTTAAACAAGGATTCAAGAGACCTTGCAAAATGTGCCACACAAAGAAAAACCGAAGGGAATTGACAAGACGGACTATGAGGGGGGAGGCTGATGGGAAAGGGACTGAATGATAAAAGTAATTCTAGCATTTGCGACATCATTGTCCTTGATTACTTTCTCTTGCAAAGCAACAATCTTGGCCCTCAGTTCTGCATTCTCCTTATGCAGTTCTTAAATTATGGAGGTACCAGGTCCCTCAGTCTGCGCCTTGAGTAGTTCAGCCTTGAGAATGGCAATTTCAGCATCCTTGCTACTCAACCTCACAGTCATCTCTTCCAGCTCATGCTTCAGCTGATCCTGCTCTTCAATTAACTGAGACACTTTACTTTTAGGATTTCTTTTTCCTTCAATGCATTCGCATTCTACCAGAGTAGTCTCAGAGAATAATTGCTTGGCAGTCCCCACTTTTCCGACTCCAAGTGTTATGTTGAGGTGCTTGAATACTTTTGTCAATAAGTATCCATAACCCATTCCATGCTTCCCTTTTCGCTCAATTCCATTTTTGTACATGTGTTCAAGCATGAGTGCTGAAAGATCCAGTGATTCAAATTTGCACAACAATTCCATAAGAAACAGATCAGCAGAAGGTGCAGAAGTTCTCTTCTCTGTTCTGGGAAGAAGAACCTTGTTGACAAATTCAAAGATCAGCTGATATTCACTCTTCATTAACTTCTTGAGAAGTCCAGCACATCGAGTTGTAGGAACCTTGGAACATACCTCTACAAATTCCACAGAACAAGTCTTCCCAACCACAGACCTGATACCTTCTCGAGGTACCCCTAAAATATTTCCCAGTGAGTCTTCATCAAGATGAATTTCTATGTTTCTTACTCTTGTCTTAATACTACCATCCTCCTGAAACTCAATGTTGTAGTAGAACTCACGTACTTCTTCTTTATGGAGAACAAGAGACTTGGTGTCGAATAGATGTATCCATGACTGAATCACCACAATGTCATGTAAAGTATCCATCCCAGGTTGCGTAACAATATTCATGTCAAACACTCTACCTGCCAAGACACTTTGAGTACTCAGATTGTCAACAATTGTCTGTCTGTTGACATCTGTGTGATCCACATGTGCTTGTGGACCAGGTCCCTGTTCAGATTCTTCAGGTTCCACTTCAGAAGTTTTTCTCTTTCTTTTTCCTTTCTTTTTAGCACCACCAGCTTTAGTTGCTCCTTTGGGTTTCTTGTTATCACCTTTCTTTTTTAAATTTTGTTTCAAATCACCCACACTTTTCTTATCAGGTCCCTCATCAGATTCCCCCCCATAAACCTCCACCATATCTGACAACGGTATTTGGAATCTAGACATCTTAAAAGTTCTCTGCCTTCGATTTTTGGCAGTAGATTCTGCACTAGCCTTCATAGCATCAGCCAACATTTTCTTGGAGTCAGATATGGTAAAAGGTCTTCTTCTAGACTCAACTTCAACTACCTTTTCTTTTCCCTTTTTTGAGATAGACACCTCTCTTCTTCAGCAATCATTGAATGGGACGATTGTCATCCTCCGTGTCTGTAGAATCTGAAGACGGATATCTTTCAAAATCTGGAGTTTTGTCGAACACGGGTTGGGTTTCTCTGACCTCTTCATCCAAAAAATTTCATTTTCTTTTAGTAGGCCTTCTTCTTTCATCATTGTAAGACTCTCAATAACAAAACTTTCATTGGCGGCCAAGATATTGGACTCAGACGTCTTACTCTCTCGTAGATCTCCCTCAAAAATATGATCGGACAACATTTCTAGATGGGGACCAGGTTGAGCGGAGAGAACTGGGTTATTTAAATCGATGAAATGGAATGGATTTTGAGAACTATCTAGTGCAGGGTTGACTGGAGAAGTAGTCAACACTTTGGATTTAGACCCAGAAGATGAAGGAGTATAAAATGACACAAGGTTAATTTCACTTAGAGATGCAAGCATCTTCTTCGATGCAGATGATGGTTCAGACATTTTACAAAGAGAGAAGAAGTGAGCAGCAAAGAAGAGAGAGAAGAAGAAGAGTATTTTAGGGTTTTCCAAGAGAGAGTTTAGAAAAATGTATGAAAAGTAAGTGAGAAGAGAAAGATGTATAAAAATAAGAGAAACGGTGCCACGTCCCTTAGATTGGACGTGTCGCTTGGAGTTAAGCGATGGGACAAATGGTCAGAATGACCGATGACTGACACGTGGCCATTTCAACAGTCCTTTTTTAAACTAGTTTAAAAATAATGTAAAGAAAGCTAACCTCTGTAAGGACCAGGTCCCTTACTGCAATTGAAACCCCGTTCCTGAATAGTTTTGGCCATACTTTGTTTCTATACTTCTTCATGAATGTATACCTGCAATAGGTACAAGATTGACCTTACTTAGACATTTTATTATTATTAAAGAGGATACCTGCACTACAAGTCATAGCCACCAAGGAAATTTGATCCTTTTGAATGATGTTAGATTAATTTGGATTCATCATTCCCAACTCCAGTCTGTTACTCTCAAACTGATATTTGCTGAGAGCTTTGGTGAAGATGTCTGCAATTTGATCCTCTGTCCAGCAATACGTCAAAATAATATTTCCCTTTTCAACATTATCCCTCAAGAAATGATGTCTCACATCAATATGTTTTATTCTCTTATGTTGAACTGGATGCTTGCCCATACTAACAACACTGGTATTATCACACATAAGAGAAATTGACTGTATGCACACTCTAAAATCTTCTAAGTGTTGCTTAATCCACATAATTTGGGAGCAACAAGAAGCTGCAGGTACATATTCAGCTTCAACCATTGAGAGAGCCACATAATTTTTGTTTCTTCGTTCCCATGAGATAAGAGAGGACCCAAGAAAATGTGTCATGCCTGAAGTACTCTTTCTGTCTACTTGATATCCTGCAAAATCAGCATCAGCAAACCCGACTAGATTAAAAGAATCACCAGCTGGGTAGAATAGGACGAGGTCCCCTGTTTTCTTCAAGTATCTCAGTATCCGTTTGGCACCTTTTAAATGTGAATCTCGGGGACATGCTTGGAATCTAGCACACATTTTAACACTATACATAATATCGGGTCTACTGGCAGTTAGGTATAAGAAGGACCCAATAATGCCTCTATACATGGTTTGATTCACAAGAGGATCAGCTTCATCTACTCCAAGTTTGGAATTTGTTCCCATAGGAGTGTCTATAGGTTTGGAATCAATCATGTTGAATTTCTTAAGTAGTTCATTCGTGTACTTCTCTTGACTGATTGAAGTACCCTCTGATGATTGCTTAATTTGCAGCCCCAAAATGAAATTTAGTTCACCCATCATGCTCATCTCAAACTCGTTTTCCATTAGAGCAGCAAATTCTTCACACAGGTGTTCTGATGTAGCTCCAAAAATAATATCATCCACATATACCTGTATAATGAGCAGTTCATGTTCCCTTTTCATTAGAAACAAAGTTTTATCATTTTTCTCTCTTTTGAAACCATTCTTCAACAGGAATTTGGACAACTCTCATACCAAGCTCTGGGAGCTTGCTTTAAACCATACAAGGCCTTATTCAATTTGAATACATGATTTGGTAGTTCAACATCTTCAAAACCATGAGGTTGTTTAACATATACCTCTTCCTTCAAATCTCCATTTAAGAACGCACTTTTGACATCCATTTGATACAGCTTGAAACCCATAAAAGCAGCAAAGACTATAAGAATCCTGATAGCCTCCATTCTAGCAACTGGAGCAAATGTCTCATCATAATCTATGCCCTCTTCCTGATTATATCCTTGAACAACCAATCTGGATTTGTTCCTTGTAATTGCACCGCTCTCATCAAGCTTATTTTTGAACACCCACCTAGTCCCTATAACAGTTCTGTCAGCAGGTTTTGGGACCAGGTACCATACCTTGCTTCTCTCAAACTGATACAATTCTTCTTGCATTGAGTTGACCCAGTCTATATCACCCAGAGCCTCTTTTACATTTTTAGGCTCAATTATTGAGATGAAAGCTGAAAATGCAACTAGATTTCTTTTTTTTAATATAGTATGCACTCCAGAATTTAATGATGAAATAAGATTGTCAAGTGGATGAGATGAACTGTGCTTCTAAGCCGGCCTTGACACCAAAGGTTGAAGTTGATCTGTATCATTTTTTTCACCCTCAGAATCATCATTTTATGGAGAATGAGTTGTTTCTTGATGTGTATTATGCATGGTACCATGTCCTTCATCTGACTTGTCATTTTCTTCTGTCTTTTCTGATGAATCTGGATCGGCATCATTTGTCTCCAAATTTTCAAGTACTTCAGCCCTGCTACCTTCAATTTTCTGAGCTTGGAACAGCTCGTTCAATTCATCTTCATCATTCACTTCCAGTTTCTTCATATTGCTATCTTCATCAAATACCACATGAACACTTTCTTCAATACATTGAGTTCTTTTGTTGAATACTCTGTAGGCTTTGCTTGATGATGAGTATCCCACAAAGATTTCTTCATAACTTCAAGGATCAAACTTTCCAAGATCATCTTTTCCATTGTTCAAAACAAAACATTTGCATCCAAGCGCCCTTAGATAACTCAACTTTGGTTTTTTGTTGTTGAAGAGTTCATAAGGAGTTTTGTTCTGCAGAGATTTTATCAAGCATCTGTTAGTAACATGGCATGCTGTGTTGACTGCTTCAGCCCAGAAATTTTGAGGTAGATTAGACTCAATAAGCATGGTTCTGACAATATTCACCAATGTTCTGTTCTTTCTCTCCACCAATCCGTTTTGCTGAGGAGTTCTTGGAGCTGAAAATTGTGACTTATACCATTTTCTGAGCAGAATTCATCAACCTTTGTATTTTTAAACTCAGTTCCATGATCTGATCTGATCTCTGCTATGACTTGATTCAGTTTTGTTTGAATCATCTTGAAAAAGACAATCAGCACATCAGGTGTTTCAGCTTTTGTTCTTAGAAACCTCATCCATGTGAACCTTGAGTAATCATCAACAATAACTAAAATGTACTTATTGCCGCTTCTGCTTTGGATTTTCAGAGGTCCACACAGATCCATGTGCAACAGCTTCAGTATTCTTGAAGTACTCACTTGCTTCTTCGACTTGAAGGATGATCTAACTTGCTTGCCTTTGACACAAACTTCACACTTTACTTTCACTGAACTTCAATTTTGGCAAACTCAGGACCAGGTCCCTAGAAACCAGTTTATTCAATAAAGACGAGCTTACATGACCTAGCCTTCGATGACATAGATCAGCATTATCAGTTTGAGCACTAAGACATGTCAGATCGTCTCCATGAGATGTTTCTAGGTTTGCCACATACATGTTTTTACATCTCTGAGCAGTAAGAACGACTTTCTTTGTAATCAGATTGACTACAGTGCACTTCTCAGAATTGAACGTGACTTCATTTCCCTTGTCACAGATCTAAGATACACTAAGAAGACTGTACCTTAATCCACTCACATGATACACATTTTCAATGGATTCTTCAATTGATTTGCCAACTCTACCAACACCTAGTATATACCCCTTCTTTCCGTCACCAAACGAGACACCTCCTCCTTGAAGTGGCTTGAGCGAGAGGAAGTTTTTTGTGTTTTCAGTCATATGTTTTGAGCATCCACTATCCATGTACCAACATTGACTGCTACTTCTCTCGCTCACCTGCAACACGTATCACCTGTTAGACTTGGGAACCAATTTTAACTTGAGTTCCCAAAAGGCAGATAAAGGGGTGATCAAAGTGTTTCTTGCCCAATGAGGTAATTTAAGTTCTTTCTTTATCACTGACTTTCGGACAGGACTAGGTCCCCTACTTGGTACCCTTTTCTGTCTTCTATAACTCGAAAACCTTTCTTGTGATTCTTTCCAAGCTTTACACTCCCCTTTTAAATGATCATTTCTACCACAGTGAAGACACAACAAATTATCAGACACATACACATATTTAGTGTGAGGATTGTATGGAGGAGTGATATTCAAGCTTCCTAGACCCTTTTTGTTGTAGTTGCTTTGATTTGTTACATTGGAAAGTAATTTTGAGGATTTTGTCCATTTAAGGGAATTAGTGAGTTCTTCCTTAAGCTGGACCAGATCCCTTTCTAAGTTGTTATTCCTTTCCAATGCTAAAGCAAGTTTAATCTCAGTAGTTTTCAATTTTTCTTCCAATTCAATTTGTAAACTAGTAGACTCTCCTTTTCTTTTTCTAGATTTCTCAATCATTAAGTCCAATTGATTTTTGAGTTCTAGTTTTTCAGATTCTAGAACGACCATTTGGTTTTCAATGACTGACATTTTCACACTCATTCTTTCTCTATTCTCACTCAGACTTTCAAGTTCAGCATTCATGGAATCTCTCTCAGAAGTTAACTCAATCACATAATCAATCAAAACATATGCTAATCTTCTCAATCTTTTAAGAGAGTAAGTATTCAAATTTTTCTTAAAGTCAAGAAGAGTTACCTTATCTTTATCATCATCATCATCTGACTGAGCCATGAAAGCAAACAATTCATTGGATACATTATCTTCATCTTGAACCATCACCATTGATGCATCTCTAGGTTATTCAAAATCTTCTGACTCACTTGAAGAATCTCCCCATGTAGCAAGAGCATTTTGTACTACATAGTCAGTTGCAGCCTTTCGGTCATTTTTGTCAAGTACCATGTCCCTGCGCTTATCCTTTTCACCTCTTGGCCTTTGGTATTCTTTGTTTTCAACCTTGAGTAATGGACAATCCCTTATAAAATGCCTAGCCTTTCCACACTTGTGACTGGTGTCACTGGCAGTTGCAGCTCTAGGAAAATTTTCTCCCTTTCTGAAACCTTTGTTTTTCCTCACAATCTTCTGAAATCTCCTGGTAAGGTAAGCCATATCATTATCTTCACTAGATTCTTCTTCAGGCTTGAATTTTAGCATTAGAGACTTGTCCTTCTTGGCTTTCTTTTTTTGACAAATCATGACTTCTGTTCATGTCATGTGTCTTGAGATTTTCAATAAGAGCATCCATGGTTAAAATCTTCAGATCCTTGGCTTCAGTGATAACATCTACCTTGCTTTCCCAGGACTTCGAAGAACTTTCCTAACTTGCTTACCCATACTAATGGGTTCTCCAAGACTTCGCAGCTCATTTTTGATGGACGAAAGTTTGGTATACATGTCATGAATGGTTTATCCTTCTCTTATTTTGAAGTTTTCATATTGAGAGGTAAGCATGTCTATCTTTGAATCATTTACTTGTTCAGTCCCTTCATGCGCAGTTCTTAAGCAATCCCAGATCTCCTTTGCAGATTCACAAGCAGAGACACGATTAACTCTTCAGCACCTATACCACAAACAAGCAACTTCTTTGCTTTGTAGCCTTTTTCAATTTTCTTTCTATCAGCTTCTATTGTATTGTTGCCGAGTCTTTGGAATAACTTGAGTGATATCACCATCTTTTACTTTAGACGTTGGAATAAATGGTCCATCCAAGACAATATCCCATAGCTCACTATCTTCAGCCATAAGGAAATCATGCATCCTTGTTTTCCACCAGCTATAGAACTGGTCATTGAATCGAGGAGGTCGAGTTGAAGATTGACCTTCTTCTAGATTAAGTGGAGCATCCATTCTAGAACAGGAATCACTCTCTTGGTGTTAACCAGATAGAGAGTACCTGCTCTGATACCACTTGTTAGAATCTGTGCGTCCACTACCAGTCAATGGACCAGGTCCCTTGACACACTAAAATAATAATAACAGTAAATAAATGCAGATTATCAACACAGTTAATTTACATGGAAACTTTCTTGCTCAAGGGAGTAAAACCACGACCTGTCACATAGGATTTTCAAACTGTTTCACTAATTTTCACAAGCAAAGGTAAACTGGTTATAACGATGTGAGAAAAAGTTAATAATCTCACTATCAAGCAATAACTTTATTGCTTGAAGAGCCTAAGCAGATATGAATATGCCCACTAAGGTATCACCACTTAGACAACTTAGAATTTACTAAGCAATCTTACAGACTGCCCTCTAAACCACCAACCTACTGATAATCTAGACTTTTCTAAGCAACACACAGGTTGCCCACTAAATTGGTTGAACTTAACTAACTTAGAATTTACAGATCCGAACCCACTGAATCTTTTATAAGTTTTAGGATCAGTTTACACTTTCAGATCAGAAGAAATACTTCTAAGACACCTACACTATCAGCACTTTAGCTTGAATCGTTCTTTGAATTATTTCTTCTCCCTTTTGATTTTCTCAGCCTTTGCAAGAGTTCTTGATATGTTTTTTCAAGTTGAAGAAACTAACTTGTAAATGTGGAGTTGTTGTTCTTTTGTAGAAAGGTCACCATCCTTAAAGTCATGCCATTGGTTTAGGTTTCTGACATATCTGCCGTTTCTGCCATTGTTGGAGATTGTGCACCAACTTTTTGTACTTTCTCCAGCTGGCAGCCAAAAAGCATATTAAGCTAAGAACCAGGTACCTTCACAAGGTCCCTGTATTTGTCAAATCATCAAAACTACCAATAACATTGTCCAATATAGAATAAGAGAATTGATTGTTCCTTTGCAACCAGGGGCGAATCTACATGGATCCAAGGGGGTTCATCCGAACCCCCATCGTTGAAAAAATTACACGATATATATAGGATTAATTTTTTGATTTATATGTATATAATAAGTGATGAACCCCCTGAACATAAGCCAGGGGTTTGGCTCAGCGGTAAAAGAGGTTCAAAATTTGCTACCTAAGTGCTAGGTCGCAGGTTCGATTCCACATAACAACGTTTTCCACCCTATTTTTAATTGATTTTTATTTTTATTTGTAAATAAATGAAAAATTGTTTTGTTTGAAAATCTATTGGGATTTATAATATTTTATTAGATATTAAAAATAAATTTCTTTTCTATTTTCATAAAATTAAGTAAGTTTTTATAATTAAATAAAAAAATACATTCTCTCATACTCATTTTAAGTCAAACGTTTAATTTATATTCTATTAATAAATAATATAATTATAAGTAAGATCAAATAAATAAGAGTAATTATTTAAAATTAATAAATAAATACGATTGTCGTGATACTTTCCAATCTTGATAATTATTTTCTCGACACAAATTCTATTGCTACAATATGATCGGATTCAAAATTATTCCTTTGTTAGTTTCAAAAATTAAATAACGTTTATATACAACAATGACACCTAATAAGACCCATAATTATAGGTTTAAAAAATATATTCTCGCGTACTTATATTTTAATGTTATGTCAAACATATAGTTACTCGATTTATTGTTTGGGTTGAGGTGGAGTTAAATTTTTTTAGTTGCTTATATCCGATTTGACCCATTTATATTTGTCCCACTACGCTTTTATGAATACTATTATTATGCTTTCTTATCTTTTTGAACCCCTTCGATAAAAATTCTGCCTCCGCTACTGTTTGCAACTTTCAATAAATATGAAAATTAAAACATATTGTACAATTGAAAGACATTACTTTGGATATACCAAATTCTTTGTCACATTTTCTTGAATTTAGAAAGCTAGGATTCATCCCTAAAATGTACTAGGAATCGCCTTGTGCAGCTTATAAACCTTAGCCTAACCTATTTTAACCAAGACAACTCTTGTTCCATAATATTTTTCTGAAAATAGTTGATCCATCAAATTGGCCTAATTTTGGAAGTACACATTTGGCCACTTGCCAAAAATAATTACAGTCGCTAGCCAAATAAAAAAACAAAAAATACATTAGTTATATAGTGTAAAAATAAGTTACAGTTGAGGGACAAAAAGAAATATATTTAAAAAAATTACATTAGTCATTTTTGCAAACCTTGCTATTCTTTTGTATCTTGCTTTGGCGTCGTCAACAATAATTAATTACCGCTAGTTAAATATATAAAAAATGTTTATTAGTTATGTATACAATATGTATATTATATGTATATATACATTAATATATATTTACGATCTATTATTTTAGTGGACGACTATACAGTATTAAAAAAATGAGAAAATTACGCGGTTAAGCAAACTTATACTATTTTATTACTCATCATAGCTATAGTTTGCTAGTATAATTATTACTCGCGACTAATATTATACATTAATTACATGGTTTACTTCGAATCTGTATAGTTAGCCACGTTTGTATATGTATAATTCGTTAGAATATACAAATACATACGTATAATATACAATCATCTAAACGATATACATATACAATTCACCTTTCTCGCTCGCCTCTCTCCTTCCTCTCCCAATCTCGCTCGCCTTCTGTCCTCCCTCTCCCACTCTCTCTTTCCATATATACAAATGCATATGTATAATATACAATAATCTAACCGATATACATATATAATTCACATCTCTCCCACTCTCTGCCCTCTATCGCTCGCCTCTCTCCCAATCTCGCTCGCTTATCTCCTCCCTCTCCCAATCTCACTTGCCATATATACAAATACATATGTATAATATACAATTATCTAACCAATATACATATACAATTTACCTCTCTCCCAATCTTTGCCCTCTCTCTCTCCTCTCTCCTCTCTCCCCCAGTCTCGCTCGCCTCTCTCCACCCTATAACATGTAGTTACGAATTGTAATTATCAAACTATAGCTATAAAAATAATTAGGCTATTTTTGAGTGGTTATATGTGAAAATTCCTCTATAAAAATCCCTATTGAAAAAATAGCCTACCAAAAAATAGATCCTTTCAGAAGTACTCTTTGTTCACGAGGCTAAAGTATTGATCTATAAATGGCCAATCTGTTTTGCCTTTGGCAAGGATTGTACATATAAGTTTTTATGAAATATATAATTTCTAAGAATATAAGGTAATTTTACATTTTCCAAAAAGATTGGGTAATTTAAAGAATTATTTTTGAAATAAAACTACGAAGGCATGCAAAATATATACATTTTTCTTTCAATGAACTTGCATATATGAAAGTTATAAGTATACTTCTTTTCTTTTTTTTCTTTTTTTGTTATTCCTCGTGCTTATTGTTAGGGGGAAATTTTCAAAATGTCAATATTTTGATATTTAATAGGACTCATTGTCAATACCTTCAATATTTAGTAAAAATGTCAAAAAAGAAACAATTGTTAAAAACAAAAAGGAGAAATTAAGGGGAGAGAAAAATATTAAAAAGAGACAATTGCTTAAAAGTCTTATCAGTTACAAAAATTCAAAAATAAAGAACTAATTAACAATTTATCAAAATACGCCAACTTCCATCTCTTTCTTATTCTTTCACCATGTTCTAAAAAACACGCCTATCACCATTATTCTAAAAATTCAATATTCAATTTCTTAATTTTTTTGTTTGTTTGTAAACACGTTTATTTACCATACATTATCATATTTGAAGCAGTTTATTCTACTAAGGCATCATTTTGACGTTATGAAATTATAATTTATCTTTAAAAATGTCTAAATTTTATGAAGTTATTTGGCTATCATGTTAAGGTTATGAAGTTTATGTATCTCCTTTAAGAAGTTTTCCGGTATTCAGAATACAATACTCATGTATATTCATGGTATAGGTATTCATCCATCTTACAAATGTATTTTATTTTGCTTATTTCCAATATCACTTTGTATACCAAATAATTTGTATTTAGATTTATTTTTGTATTCATCCTAATGTATATCATAAATTTGTATTTAGATTTGATTTCGTATTCGTCCTAACTCCTAATGTATACCATAAAGTTTTGTATTTATATTTTGATTTTGTATTCATTCTCAACTATAAATAGCAAAAATACAGTTTATTTATGTATTCATTATATGTGTATTCATCCTAATTGCATTAGTCAAATAATTTTGTATTTCATTTTGCTCATTATATGTTTATACCAACTAGTTTATCTTTGATTTCGTATTCATTCACAATTTTAAATAATCAAACTACAGATTTGTAATTGGATTATCACTTTGTAAAAACAAATTTGACTACAAACTACAGAACATTCAAAATACTTTCAAATACTTTTGCGAAACAACTCAATGCCTAAATGCTAATGTAGATTCTACTAAATCTGAAATATAAAAATAAATCATTAAAAAGGTCGATTTTTTTTATTTAAAATACTAAAAATCTGAAATACATAAATATTTGATAAGTATGTTAACAAACTCACATAAAAATTAAAAAAAAAATGACGAAAAATCCTCAATATATACAATCCGAAAATTCAACATAATGCCGAAAATCAGCATAATGTATGGTTTTGAAAATAAAATCTCGCAAAATAAATGATGACTTCAAAAATACCTTTATCAATTGAGAGATTTCTTGATTAATTGATAGATCTGAATAAATTGTTATGAATTTGAATAATTAGTTCTTCTTAACAATGAGAAAGAATAATGGTGAAATTTTGATGAAAGAAAAAAGAATAAGAGAAAAGTGAATGATGGAGATGGTAAAAACTGAAAAGTTGATGGAAGAGAAAAAAAAAATGAAAAGTGAAAGATGAAAAATAAATTTAATGGTATTAAAGTATAGGAAGAAGTGTAAATGGGTAATAGATGTAGAATTTGATTCAATGTTGGACTGTTTTGAGAAATAAATATGCATACAAATTACTTTCTAAAGTATTGACATTTTGACATTTTCAATAATTATTTTAAAGTGTAGATATTTTTACTAATTAAGTTAGGAATTGTGACTAGTTTGCTAATTTTTCCTATTTTTAAAATCTTATCTGGGCAAGTTTTTGGAAGGCCCAAATGTTGTTGTTTTTTTAAAAAAAAAACGTTTTATCATTCAAAAAGTGAAATGTTTGCCAAGTCTTTGTGAACAAATAGGTGTTTTTAAAAGGGCAACTTTCACAAATAGCAAACATAAAATTTATATTTGTATGCTATAGCAAAATTTGCGTAATTGCGCTCCATAACAAACTTATATATGTATAATTTGCTATACATATACTTGAAGCGAATTGTATAAAACGAGAAAGAGAGAAATTATATACAATTTGAATTGTATAAAACGAGAAAGCGAGAAAGACATAATTGAATTGTATAAAACGAGAAAGAGAGAAATTATATACAATTTGAATTTGTATAAAACGAGAAAGAGAGAAAGACAAAAAGAGACTTGTGCAGGAAATATACAATTGAATTGAATTGTATAAAACGAGAAAGAGAGAAATTATATACAATTTGAATTTGTATAAAACGAGAAAGGCAAAAGAGACTTGGCAGGGAAATATATGTATTGTATAATTATAAGTGTATAGAACGAAGATATATGTATTTGCATGCGTTTATACAATTTTCTCTCGCTTTATACAATTAGAAACACAATTTATACAATTCTATTGTATAAAGCGAGAGAGGCGAAGGAGAGAGGCGAAGGAGAGTGGCGAGCGAGAATATGAGGGAGAGAGGGACTAACAAACAGTTTGCTATGGAACACAAATAAATCAAAGGGTAGCTACTATATTTATTTTATATTATTAGTTTGTCATTCTATACAACTATCCATTTTTAAAATTAGAGAGTAGCAAAAATTATTTTTGAGTATCAACCTTGTAAGTTGGAGAGACCTGTTCCAACACAACTAAGAGAAAAAATATCAAAAAAGTCAAAAAGAAAAGGCATTTGTGGAATGCGTATCAACCTTGGAAGTTGGAGTAAAGTGCTCCAATACAACTAATTAAGAAAAAAAAATCGAAAAAAATCAAAAAGAAAAGGCGTTGGTGGGAAGGCCATTAACCTTGGAAGTTAGAGAGAAGTGCTCCAATACAACCAAGAGAAAAAATATCAACAAAAAAAAAAGATGATGGTAGAAAGGACATCAACCTGGAAGTTGGAGTGAATTGCTCCAACACAACCAAAAAAAAAATATCGTCAGTTGGAGAAAAAATGCTCCAATACTTGAAAATTAAAGAGAAGGTGCTCCAACACAACCAAAAAAATAAATAAATGAAAATTGAAGAGAAGTACTCCAGCAATTGACATTGAAGAGAAATACTTCAAACAATTGAAAGATTTAAGAAAAATGCTCTAAATAAATTGTTGTTTTTTTTTTTTGAGAAGTGTTTTTTTATAAGAAGCACTATTGAAAAGAATACAGTTTAAAATACTTCTTAAAAATTTGGTCAAACACATTATGTTGTTTTTTTAAATATATTGACCAAATACAAATTGTTTCTCATCAAAAATATTTATTTTTATAAAAAGTACGTACTTTTGAAAACAATATTTTTTTAAGAGAAAATTAAATACAAATATACTCCACAACTTTGTAATTTTAATGGATATATCCCTCGTTAAAAATATAATTAAGTGGTATATCGCGAAGTTAAAGGGATGTTACGAGCCCGTTTGGATGACTTAAAAAAAGTTTCTTTTAAAAAGTAATTTTGAAAGTACTGGAACTTATTTTTAAAATAAGTAGTTATATGTTTGGATTAAAGTGGTGAAGTTAAAAAGAAATTATTGATGTGTTTGGCAAATAAGTGTTGGTAAACACTTTTTTTAATCAAAATGTCTGAAATACCCTTAAAAGTTGTTAACATGATAAAAGTTGATTAATTTAATAATAATAATAATATAATAATAATAATAAATAATAATAATAAGAATATATAATAATAATAATAAAATAATATGAAAATAATAATAATAATAATATAATAATATAATAATATAATAATATTAATAATATATAATATATCATATATAATAATAATAATAATATATAATAATAAAGAATAATAAAATAAATAATAATAATAAAAAATATTAATAATCATATATAATAATAATAATAATAATAATAATTAAATATAAATAATAATAAATAATAATAATGATATAACAACATGAAAATAATAATTATAATAATATAATAATAATAATAATTATTATTATTATTATTATTATTATTATTATAATAATAATGATAATATATAATAATAATAATAAGGGCAACTTTCACATATAGCAAATAAAAAATTCATATTTGTATGCTATAGCAAAGTTTGCATAATTGCGCTCCATAACAAACATAGAAACCGTATAATTCGCTATACATATACAGTTGAAGTGAATTGTATAAAACGAAGTGTATAAAACGAGAAAGAGAAAGACACTTGGGCAGAGATTTGTATAAAAATGAAGTGTATAAAACGAATTGTATGATTATAAGTGTATAGAATGATTATATACAATTTGAATTTGTATAAAATGAGAAAGAGAGAAAGACAAAAGAGACTTGGCAGGGAATATACAATTGAATCCAATTGTATAAAACGAGAAAGAGAGAAATTAGATACAATTTGAAATTTGTATAAAACGAGAAAGAGAGCAGGGGAGTATTTTTATTGTATAATTATAAGTGTATAGGACGAAAATATATGTACTTGCATGTGTATATACAATTTTCTCACGCTTTATACAAACAGAAACGCAATTTATACATTTCATTTATGTTTGTATAAGTGAGAAAGGCGAGGGTGGCGAGCGAGATCTGGAAGAGGGGAGAGAGGGAAACAAAAATATATGTATTTATACAATTTTCTCTGCTTTATACAATTCTAAACAATTTTTATACACTTGTGTTTGTATAAAAAGTGAGGAAGCGAGGGAGAGATTGGAGGAGAGTGCCGAGCGAGATATTGGGAGAGAGGCGCCTGGCAATTTTTTGCAAACGTTTGCTATGGAGCACAATTAAATCAAAACCTAGCTACTCCATTTATTTTAGGTTATTAGTTTGCTATTATATACAATTATCCCTAATAATAATAATAATAATAATAATAATAATAATAATAATAAATAATAGTTATATATACAATATTATTATTATTATTATTATTAATAATAATAATAATAATAATAATAAAATATGAAAATAATAATAATAATAATAATATAATATATAATAATAATAATAAAGAACAATAAAATAAATAATAATAAAAATAATAAAATATTAATACTAATAATCATAATATATAATAATAATAATAATAATAATAATATATGATAATAATAATAAAGAATAATAAAATAAATAATAATAATAATAAAAATAATAAAATATTAATAATAATAATCATAATATGTAATAATAATAATAATAATAATATATGATAATAATCATAAAGAATAATAAAATAAATAATAATAATAATAATAATAAAATATTAATAATACTAATACTAATAATAATAATAATACTAATACTAATACTAATAATAATAATACTAATAATAATAATAATAATAATAATAATAATAATAATAATAATAATAAAATAATAATAATAATAATAATAATAATGAAAATAAAAAAAACAAAAGAATTAAGGATAAAAAGGTAATATACACGGTCAACATAAAATGACTTTTAAGTTGAAAAAAAAAACATCAATCACCTAACTTTTAGCTTTTGGCTTAAAATAAGTTACTTTAATATTTGTCAAACACTCTAATAAGTTAAAAACTGACTTTTAAGTCAGTTTGACCAGCTTTTAAGCCCATCCAAACAGGCTCGTAGTTGCTCCTAAGCTGATTTTGAAAAATTGGCCGAACAAATATATTTTTGACTCTTCTCTCCTTCAAGTAAATATTAATTATCAAGTGTATAGGTCTCGTTGAAATTTAACTAAATAATAAAAGTGATTATTTTTATAATAGCTTAAGTTTCTAGATAAAATAATGACACACTCCAATATAATATATTAGAACAACGAGAGATCCTAAAATTTGAATCTCATTATATTATAAAGAAAAAAAACCCAACATACTTGACCCATAATTACAAAATTCAAATTTACACATCAAAAACATATTTAAAATTTAGATAAATAATAATAAAAGTGTTCTGTCTAATTTATTTATCCAATTAGCATGAATGATAATGATGAATGAACAAAAGTCTCCAACTTCATTTAATTTTTGGTATTTCATCGTTCACGAGATTAGAATCTATTATCAAAATTAGATAGGTCCACTGAAACGTTCAAGTATAAATTTTCTATGCTTACGTAAGTAAAACGGGCCTATCTACCCATAATTAAATCTAAAAATATCTAGTCTTTACCTAAAAATTAGTTCTCAAACCACATTTGATGTCCACCCAAAATAATATGAACAACACTCCATCCATAAATGAAAAAGTTATGAAGTATATTATATGAAAACTAAAAAGATCTTATAATATGTCAAACTCTTAAAGACTTAAACTACATAAATATTAGCCAACATATATAAGCAAAACAACGTGCAAGAAAAAGCATGATTAAGAAAGAGTACCATCACAAGCAATGCAAATGACTATTGATAAGAAAGACTAACTTAGCCTATTCTAAATATATGTTTTATTTTTTATGGATGGAAGATACTAATCATTCTCATAAAAAAGTGATTAGACATCCATCTAACCTTTGTCAATTGGATCCATTATGTTTTCAAGAAAACTATAGATTAATCTTTTCCTATTAAATTGAATGGATGAAAATATCCCATAACGTTCTGAACCTAGCTTATGTATCACTTAAATTAATTGGTACGGTGAACAATTCAACCCATAAAATATACTACAATTCCATGTGACGAGGAGCCAACATCAACGTGTCAAATCTTTCTTGGATGAGTTCTTGGTGAAGATCAATCTATTATCCCCTAAAGTAACTTTTATCATTGAACGACTATCCTTTTACTTAGCACTGTTGAATCACTATGATCGACGTTCATCCTCGCTCAATAGGTAGATCATGAAGCCCCCCCCCCCTTTTGAGGGCCAATACATGTTGGGCTCGCTAAAATTACTTCCACACCTTTATTAAGGCCTATGCTTCGTACATAAAAATTATCTATTTGAGACTGTTCTTTTAATTCGTAGATCCTAATACAAGGTTAGATCGAGTTCTAATTTTTTCAGAGTGATATCTCATTTATGGCTCGAATCCCTAATGTATAGGTTTATGTTAATTTTACTCTTTTTTTTTTGTGTGTGTAAACTCAATAATCAATCACAAATAATTGAATTACTAAGATAATCTTAAATCCATGTGAGTAGTAGGTTTATGATGGTGACAGAAGTCCTAATAAGCAGGGCCAGCACGTAACATCTTTGCATGCTCATGCAGAATAAATGTACCGAAGAAAGGATTAAAATGGCGTGTTTGAATTGATTTATTTTATTTTAAATCAAAATAATTTTAAAGCATTTTCATATCAATAAAAAATTTATAAGTTTATCTAAACAGACTATAAATATCGAAGCATCTATCATCTTCTCCCTTTTTTTCCCTTCTAATTTGTCCTCAAGTACTATAAAATAATGTATACCATGACCATGAGCTAGCAAAAGAAAAATGTTAGAATTCACTATATATATATATTTGTATATAGTGATGAATAATTAACATCACATAAATAATTAAATTAATTTTTATAATTGAAAAATCACTTAATTTTCACTAAATATCCTTTTGATTAAGAGATTATGTCACATGACGCAAGATATATATGCAAAAGATGGAGGGGCTTGCTTCCTCGATCCCTTTTTCATAAATTGAATTAATCAGTGATGGACCTACATTAATATCCATTGAATTTTAATTGAAATATTTATTTTTATGTTAGAAAATCAATCATTCAATAATATATAAGATATTGATTGAGCATCCAACTTTAAAAAATAATTTTTTTTTTAAAAATATTTAAGCAACCACACTTTAAAAGTGATAGCTAGCTAGCAATAGTCCCAAACTAGAGGAATAATCAAGAATAAACTTACATGTTTAACTTGTATTTTTTATCTTATATATGCCAACTAATTAGAAGTCAATCATTGGTACCTGAGCTGGTGGAAAAATCTAGAAATACACAACCCCCCCACCCCCTCCATAATTATGAATGTCCAACATTATCATGCTTAATTCATATTTTTTAAATTTATCTTATCGCTTTTTATTTGATATTTGATATTCAATATTCATTTTGAAAATTCAACAATTCAAGTTTACGTTGAAACTCACAGTTTAAGGTGAAGTGTTGTACATCAAAGGTAATTTTGTTTTAGGATTTAAATTCGTTATTTTTATTGGAGAGATATATACTTACTATATGTGTCCACATCAAAATCTTTGCCGTGTAATAGGAGATTTAGAATAAAATATATCGATTTATGAAAATTTAGTAGTTTTCGCTTATGTTTTATTATATAAATGTATTACAAAATTTATTATAGTTTTATAAATATTTGCTTGTGAATATTATTGTTATTATTATATAATATTAAGAAAAAATTATTATAAAAAATCATAAGTTTTAAATTTTAAATCTAATCTCTCATGTTTGATGTATATGTTTGGTTTTATCTTAGCTGTAGCCTTGTGTTATTCACATGATATTTTGCTCAATTCATATCTTCTTTTTTAAAAAATAATCGAGTTATTCTATCCTAAATTAAAAGTTTTGGTTTTGAGGCTTTGACTTTTGAGTATGAAATTTTTCTTGATAGGGAGAGTTTTCCATGAATGGAGCTCCACATAGTGTAAATTTAAATTAATCGAATTTCAATACGAATATCGTACGCTGTAGATAAAGAAATAATAATGAATTGTGGAACCAAGTCTGAAAATGCTGGCTCTATTAGTCTCCATCAACAGACAATTTGGTCCCCATGTGTATATATAGTAGTATATTCAATGTATACACTACCAATTTTGTATATATTTCAAGAAAATGAATCATGTCATATTTTCTTGTAACAAAAGAACTACTTTTTTTTCTTCTTACTTTTTTGGGGCAAAGTAATTACTACTTCAGCTTATTATAGCAATATCTCTTGATGTTACTCCATTCGTTTTAAAAATGATGACCTAATTTGATTTGGAACGAAGTTTAAAAAAAGAAAGAAGACTTTTTAATCTTGTGATTTTGAATTAAGGTTATATCAAATGTACCAAAATGTTCTTTAATCTTGTGGTCTTAAACATGTCACGTGAAAAGTTAAAGTTAAAGTGTTGCCAAAAAAGAAAATAGATTATTCTTTTTTAAACAAACTAAAAAGGAAATAGGAACATTCTTTTTTAAACCAGGGAGTATCTTTTAAATTCTAAACTTGTATGATTTACCTATTAATTTATATTTTTAAAAAATTGATTGGCCGTTTATGCGAGGGATAAAGTGGTCTTTTTGACTTCGAACTCAAAAAATACATAAACATCTCTTATACACTATAGTATATATTTATACAAATTTATATGAAGTGCATAATGTTATATAAGCATTGTTGCGGAAAAAATGTGCTATGTGGGTATAGTGCAAAATATGACTAAATTAGACTATGTTTTTGAAGATATCCTTTTTTTTATACGGTTCGAAATGAATAAAGTTTTCAAAGTTTAAGAATATATTGAGAGTCTTTCGGAAACAGTATCTAAAGATAAAGGTAAAATATGCCTATGCTTTATTCTTGTCAAGGCAATTTATAATTACACTGAATATATTATTATCGTAAAGTTTAACCATCTATTAATCATCATTTTCCAAGATTACCTTTCTTTTTCAATGAAATTTTCAACTACTTTTAAATACCAAATAGTAATTATCTTTACTTTTAAGAAGAATCCAAAAGAATCAAAAGGGTAATATTAACAAATTATCCTTTGATTAATTTCTTTTACTACCAAAATGGTAATATTAACAAATGACCCATTTCAAATTGTTTTAGATACTATTTTCTAGAATTGATTATCATTCCGAAACAGTTCTTCTATCTTATAAAAATCTTATAAAAATAAAAGTAAGATTGCGATACTTCATTTATCTCAGAGCTCATTAAAATATTATATCGAATATACTATATATTATAAAGTTGATTGTGCTAATATTGCATTAAGTTTAGAAATGGAATCTTCATAAAGCTCTCAATAAAAAATAAAAAAAATCTGATGTAGATCCATCACCATCAAACCAGCTAGATTCAAGATTTTGTTTCCAGACAAAATATAGTTTAGATTACATAATAATTGTTTTCAATTAATTAGGAGAATATACTAATTATTATTTTAAAGAAGAAACTCTCCATTTAAGCTACACCCATTTTGTAAAAAGAAAAAAAGAAAAAAATAAATATTTACACACTATACTATGTTATATACTAATGTTCTTAATGTGCAATGTTATACTATAATTTTCTTTATTGACGGTTATATAAAAATAAATATAATAATTTTTATTAGTTCAAATAACACTTACACATTATACTATGTGTCGATCCGAGGTTTTCTTATAGGAGAAAATTTATTACTAGAAGGAATCTAATCATTCTTTGTTTATTAATTTATCATATTAATGATAATTAATTATTTATTACTCTATTATGTCATATTTGTAATTTTATTCTTCTACCCTTATTTTTTTTTTTTAGAATTTAAATTTTTAATCAATGAGTACGAATTAATTTGTTTTGATTTATTAATTTAATCAATGAATATGAATCCTTATCGCTACATAAAAACTAGAATTATATGGGGATTTTCCGGGAGATTAGTATGAAAATTCGCATGAAACTTAGTTTCCTGCAAATTTTCATACTAATTCCCAGAAAAATTCTCATGTAATTCATAATTTTCTTGTAGTTTTTTAAGTTGGTCAAATATATATTTTCAAAATATATATATATTATAATTTATGCATTAATTTTATTAAATAACAAACATTATAAATCAATTATTTATAGAAAGAAATTACATATAAAATGAGACAGAGAAAGTGACCGTCAAGAAAATTTTATTACTAGAAGGAATCTAATCATTCTTTGTTTATTAATTTATTATATTAATGATAATTAATTATTTATTAACTGCTTGGACTATTCTCTCACGGGATTTTGCTCGTGATTTGTTGAATATGAATAATATCCTTTTATTTCAATTTATACGATAATATTAAATTTTATTTTAATTAAAAATGTTTATCTTTTAAAACTAAAATGATAACACATAAACTATAACAGAGAAGTATTACTCTCTTTGTAATATTTTAGCTGTCATTTTAATTTAAAATAATTGTTATTTTAGAATCGAACTTCAAGATTAAAATGGTTATTTTTTTCAATTATATTTTTGTAATTATTTTGAATTATCCTTTTGAAGATTAAAACGAATACACGGTATCATATTAAGAATAAAAAAACAATTTTCTTTTATTAAAATGGAATAACTTTATAAACTATTTTTACATTAATTTATTATTGATTTTTAATTAGTGTGTAATGAGTTAAAATTGAAGTAAAATAAAACAAAAAGATTTTTATATTTTTTTTATGTATTCTTAGGTGTAGTAAACTATCCACTTGGTCTTAGTTGATATTTATATCCTTAAAATTTAAATTACATTAAAATTTGTATAAAGTTGAAGAGGTAGATATACTATTTGCATCACATATACTGATAAATTTAAAGTATATCTCATGCAAAGTATCACATAAGACGCATGTATAATTTATCCATTTTATACAAATACTTTAAGTGTCTTGTTAGAATGAGAAAGATTTTGATAATTGACAAATGCAGGAACATATGAAAGAAACAGATTGTACAGACGTGTTCCTTACAGAACGAATTCGACTTGAATAAGGAGAACATCAACCACGTGAATTAGAAGTTATAAAGCTGTGAAATTATTATTTTTTCGACAAGTAACCAGTACAAAAGGTTTCCTTTTATAAAGGAGTTCAAAGCCAAGTGAAAGAAGGAAAATTAATTCCTATTTAAGGAAATCTATTTAAGAAAATTGTGTTTTCTTATTTATTTAAGGAAATTGTGTTTTCTTATTTATTTAAGGAAATTGTGCTTTCTTATTTATTTAAGGAAATTTTGTAGAAAAAGATTCCAAGTAGAAGTCAACAAGGATTTGTAGAAGGCAAATACAAGTTGAATTATACAAGGAGTTGGTGAAGTTCTGATCTATAAATAGGGAGCTATTTGCATCAGAAAAAATTGCGCACTTACATAGAGAGAAGATCAAAACACAATCAAGAGGTTTGAGAGAGTTTTGAGATTTATTGGGGTGTTGCAATTTGTGAGGAAAAATTGTAAGATTGTATTCAAGAGTCTTGTTTACAATCAGAGTTTTGTGAGTAGGACTTGTTCGACAAGTTGTAGAACTTGAAGAACATTGGAAGATATAAAATCGGGGGTTTTTGTGTCTTTGGGTAGCTAGAAATTAGAGTTTATAATTTCTTAGCTAGGAATTAGAGTTTATAATTCCTCTAGGGATTAGAGTTTATAATTCCTTAGGTTACATAACTTTGTAATCTTTTGTTGAGACTTGAAGTTTAATAAAGTGGAGTTAAATCCTACAGAGGTGTAGGTCGTGGTTTTTATCCTTGTGAGTTGGGGGTTTTCGCGATAAAATATTGTGTCATTATTTTATTTGCTTCACAAAACGTAACTGTTGTAATTCTGCAAAGGAACATATAGAACAAACCTGTTCCTAAGGCGAATTTGGGGGTCAGAATTCCAACAATTGGTATCAGAGCAGGTTATCTTTGAAGAGTCTAACAACTCAAGATAAGATCATAATGAATTCTGCACCTCCTCTTGGGCATGGTCAAGGGCAACACATCAACAGACCACCATTATTTAATGGAGAATACTACTCTTGGTGGAAGACAAGAATGAAAGACTTCATTCAAGCTGAAGATTACGAACTATGGGTTAGAATTACTAATGGACCATTAATTCCTACTATTACTGATAGTGAAGGGAATAAGGTACCTAAACCTACAGAAAAATACGGGGAAGCCGATTACAAGATGTTAGGAAGAATGCAAAAGCTAAGTGCATTCTCGTATGTGGATTAGGACCTGATGAGTTTAACCGCATCACTAGTTGTACCTCTGCAAAACAAATATGGGACACTTTAAAAAATGCTCACGAAGGTACAACTCAAGTTCATAAATTCAGAATTGCCAGACTTTGTTCTGAATATGAGGCCTTTAAGATGAAATCCGGAGAATCACTTCAAGATATGATCACCAGATTTACCACTCTTGTAAACGAGTTAATATCCTTGCGCAAAGTATACACCACTGAGGAACAGGTAGACAAAGTACTAAGGACTCTGCCTAGATCATGGGAAATAAAAGTTACTGCAATCAGAGAAGTCAAGGATCTAATCAATATGACTTTGGATGAATTAGTAGGAAATCTCAAAACTTATGAGATGAATGTTGACAAAAGAGGTGGAGGAAACAAACAGAAAAATCTTTAATTTAAAGCAACTGAAAGTGATGAATCTGACATAGATGATGATGATCTTGCTCTGATAAGTAAGAACTTCAAGAAACTCTTAAAAAGGGGATTAAACGCTAGCAAGAAATCACCACCCCAAAAAGAAAGAAATCTTGAGAGACCACAAGACGGAGGTTGTTTCAAATGTGGTAAAATAGATCATCAGATCAAGGATTGTCCTATGTGGGAAGTAGAATGGAAAAAGGGAAGAGCCGAAAAAGAGAAGAAGGAACTTCTCAACAAAAAAAAAGAAAAAAAAAAGAACAAGCAATGTATGCAGCTTGGGAAATAGGTTCTTCGGACATGTATGAAGAAGATGATGAGGACATTGCTTTGATGGCGATAGAAGAATCAGATGCTGAACCTGATTCAGACTCTGAAGAAACTGAGGTAAATCTTCTTAACCTAAAAGATAAACTAGTAAAGTTCTCTAAGAAAAAACTTTCATTCCTATTGCTTGCTTCCATAGACACAATTCAAGAACTTGTTAACACCAAGAGCCAACTACTTTCTTCCTTGTCTAACCTAAAGTTTGAGCACATTGATCTTAATAAGAACAAACATGACCTTCAAGTGAAAATCAAGCAACTTGAATCTCACAATCTGGAACTAAGAACTGAGAATCTAAAACTAAAAGTTCTTGGCAAAGAAAAAGAGGGTGAACTACCTGACCAAAACCTTGAGGTCGAAAACTCAAAAATAACTTAAAACTAGAAAAGAAAAACTCTAGGAGAATAAATCTTGAATTAACTACGATGAGAAGTGATCTGGAAAGAGCAAATAAGTGGACAAAATCCTCCATGATAGTAACCCATCTAGGTAACAATAATAGGAACATTAAAACTGGAATAGGGTATGAACAACCCATAAATGAGAATCCTATGTTTTGTATTATTGTGGTATCTCAGGTCACTCTAAACAATATTGTCCTAAATACAAAGCTAGTGCAGAAAATAATGCAAGAGGAACTTATAAAACTGTTCAAAGGAACAGGTATACTCAAAGGAAAAATAATCTGCCCAAATGGGCTTATAGAGATCTTATTCATCCTTTTTATCAATACAAAGGACCCAAGCTAGTCTGGGTTCCTAAATCTAACCTTTGAATTTGCAGAAAAAGTGAGAGGAAGCAGACAACATTCACCAATTGAACATGTTGTTTCAGATGCATGATTGTAACTAGAAAAAAATTCCTCTCACTTGAAAAAAAAAGAATGGATGAATAAAATTGACTGAAAAAAAAGGAATGGATGAATAACATTGACTGGAAAAAAAAATTTAAAAATTTTTTTTTTTGAAAAAAGAAAAAAAAAAGAGACTAAAGAAGCATGTGAAAGGAACAGGTCCAACCTATGCAGTATGTAACAATCATGCGCTCTTAGATGATTAATCAATCAAAAATATGATCAGCCAAGAAAAACACTTTCAAAAAGAAGAATTTGGAACTTGGGGATGATTAAGGTCAT
>CM040618.1:7123576-7201999 GCA_022817965.1 Solanum lycopersicoides
ACCATGTATTTAGGATGTCCAATTGATCATACCAAGAGGAAGAAAGTACACTTTGCAAATTTGATGACAAAAGTGCATAGTAAGTTGCAAGCTTGGAAAGGGAAAATGATGTCATTTGGAGGTAAGGTTGTGTAATTCATAATGTGGTAAATAGCATACCTATATATCGTGTGTTATTCATGATTTGCATAGAGTTTTAATAAATTTTTGTGGGAACTTTAGAAGGAAGGAAATAACAAGCATTGTGTTGCATGGTGTGATTTATGTAGACCGAAGGAGGAAGGTGGTGTGAGATATAGATCTTTGTTTGATATTTCTAAAGATTATTTGCTAGGTGGATTTTTAGAACAAGAAAGTCTATGTGGTCTAATTATATGTGGAACAAAATTTTTAAAAAAAAAGAGAGACCTCAAGTGGTCTAGTGCAAAAATGATTCTTTACCTTGGAAGTATATGTTAGAAGCTAGAGACTTGATAAATCAACAAAATTGGTGGAAACCAAAGTGTGGACATTCAAGTATCCGGTATGATAATTGGTAATAATTAAAAGCACTACATTATATAATTTCTACAAACTCTGCTAGAAATGTGCAATTGGAGGAAGTGAAATAGTGTTTTTTTAGTGGGGAATGAAATTATGACTTGATACAAACAAGTTTTGAAGAATATATCAGTAGACAAGTATTACAAGAGGAGTTCAGAAGATGAAGAGCAGTGGGGTAAATCCTACTGGATGCTGAAGGCTGCTCGAAATTTCAGTGTGGGTTCTGCATGGGATTTCATAAGGGAGAAACATGAAGTCTGTACAAAATATAAGTCTATCTGGAGTGCAAGAATTCCTTTTAAGATATCTTTCTTCAATTGGTGACTTTGGAAACAAAGACTTCTTATTGGAGAAGTTCTTGTCAGGATTAGGATGAGTGATGGGGTAGTGTATGATTGTTGTAATGATGGAGTTCAGGAGTCTATTGAACACTTGTTTATTATATGTTCCTTTTCTAAATCTATTTGGAGTTATTTTGCAGGAACTTCAGGAGTAGATAGTCTTTTTTTACAGTTGAAAGATCCTGTGTATAAATGATGAAATGTATATGCTTTTGCAAAACTTAAACCAGTGATAATGGTTGTGCCATTATTTGTTTGTTGGCAAGTGTGGAAAAGAAGAAATGCCTTGAAATTTGGCGGTTCAATGTCTTATCTGAGTTTGAAAGGAGGAATAACAAAGAATTTAATTTGATTGGCTAAGCAATTGTATCCATTGATGCATAATTTGCCTCATAATTGGCCTGAATTGGGTCGATATTTGACAGAATATACTCATAGGATTAGATGTAAGGTGATCTATTGGAAATTACCTAGACAGAATCCATTCAAATGCATTACAGATGGAGCTTTAAAAGTAAATCGAGGACCAATCTCTTCGACTTTCTATATTAGAGATGATCAAAGCAACCTTGTGTAAGTTCAAGGAAATGTGATTGGAATATCAAACAATCTAATAGCTGAAGTTGTCGCTATCAAACTAGGGCTGAAATATAGGATCCACAATTCATTCCTTTTAATTCTAGAAACCGATTCTTTAGCTGCTTTGAAAATGGTAGAAGGGGATTGGCATATACCTTGGGAGGTTACAATGGAGTTCATAATGATACAGGTCCTGAATAAAGGGTTGGAGGTGGCCATGGTACACACATTGAGAGAAGGCAACAAACTGTCAAATTTTATGACTAACATTGTGTTTTCTTTTGTAGGTACAGATTCTACAAGTTATTATGGTTGTCAAGAGTTACCTACTGAAGCTAAGACTTTACTAAATATGGATATATAACAACTTCCTAATCTATGTATAAGGAGGATTCAAAATGCAAATTTTGCCCCAGATAGCTGATAGCTGATACAAATCAGAACATAGAATACACAAACAATATGCATACAATATTTTCTCAAATTTAAGTACATACAATACGCAGACAATACTCTACAAATTGCGATATAATAAGTTCTGATCACATTCGTAATGAGAAAGATACAGAGCATGAAAAATACCTAAGAAGGTTGCAGTAATCTCGTCGCGAGGCGTTCGGCAGTGGTATTAGCTCCTTGATGGGCTCAACCTGTCAAAGTCATGAGATGAAGGTTGCAAGGTCTTTGAAATAGGTATGTGCTGCACAAAAGGTGCTTAATTTTATGAAGAAAGTGAGGCATTCACCTGATTCGAAGCTTCGTAACAAGAACCCTAAATTGGAGAAGTCTCCGATGGGGATGATTTCATGTCGCTGGAGAATGCTTGTTGGAATGGGCACGACGATGATGGACGATGAGGGATGATGTTTCTCCGATATGCTTTCCTCTTTCCCCTTTCCCCCTTTCCTTTTTTGTCTATGTTATTTTATTTCCTATTGAAGTCTATTTAGGTGTTGGATCGGGTCCTCTTTGGGCCTAGTCCTCATGTAATGTGATTCAATAAAATGGGCTTGCCCAACTTTTTAATTGAAAAAAAGATGGATAAATTACATATATACACATCTTTATTTTTCATAATTTTCATTATTCCCTACTATTTTAAAATATTTTCAAAATCCCTTATTTCCTCCCAATTATTAAGTCAATTAGATACATAAATATCCAAGCCTTGACACATGATTTCCTTCCTTTTTTTCACTCCTTTATTTTCTCCCTAATTTCACTCTACAGTCTTATCAGTTACAATTTTCATATCAATTTGATTTTCAAAAGGATTCTCTACAATCTTATCAGTTAGAATTTTTATATCAATTTTATTTTTAAAAGGATTCTCTCTCCGGACAATCAAATTCAAACTACTCAATTGATATTTTGTGTTTCCTTTATAGTTGTTTTCTTCAACTTTTTTGTTTTTAGTCTTTCTTTCTTGATGCATATGAATTTAGATCATTCTTTTAGTGTTGAGATTATTCAACTAGTCGAAGAAGGATGCATCTTCGTCTTCCAAATAGATTGTAAAAAAAAGTCTAAAAAAGGTGAAAAAGTCGATCTACTGGTGGCTTTTGTAAGAACTTTGGATCGAGATTCATGGGTGACGTCTATGTTAATAGTAAACAATGATACAAGAGTGAATGTTGAGAAGGAGAATGGAAAGAAGGATGTACCTTCGTTTTCTAAAGTAAATGTAGAAAAAAGTTGATGTACATTTGTCTTCTAAAGTAATAGCTGAGAAGGAGAAGTCAAAATAGATCAGATTGTTGATTACTTTTTTTTATTTCTTCTTGTTCATCTTTTTCTGATATATATGAGTTCATATTTTTAATGTATTAAGTTATTTTTGTTTCTTAAATTAATGTGTAATATTTTTGTTTCAACATTATGATACATTATGTACAATGTATCGAGTTCAAATTACTAAATTATCTTACGATTAGAGTTTGAGATACATTAACTAGATTTTTAATGTATCTAGTCAATTTTGTTTCTTAAACTAATGTATAATACCTTTGTTTTAACACTACGATACATTATAATTTTATCATACACAGTGTATTGTGTTGAAATATTAGTTTTGATACATAAACTTAATTAGTTTTGATACTTGATATAAAACTTCAACCAAATGTATCAATTATCATGTATCTAGGTGTTGCTATGTATCTTTTATCTTATTTAAATTTAGAAGGATATGTATCTGTACATAGTACATGATACATTAAGTGTCACACAATTATGTATCAGATTCATAAACGGTGATACGCAAATGTTATTATCAAAAGTTTGTTTAGTTCGTGTCAAAATATGAAGTTCTTTTGATACAATAAACATGGAGCGCATTAATACATATATTAAATCATGTATTTGATACACAACATAATGAATTATGTACTCAACAATCTGTCTTTTAAACAGTGCTAATATCAAATACAACTTTTTTTATCAAACACAACTGCACAAATTGTGTGTTAGATAAACAATTTTATGAAACACAATATTACATCTACTAAACCATATGATTGATACATGATATAATCTATCGGATACACAATATTTTATTATTGCATGAACAAATATATAATTTTCTAGACATGATACGTAAATTTGAATTTATATTAATTGTATCTTAGTAACTACTACAAAGTAATATATCAATCTCAAATCTTACATCTTATGGATAACAATTACTTATTTAATGGATCTGGTAGAAATACAACACTTATCAATTTAAATGAGATACATAAATAGTAATGTATTGATAAATCTATCAAGCTTAGAAACAAAATTCAGAAAACGATTACACAACATTATAAAAGGTATGAATGATTCATCAAAACTATGCATCTCTTTAGCCTTTCTGTTTGTTGTATCAATCCATAACGGATACATTGAAAATTCAAACTCTTATTTCTTCACCTCAACGATGTAACATATCGCCATTTTTTTCCTCAACTCATCGATCTTTGATTCAAATGCAATGGTTGACTTGAGATTCACAAATCAATTTTTTGACCAACAATAATTTCACCACTTTTGTATCATTCATACCTCACCTCATTTTCTCAGGTTTCGAAATGTCTCAACAAGATGGACATGTTTATGTTGTATCAATACAAGTTTGATTTAATAAATTGAGATTTTTTTAGAAAGAATAAGAAGAACAATTTTAGGATACATCAACTAATGTATTTTGAAATAAAAATTGAAGTGTTCAGTAACTTCTTTGACCATCTCTTACTGTGGTGTCATGATCGAGATGAGATGAAGAGTATGCCAAGCAGCAGAATCAACATTTTCTTGCGATTCCTTCTACTATATATCGGATTTTTAAGTTTTTTTCGATCTCATCGATCTACTACAATATTGTATTTGAGATTCACGAAAGAAATTATTTTTCAACAACTATTTATTATGTATCTTATCAAATTTTTGGCAAATTTGAGTTAAATTTGAATGAATATGAGACAATGAATAGAGAAAAAAAATTTTGAATTTGTTGATTATGGAAGGAGGATTTGGAGGAGAATTGAGAGAATAAAATTTGAATCTTGAATTAATTGAAATTGTTTCCATTTAAGAAAGATTGACAACAAATTGATTAGCTTGATTTGGGGAACTCAAATTCAAAATTGATTCTCTTTCCTTTAAAAGTTTAACTGATTTTATTTTAATGTATTGGAATTAATGTATCTGAATTATTTTCTATGTATCCAGATAGCACTGATTTTGAAGGGATTTTTGTAAATTGAAAAAGAGTAGGGATAAAATGTTATTTAGGTTTTACACTATGGGATTTAGGTAAATTATACAAAAAAGATTATGTTCTTTTTTATTAAAAAAAATGGACCATCCCGTTTAGGCTAGGTCATAGAGACTTTGGAATTCGAACGGTTAGGTTGGGCTGACCCATTTTTTTGTGGGATAGAAAACAGTCAGCCCAACCCATTAGTACATGAATTGCGGGTTATGTCCGGTTAGCCCACTTCTTTTAAAAGTATTTTTTAAAATAAAAAAAAAGTCTATAATTTAAAAATATTAGAACAAATATTGACAAGACAATATTACATGGTGTTAGGATTACTATTTGTTAACAAATCTACAATTAAAATAATCTTTACAAGGCTTATTAAGTTTGACTTCAAGTAAAAATATAACTAGTTAAATAGAAATATTAACCTAATTATTTTTGAGTAATCAAATAAAGCACAAAAAATGGTGAATTCAACCATTAAAAAGTAAAAAATGAACTCTTAAAAAATATTCATGAAGCTTAGGTGTATCCAATATCAACGCATCATTTTTATCAAAACATATATGTATCAACTTTTGGCAAGGTTTTCTTAACATCTTTATTTTCATCTACCGTTTATAGTCAACTTCAATTAGTTAAACATTAAAAACAAGTAAATTTAAGAACTAATGTATAATATTTATGGAAAACTACACAAAATAGACACAATTGTGAAACTATTTACACAAATTAGATCCAACCCAAACTATTTACCCTTAATGGACTCATGACCAAACTATTTACCTGCCTACCCACTTTCTCCTTTATTTCACATATGATGCCAACATCATTACTACTGAATTAACCATTTGCAATACTCCGTTGGTATATTGATATCATATCGATATCATATAGTGTTAACTTAATCTTTTGTGATACTCCATCAATATATTGATACTCTCTCAGTATTATATAAGACTGAACTTAATTCTCTGTAATACTCGTTCGGTATATTGATACCTACCTATTGGTATCATATAAGATTGAGATATTTTTCAAATAAATAAATAAGAAACAATTAAGAGAAAATTATTAAAGTCATAATTTAAATTTAATAAAAAATAATATTCTTTGTGATACTTCGTTGATATATAGATACCATATCGGTATCATATAGGACTGAGCTTAATCATATATAATACTCCATTGGTATATTGCTACTTTATCGGTATCATATACAATTGGACTCTTTTAAAAAATAAATAAGAAATAATTAAACGAAATTACTAAAGTCACAATGTTAATTATTAAACACTAATTGACGAAAATATATATATTTATATTTTTAAAATTAAAACATTAAATAATTGAATAACATCAATGATACCCGGCAATATGTAGATATACCGTAAGAGTATCATATCCGATTGAGTAATCTTATCGAAGAACTGAAGCAAATCTCAATGAAAACATTGTTATGTTACTTATTGATGCCACCATAGATGTTATACTTTGATGGTATCAAGAAGGAAGAGTAGTCATTCAATGAAGACACTCGGTTACTCTTTGATACAATCAAAGTATATTCATATACTGTAATATATTGTAATACAATCAAAGTATTTTTTTTTACGTAAACATCAAAGTAGTGGTGAAATATTTAGTGAATATGAAAGTGGTGTTATGGTTATTAATGAAAATGATGAACAATCGGCCCAAAATAACGAAGTCATGTGCTTTGTCTACTTCACGATGTATGGAATGATGTTTGTTGCACTCACTCCGAACTACCATATTGTTGTAGTGTCATGGACACTACTTGTTATTTGTTGCAACAAAGATCAAATTGACTTGAAATACAAACGTCCTATGATTAGTTTTAATAATTTTTAAAACGTATGGATATAAATCATATTTCCTAAAAAAAATGAAATATGTTTTTCAAATACTATGGCCAAGCATATGGTGAAATTTCACTCAAATTTTAATCCAAATAATATTCAATAATATTTGCCAAATGTACTTGAAAATTTTGGGCAAATGCTAGCTTAATGTTATAGGATGAATTAATCATGTTTTAAAGAAGCAAAATATATTTTAATCTTGAACTCAATTTTAACTCATGTTCTCATAATTTATATTGGATTATTTAAGTCACAAAGTTATCTTTCTTTCTAATTCTAACCCACTCTTATTGCAAGTGGAGTTCTTGTAAAAAATAAATAAAATTTACTTTTACCTTTAAGATATTGCAATTTGGAGATTTTGAAAAAGAAAAAAATATTTGCTCCAAAAACTCCAAATTGTAACATCTTAAAAGTTAGTAAATTTAAAAAAATTCAAGAAGACCACATCATATTAAGTCAACAAGTTATCTTCTTTCTAATTCTAACCCACCCTTATTGCAATTTAAATTAAAGGTAAGTATATTAACTTTTCCCCGAGAGCTCCACTTACTATTAAGTTCCTTCCATCTAATCACAATTCTATATTGTATTAATGAGTGTCATCACATTCTTCTTATCCTACCGAGACAGTCTAAAACTCAAATATAACGATTAAGTCCGGAAGTAAAGCGAGAATAAATGTCTAATACTATAAACTAATGCAAGAATTCATAATTAATTTAAATACAACTCCAAAATTTGATTGTCATGTGTACATGTCTCTAATGCATTACAATGGATTTGAAATAAAAACACAAGCTTCAAATGATGTTATCGTTAAAGTAGAACAAAACCATAAATAGGAGTAAAAGGGTCCGCTGAGATGACAATCAACTATCTTAGAAATCTCCACATGGAGCCTCGTATCACGAAGATCCGAGATAGTAGTCTACAAAAATTCACCCATTGATTATAACATCTAATTTGATTTGACAATGCGCTATTTTACACAATTTTCTCTTATTTTCACAACAATATAGATGCTTACAAATTCATTTACTCGCCTAGATTTCATATTTGACTAAACTATAGTCGTTCAAAAGCTTTAAAAGATCGTAAAATCGTAATTTAACTTATTCAGACTCAAATTAAGACTTTCTTTGAATCTTTATAAAGTGTTAATATTAATGATTAGAGTCCAATATAAATAAAATAACGAATATTTATACACATAACGATATCATGTTAAGGATTACATATTTATTTTTTCATGTTTAAGGTGATTTTTGGACTCCAATTTTGCATCACCGCCTCACCGGCCCTTGGGATTAAATAAAATAGTCTTTAAGGGGTGCATTAATTCTACATCACATGACTCCAAAATACAAATTATTTATATTCATTTATATAATATGTCAGTGTTGATTTTGAAAAGCCAAATTACATGAAATCAACGACTACATAAAATATTTTAAATTAATTAATAATTTGGATGCATGCACAAAAAGTGTCATCTTTTACTAGCTAGGGACACTTCATGTGTTGTAATGTTTTTGTCTTTTTGACTTTCTTAGTGTGATATTTTACTCCTATACGATATGATCTCATTATTAAATAGGGGGAAAAAATTTAAAATATATACATATTTTAATTGAAATTATTGTAATAATATCAAATTTTAAAAATGATTTTTTATTTTCTTCACTATTTAATAGTGTATTTTAAAGGTATATATGTGTCCACATGAGCATCATAAATATTGTATCATTATAAATAATAATGTGTCCACGAGAGCACATATATACCTTTAAAATATATTATTAAATAGTGGAGGGGTGGGAAGGTTAAAAAATCTTCCATAAAGTTTGATATCGTAACAACAACTTTGATCAATTGGGGTAATTTTTAAACCTTTTTTCTATCAATTAATTATTTTATTTTAAAAAGTAATCTCCATTTTAAAAGTCAAACTATGCAGCCACATGACGTGTTCGAGATTATATAAGATTAAACAATATTCTGGTATAACTTTACATCAATTCAAAAAATTTTCTTTTAAACTACGTGTCATGTTAAAACTAGACAATTAACATGAAACGAAGAGGGTATATAATCGTAAGGTAGACCAATTCACAAGCCAATTGACATGCTTTGAAAGTGTAGCTTATTATAAATCATATACTTTGAAAAGTTGCGAGTAGAAGTCATGAAAATCGTTGTTATATATTATGAGGTGCTAGAAGTGTGATCTAGTTTGTACCTTTTTTAAAAGCATGGCATCTAAGACAAAAAAAACAACATGAAAAGCATAATCTAAGGCCAAAATTTACGTTAATTTAGATCACATCCAAGAAAGTATTGTCTAACATAAAAAAAAAATTGTTAACTTTTTTTATCAAAGGTGTCACACATTTCATGATGGATATAAAGGCCTAGAATGTTGAATGTTAACCAAGAAGATATATATAAGCTTGAAGTATTGGTTATACACATAAAAGAACTTTCACTAATTAGATCTATATAGAGTGAATATTGTGAGATTTTTTTTTTGTTTTTAATAAAATGATCAAAATTATCTTATTTGAAGTATCACTTTTTTTGTGAAATTTTGATCTGAACTGTCAGATTTTTTTCTGCATTAACTATCATCAACTATTTATTAGGATACATATGAATTGTCGATCGTTTCTTTTTCTTAATGACTATTAATAATCGTTTATATATATATATATATATATATATATATATATATATATCTTCCTTTTTTAGACTTGTCAACTTTTCTAGTATAGTACTTCAATTATAGATCAAAGATAATGTTTATATATATTGTTTTTTATACGTGAATGTCAACTCTTTTCTCTCTCTAGCGATAATAATAACTAAGTTATCTGCATTTTAAAATATTATTCTACGTGATGATGCTTAACACAACTTTCCCTTACCTCAACATGTCATACAAAGGCTCCTAAATTCAACTTTATTTTGAATTTTATAATAATAATTTTAAGCAATACATAATAACTAAAATTTAGATATAATATATTTTAATATATCTTAACAATTTTTTTATTAATATACATATAAAATCTATTAAGTTCATTCGAATTTATAAGCAGACTACTAACTCCGCCCTTGGGGTCACACATACATATAACAACTAAAACTAAGTCTCAACAAACTTAACCTCTCAAAATTCCTTCTTCTCTCTATCTTCTCAGCTAAAAAAAATGTCGGAGACGACTCGGTCTCCGATGCCGTTATCGGAGACGAGGTCTCCAGTGGCGTTATTGTTCCGACGACATTCGAGTGGCGAAATCAGAAATTTAGCTTCACTTTCAAGTAGCTTATTGCCAGCTTTTGGAACAGTGATGGGTGAAAGCTCAGTTAGGCTTAAGAGATTTCTTATTGCTCCTTATGATCGTAGATACAGGTAATTAATTTACTTCCTTTCTATCGAAATTTCTTATCGATCAACTAATACTTATTATCTTTGAAATATTTTTAATTGAAGAAAAATTGAAATCAAGAAGAAAGATTTCAGTTTGTTTATTTTATTTTTCGATACAAAATTTAAGAAAAATGAAGAGAATTTTTTGACTCTTATGAACTTAAACTAATAATATTAAAAATACTTTTTGAATCTGATGGTCTTTAATTTGTTTTCTTTATATGATATTGGGTGTAAATAATTACTAGATATAAATAATAATATTATTTTTGTAAACCAACTAAAAGTATAAGTAAATTAAAATGGAGAGATTTTGATATCTCAATTTTATATGAAGTTGTGTTTGATTAAGCATAATATTGAAGAAAATAATATTTTTATAAAATAATTTAAAATAAGCTTGAGAAATTTCTAGCTATAAATCATTTTATTAAAAATAAAATGTAAAATTTAAAGTCAAACTGTTTCATAATCAATTGTCATTTTCTTGTCATTGACTTGAAATAATAGATCGTCAAATAAATTAAAACGGAGGACTATTCATATATGCATGTATCGTATCATCATAGCAAGTTTTAAAAAAGTAAAATTATATTTGTAAATAGAGTGAAAAATAAGATTTAGATTATAAATTCAAATCACAAAGTGTGACGCTTTCTAAAATCGCTGCTAAGGCAGCGATTTACTTCAAAAAATAATAAAAAAAAAAATTAAAGTAAAATCGTTGGACAGACAGCGATTTACAATTTTTTAAAAAAAATTATTTACCAAATCGCTGCCTTGGCAGCGACGATTTGTTAAAAAAAAATTAAAAAAATAAATTTTACAAATCGCTGCTACTGCAGCGATTTACCTTAACACCACTACCTAAATCGCTACATCACCAGCGATTTTACCGTTTTGATTTAAAAGTTTTTTCATTTACCCTTTTGAAATTTTTGTCAATATTTTTTACCCATTAGGTTCGAGACTCGACTTTTACGTGTAGTTAGAAGTTAAAATTAATCAAATTATTTAGTGTACGATTACTACTGAATACAAATTTATTTATTTAAATTTTCATCAACATAAAATAAAAATTTAATCGAGCCTTTGTTATAAATATTGGATACCTAATAAAAAGAAAGAATATTATTACTATTTGTAACATAATTAGCCTAAATTTAAGGGACTTTAATGAAGCTTAATAGTGAGTAGAGCTTTGACTTTATGTTGATTAAAAACCATGTTAAATGGATCTCATGGAATCTTTAGACACTATTTATTCAAAAGACAAAACTTACTTCTTATTGACGTTTACATTTTTAAAACTTGAGAGATCATAATTATTCTAATCTATTTATTTCTAAATGTGCATCTAATTTTTTTTTAGGACAAAATGATATTCCCTTCGTCCTTTATTGTATGTCATTCTTTTCTATAAATATCTAAATCACAATACTTGTCCGTTTATAAAATATAGGGAAAATGCACAAGTACCCCCTAGACTATGACCTCAATCTTTGAGATACATTTTAATTAAACTAAGGTTTTACTATCCCTTAAACTTTTTTTTTTGTTATTTTATACACCTTTTGTCTTACGTGGCACATCCATGACTCCACGCAATTGAGGCGCATGGAAAATATTTGGATGCCATGTAAACAAAAAAGGTGCACAAAATTACAAAAGAAATAAGTTCAGGGGTAATAGGACTTTAGTTTAATTAAAGTGTGTCTCTGGAATTTCAGTCATAGTCTAGCGAGTTACTTGTGCATTCTCCCTAAAATGTATGCATAACTTATCATATTTTGCCTATTATACCCTTGATAGAGTAGAGTAGTTAATTAATCTTGAAAATGTATTCACCATTTATTATAAAGTTGACTTAAGAAAACATTAAATAAGAATAGAAAGGTAAAGTTTAATTATTTCTTTATGCAAATGCGAAGTAAAAAGTTGACATATAAAAAGAGACAGAGGGAGTATAAATATTAAAAAAAAAAAAAAAAATCTTACTTTTTTTTTTACCTATGGAAAATGTAGATTGTGGCAAGCATTTCTTGTTGTACTTGTGGTGTACTCAGCATGGTCATCTCCCTTTGAGTTAGCATTCAGCAAGGCATCTACTGGAGCACTCTTGCCTGTTGATTTAGTGGTTGACGCCTTCTTTGCTATTGACATTATACTCACTTTCTTTGTTGCATACTTGGATAAATCTACTTACTTACTTGTTGAAGAACACAAGAAAATTGCTTTAAGGTACGTTACATCTCTCCATAACAGTCATTTTTTTTAATAATGTTTCGTCATAAGATCAAGTTTTCTTCAAATAAAACCTATTTTCATGTTATGTTGTGTTATGTTCCAATTTTAATATGTTGTAGTTAATTTGACTATACACAAATTTTAAGAAAGAAAGAGTTTTGAAATTTATGGTATGAAACAAATGATAGACATGTGTCAATTTTCTTGAGATTGACTAATTAAAAGAAAAATGAATTATATAAATTGAGACATGAGAATTATATATTTCATATAATAGTATTCGCGTTAATAACTAAAAATTATCGAGACAAATGATATTATTATTGAAATGTTTGACGGTATACGCATCCCTATTGAGACTAAGAATTATATATTTCATGTAACTAATACTTATTAAACTTATTTAATATTTTTTTAGTATTTTTAAATTATGACCATTTTCATTATAACTTGTTCATTTGCAACATTTGTTTTACGTGATGTAATAATTATTATTTTTTTGTTGAATATTTTAGTGTCGTTAATCATATCATATTTTATATTATTTTCTTAAGATACATCTTATATAGTTGTATTTTGGTAGGTCTAAAGAAATATTTGAAGTACAAATAACTTGTATGTTTGTATGAATACTTTACCGTAAAAGAACTCGAAAAATTCAAAAAAATCCGAAATAACCCGAGGTTGAAAAATTCAAATTTTATTGGTTTGATTTGGTTATACATTTAAAAATTCGACACAAATAATTTGATTTGATATTTGAAAAACTCGAACTAACCCGATCACGTACAGTACATCACTACTTTTTGCCAATATGGAGAATACAATTAATTTCATTATTTTTCTTTTGTTTGTAAAGGTATGTCACACATCTATGGTTTCCAATGGATGTAGCTTCAACTCTACCATTTCAAGCCATATACAGAGTTGTCACTGGAAAAACTAGTAGAGGACAAGTATTTGGCTTCCTCAACTTGTTAAGACTATGGCGACTCCGCCGTGTTAGTAAATTCTTCTCGAGGTATATTCCTTCTATTTACGTAACACAATTTGAATTTCACTAATTTTATTTTCAAAATGTTAATGATAAATTTAGTTATGAAATTTTTATTCTTTTTTCTAAAATAAGTTTCACGTGACATAATTTGGTGACTAACTTATGATTTTACTTATAAATAGTTGAAATACAAGTTATTGACTTTTATCGAATAAGTTGAAAATACTTATAAATCAGTTTGACCAACTTAATAACGCAAGCATGCAAACACTAATCAACTAATTTTCTTCCCTTGCTTTCTAGGTTGGAGAAGGACACTAGATTCAGCTACTTTTGGACGAGATATTTTAAACTTATTTGTGTAAGTACTCATAATCTTATCTATATATTACATTAATTATTATTTTTTCTTGATCATAAATATATACTTTTTCGGCTTCAGTTTATGTGAGATATTTTTTTAGATTTACCCTTAAAAATATTTTTTTATAATTAAAAAATAAGTAATTTAATTTAAATTTTGTTTAGACTATAAACCCTTTTTTTGTAAAAAATCTTCTTTCTTCAATTTTGTCAAATAATATCACATAAATTCATGAGATGAAGGGAGTAATAGAGTTTAAATATTCTCTCAATTTTAATTTAAAAATCTTACTGTCTATATTTAAACGAAGAATATTTCTTTTTTTTATTTTTTTATTTTGTGTAATCCGAACATATTAAGATTTAAGATTACAAGTTTCAAAAGAAAAAACTTTGATACATTACATATATCTATAGTTTAATTAAGACTACACGATTTAAATATCTTCACTATTTTCGTTAATTTTGTGTCTAATCAAACTAAAACACACTTGAATTGAAACAAAGAAGCATATATATGGGAACTTTCACATATAGTCACTCAAAAATAGTCTAATTACTCTCCATAGTTATAGTTTGATAATTACAATTCGAAGATACATGTTATAGGGAGGAGAGAAGTGAGTGAAACTGGGAGAGAGAGGCGAGAGAGAGGGCAAAAAGTGGGAGAGAGGTGAATTGTATATGTATATCGGTTAGATAATTGTATATTATACATATGCATTTGTACATATGGCAAGCGAGATTAGGAGAGACATGAGAGAGGCGAACGAGATTGGGAGAGGGAGGAGAGAGGGCAGATAGTGAGAGAGAGGTGAATTATATATGTATATCGATAAGATAATTGTATATTTTACATATGTTTTGTATATTCTGACGAATTATACATATACAAATGTGGCTAATTATACAAACTCGAAGTCAGCCCACGTAATTAATGTATAATGTTTGGTCGTGAGTGGTAATTATAGAAAACTATAGCTATGATTGAGTACTTAAGTAGTATAAGTTTGCTTAACCGCGTAATTTTCCCTCTATATATAATATAGACATTGATCGATATTCATATACAATCAAACATTGAAGACATAATTGTTATAACAAAATATTATTACAGAATATTATTATAGAGAAGTCTGACTGTACGAGCGTGTTATTGTACGAATAGGTGACACTATTTGCAGTGCATTCAGCTGGTTGTTTCTATTATTGGCTGGCAACACGTTATCACAATTCAGAATCAACATGGATGGGAGCAAATATACCTGATTTTAAATCAAGAAGTATATGGCTAGGATACACTTATTCAATGTATTGGTCTATTGTTACACTTTCAACTGTTGGCTATGGTGATCTTCATGCTGTGAATATTGAAGAAAAGATTTTCACCATTTTTTATATGCTTTTCAACATTGGCCTTACTGCATACTTGATTGGCAACATGACTAACCTTATTGTCCATACCGCTGTCCGAACCTTTGTCATGGTACGTAATATTTCATCTGTCTTGATTTATGTGACATTAAAGAGAATCCTCATCACATGAGCATTCTTATAATAAAGGAAGCTCGGATCGAATCAGTATATTAATACTGATTCGATTCGGACGTTCATTTCCAGTCTCCTAGCTATTCATTTTATTTATTGAATTATTGATTAATAGGGTTCTAGGTCCAATAATGAATTCCTTGAAAAAACTATATAGTTGTTTCACTAAAACTAACACTATAAGAAAACTGTTAATTACATGAGGATTTCCCCCCATTTTCCTGTGGATTATAATGAAAATCCGCAAGAATCTTATTTTTCTGCAATTTTAATATTAATTTTTAGGAAAATCCTCATGTAATTAACAGTTTTTTGGTAGTGATAAGTACAAATTTAAAGAACCAACCAGATCAGATCGGCCAAAGTTGAAGTATTTTTCAGACCATTTTCCCAATAATAATGTGTTAAACTATTAGCAGGAGTATATAGAAACGAGAATGACATATTTCTATATCTAATAAATGTGTGCTTGTAGAGGGATGCTATCAATGAGATTTTGAGGTATGCAAAAAAGAATAGACTTCCAGAAGGGCTAAGAGAACAAATGTTGGCACATTTGACACTGAAATTCAAAACAGCAGAACTACAACAAGAACAAGTTTTAGAAGACTTGCCAAAGGCTATTAGATCTAGCATTTTACAACAACTCTTTCGTACCACTCTACAAAATTCCCATCTTTTCAAAGGAGTCTCCGACGACTTTATCGTCCAATTGGTAATTTCTTTCTCAATTTATGTGATGATATTTGACTGGATGACACAAAATATAAGGGAAAAGCTAGAAGTACTCCCTAGACTATGACCCAAATTCTAGCGACATATCCCAACTAAATTAAGGTCCTATTATCCCCTGAATTCATTTTTTTTGGTAATTTTGTTCACCTTTTTGCTTATGCGGCATCCAAATATCTTCCACGCNTTGAACCCCTTTGCTCTACCTAGCACGAATATATCAAAATAAACATCTTAGACTATTCATATATAATTAATTGATTATATGTCTAATAATATTTTTTTCTACAACTATTTTTGTTGACAGTTTTTATCCAAGTTGGGAACTCAACAAATGTTTGGAGAAATTGGTGTAATATTCAATATCCCTCAACCTTTCACAGTGAGAACTAAAAGGCTTTCTCAAGTTGTTCGTATTAGTCATCATCATTTCAAACAATTGGTACAACCCCTTCATGAAGATGGAAAAATAATTCACACTAATTTTATTCAGGTGCATTATACATTAATTTCCGTATTTTACTCAACCAATAGTTGTTATCTTAGAAAGTCGGTTTCTTTGATGAAGATAATTAGAATTGATGAGAAAAATGACTTTATGAGATAATAACTGATAGTTACGTGTCGCACTTGTTACTTGTTGATGTTAATTTGTGGTGTTATATATCAGCATTTGAAGGGATTGAAAAATGAGGAGCTAGCTGAGATGCCGCTAGTATCAGAATTTCTTGATGATTTAATTAGTGAGGTAATTTATTTTTTGTGGTAAACCTATATATGAAATCAATTAAATAGAATAAATAAACTTACTTAAATTCATACAGTAATTAATTGAAAAATGTTTGGCCAAATACATCGATAATCTTTTAAATTTATCAGCATGTTTAGTAGACATTCATTATTACACGTTCCTATTGAAATCCTGAACATATTATAACGTTTTTCTATTAGATATTTAAACATCAAATTTTGTGTGTATTCGAGCGTCCATTACGTAATCGCATAAGATATGTCACCTTCTTTAATTATACAAGTGAACATCAATTGGAACAAACCGAAAGTTTACAACTTATTAAGGCTAATACGTATAATTAAAAGAGTTGACATATTTGAGTACTTAATATTATGCACATAATGGACGCTAATACACGGTATAATCATTTTCAAAATATAATCAGAATTATCTAATAGGAACACTTTACATGTGCCAGAGCCAGACCCATCCCAATTTGTTGTTCACCGATGATGGACTCCCATTTAGAAGTGCTCACGCTGCAGTTGAGGTCTGGGCGTGTGGGGAATGTTAAGATTTCCCGCATTGGTAGAGGGATGAGAATTTGGTCCCTTATATAGACTTGGACAAACCTCCCCTCATGGTATCAGAGCCAGGTCCATTCCCGTTTGGGCTCCCAGTCCACGCGGCAGTTGGGCGTGGGCATGAAGGGGGGGTTAGAGTGGGTAAAAGTCTCACATTGATTGGGAAATTAATGGATTCGTGATCTCCTTATATGGACTTGGACAATCCTCCCCTTATGAGCTAGAATGAAATTTACTAGAAAATTTAAGTGACGGGCATGTATTCGACCAAAATGTAACCAAATGGAGATGCAGAGTCCAAATAATTTTTTGTATAACTTTTTATGTTTGTCTCATTTTCTTGCAGGAAGCCTCAATGGATGAGACGGGAGCTCAAGACCAACAAGAAAACGGTAACCTGTCTTATCTTTATGATTACAAATCTTACATTTAATAAAACTTACATATAAATATCGTGACCACATAGATATTATGGATCCCCATTGGCCAACTTTTCTATGTGTTTACTTTTTTATATTTTCGATATTGATTTTGTAGCGATTTTGAATCCCTCATTTTGTGTGCAGATATATCCCCAACTACTTCTTCCCTGTCGAAAACCCCTCCTATGAGAGTGATAATCCACGGATATCACCCGGATCATAAGCCAAAATCAGGAGGAAATGCAGGAAAACTAATCCATCTACCTGAGTCAGTTGAAAATCTCATATCTATAGCAGGTGATTAGTAAATTCAGTAGTCATTCTCACAGATATTTTGATTGAATCAGTGGGAAAAGGAAAAATAGTATTCCATTCGTTTAAAAAAAAATGACCTCCTTTCCTTTTAAGTATGTTTAAAAAAGAATGACCTCTTTCTTTTTTTGTAACATTTTAATTTCAGCTTTCCACGTGGCATGTTTAAAAGGCCACAAGATCAAAGGACAATTTTGTACATTTGACCTAACTTAGAATCACAAATTCAAAATTTGTCAAAGCAGGTCATTTTTTGTGAAATGGGGGAGTAATGTTTTCATGCGGAAAAATTAGGAAGTTTCCTACTATTTCAGTAATCTGTTTCCACTATGCATTTTTTCAGTGAGCTGGTTTTGTAGGAAATACGTGGAAAAAAAATCATGTTCAATCTATAGCACAAACTTCACATTGATTCTTAGTGGGAAAAACCTTTGTTTCTAGTAGTGTGTTAGCTACGAGTTATGTATTGCAATATTTAGCATGCAACAAAGTTCATAGTTAATTCCAGTATTTTTGTAGTGTATGATATTTTTATCTTATTGAATCAATGATAAGATTACAAGAAATTATAAATAATTATGAAAAGTGTTCAGAATTGTGTCTGATTATATAATTTGGTGGATGCAGAAGGTAAGTTTGGGAGAAGAGGAACTACGATTGTCATGGCGGATGGCTCTCAAGTGGAGGATTTGGCTGCACTGAGAGAGGATGATCACTTGTATATTTTTTGAGGAAAAAAAAAAACAAATGTAGTGAAAATATTGAATCTGATAGTAAATATTTGGTAATGAGATTGAACATATATAATAGCACAAACAACTCTATGTATAATGTTCTTTCTGTCTTTGCACTTCGAAAGAAATATCCAGTACTTCCTATGTTCATTTTTACTTGTCAATTTTGAACTGTGCGCGCGTCTTAAGAAACAATGATTGAGATGAACATTTTACCATAAGGTGGGGTTGGGTATACTTGTTGTATTAACTCTAGTAAGCATTTTGTGAGAGTTCGACGGGCTAGGTGGGTGAGAAAAGGTAGAGGGACAAGGCCAGACAGCTTATATGGTTTGAGATAGAGAACATATAAAGTAGTTTTGATGATTGATAAAGTGAACATGGTTCATTACTCGTTGTCTTATGTGTACTCTAACAGGTGAATCGGTTATATGAGAGATTGTGGAGAAAAAAAAAGTGCAGAAATAATGAAGGAAAAGAATGAAACATATATGGAAAGAAATAAAGAAGTAACAATTCAAGTCAAATAAGGAAAGAAGTAAATACATTGTCAATATATTTCATGTTGACACTCAATTTATGACATGTTTCTATTAAACTCGTGAGATATGATAATGTTTTTCTATTAGACATTTTTGTATCAAATTTTGTGCGTGTATTCAAGCTCCCATTATGTAGTCACATAAGATATGTCAGCTCCTTTAATTTAATCATCTACAAGAGCATCAAATGGAACAAACGTGAGGTTTTACGGCTTATTAAGGCTAATACATATAATTAAAGGAGTTGACATATTTGAGTGCTTAACGTATGTACCTAATAGACGCTTGAATACATGACATAATCCTCTTCAAAATTTAGTCATATTCGTCGGTTACGCTAAAACAGGGAACAAAAACAGAAAATCTAATTAAATTTCATAAAATACGCTTACGTTTCTTCTTAATGTCAATCAAACAGAGACAAATTTTAATCGAAAGAAGAAATTCAAAATTCATATTGCTTCTCCATATTCTTTTCTTGTATAATGTATATAACTTAAACTCGGAATATTATTATTTAGCAGCACGGAAATGGAACGCAGTAGCAATATTTTGTTGGAAGGCAAACTGGAAATCCACTATTAAAAAACGTACACAACCCTTTGCAATCTACATTAAAATTGCATTCGTATTGCGTTGCTCCTGTATCCGAGTGTGCTAAAACTTTCATAAATTTAGTACCTGCAAAATATTATAAATCACAATAATTAATAATATAATTTAAAATATTTAAAAGACATACGAAAATTCACACCAAATAAAAAACTCATTTAACTTTCGAAATATAAAAAAATATAAAAAATGTAACATAAATATTTCACATGTATTGAAAAATTCACTAAAAATATTCATAAACATTCGATTGTTAATTCAATTAATATTGTAAGTTAATTTCAAATTACTTGTAAAAGATTATAAACTTAAAATCTTGAATTCGTTTCTGTGAACGTGTGTGAGAGAGAGGAGGCATACTTGTAGTGAAAATAAGAAGAAGAGTGACCACCAAAGCCAACTTTGAATAACAAAAAATCATGTCTTAAGCTTTGAATTTGCAAGAGGCAATGGTATTTATCTAGTTTGTGTTAAAAAATAGACCTTCAACAAGCAATATATATACCCCCCACCCCCTCCCCCAACCCCCAACCACCACCACTATATATTCAATTAGTATCAGATGAATAAAATTTAATTCATAGTCATATATAGAAAAAATTGAATTTTTGTTGTAACAAGTGACAAATGTAACAATTAATATCTTCTTCAGAAATTCATTTAATTCTTATGGGTGGAAATTAGAAAATTCTTTAAGTACTTCTCCTTTTATGGCCCATGATGACTGGAACACTCCAAAAAAACATTATTTATATTTTATTAAATTCATTTTATTAATGATATTTTGAAAACTTTCAATTTGATTATTGTTATTTTATATAGTTATTTAATATTGAAATCATATGAAAAAATATTAAAACACTTACTTTGTTAAAACAGACAAGTGAAAAAGGGGGAAATTATTTAATGGCCTTAAGTGAATGAAATGAAGAAGGTAGTAAATTCTATTATCCAATGTAAATGCATTTAATTTGATTGAATAATCCAACCAAATGTATAGTTGTGTAGTAAGGAAAAATTCTTTTGCACAGAAAATTTGGCTAAAATTTGGTCAGAATAATAAAATAATATATTTCACACTATATTATATTACCTTTTTGAATATTTTTACTCTTTTAACTATAATATATTCTAATTAAAAAATAGAAAAAAAATAGTTTATTTTAAAATAAAAAAAAAATATTATAGACTTTTAAAATTTCGTGCAAATCGTTTGAAGGATATACTACTATTTAAGTGGAGAATGACTAACAAAAGTAGCCTACCATCATTTACTCGAAAAACTTAAGAGCAACTATAATATTAGTTGATTCTTCTATGATCATTAATCTATTGAGGAAAAAATAGCCCTGTTGTGTTATGTATTTATCATCAATGTATTGCACTAAAATAGGATTTTAATGTGGAAATTACTTTTAAAGTCTCAATATTTTTTACCCGTATATTGATCTCAATTGATATCCATATCTTCTAACTTTTTGTGTGCACAAGTAGATACTTAAGCTTATTTTTGAATAAGTAGAGTACACGCGTCCTACGTGACCGTAAGGGTGGGCGTTCGGTTATTCGGTTCGATTTTATCAAATTTTGATTCGGTTCTTCGGTTCTTCGGTATTCGATTTTAGAAAAGTGTGCACTATATTTATACCAAACTAATATCGGTTCGGTTCGATTTTTCTACTTCGGTTCGATTTAAATCGGTGTTTTTAAATTGGTTTTTCGGTGTAAATAAAAATAAAATGGAAATATAATAAAGTGTTAAGAGTTTTATGTGTTTAATAAAAATAAAGAGAAAATAAATATGCGACGATATTTTTGGTTTCTTTCATACCTGAATGAATAACGAAGAGAGCAAATATAAGGACTCATGTACATAAACAGAAGAGGAACTAAATTGTCATTATAATGTTTTATCAGTAAAACATTTTTTTGTCGTAATAACTAGCTTAAGTAAAACGTTTAAATGGGTCATGTAAATATTTTGAGCAAAAAATGTATAAGTATTATTAACTAAGCAATATAATTAAATTTTTTAAAATTTATTTAATAAAACTTCGGTTCTTCGTTGCACCGTAGTTTCGGGACCCTTGCACCGAACTACGAACCGAAGAACCGAAGTTTCGAAAATAAAAAACCGATACCGAATCGAAGAACCGACACCGAAAAATCAAAATAATTCGATTCGGTTCGGTTTTTCGATATTTATGTCCACCCCTAACGTGACGTTCTTAGTGGCAATTCACATCCTACGTAGTGTCCTATGTGTTTTATAACACATAGAATGTATGTTATGTCTATCTGTTCAACTTTATATTAATTTAAGTATTTACTTGTATTCATCAAAGTTAGAGGACATAAATGCCGACTTAAGACAAGTTAAAAAATATATTTATGTATTATGTCAATATATTATCAACGCATTGTATCATAGTCCCATATACATTGGGGAAAGCTAGCAACAGAGGTACTGATCGATGCAGTATTTGTTTGAACAATGCTTCTACCAACATTTAATAACAAAGAATATTGTAACCAATGATTCAATAAAAGAACATATGAATTGCAAAAATTCTCAAATCCAAAGAGACTACATAACTAGTTTTTCTACGTAACTACAAATGCCTTGGTACTTAGGAAGCCCCTTAATTTCTAATTTTCTCCAACTCTGTCTCGTGACATCATCACATGAACATAAAGTAACCGAAATTAAATTCGCTGTGAATAAAATTTCCCCATCCCAAGACGTAAACCTGCATGATAATATGACTTCTTGTTGTATGTCCTTCCATGTTATGTTAAAAGGAAATTGAATAGTTTCCATAAGATCTACCTTTATTTGAATTTGGAATATGTATAGCTAAACTAATCACAGGAGATCATAACTCAGATTGATGGAAAAATAACGAAACAAGGGTTAATTAAGAAGATGAACATGCTAGCAAAGGACGAGATTAGGAGAAAAAATTACATGGTTAAGAAGTTCAACTAAGATAAGATTATGAAAAAGATAATAAGATCTTAATGAAAACATGCTCAAACCATAACATATTAACTCGACCCGTTTAGGAATTGATGTTATGCATTTCAGATATGGAATTGTAATTTGAATCATCACTAATCATATGTATAAAGTATGTTGTGATTGAAATTATTATGTACTTTCATATAATTTTGTTAGATGTGTCAAAAGTTTAATATATTGACAAACTCTTAAGTTTGAATTTAGATTAAAAAAGAAAATAAAATTATTTTTAAAATGAAGGGAAAAAAAGGGGCTAGCCTGCTCGAGCCCGCAACCCTTCTAGGGTTGGGCATTCAAGGCTCTTTCAAACGAAGGGTCGATCAGTCCTAGCCCTTCAAATTTATTGGCATGTGAGGCTCGGACTGAGTGGGGCTGGATTGGCCTGTTTTGACAGCTCTAAAGATGAGTAATGTTGGTTACATGAATTTAATACTCAGACAACTGAATTAAGAATTTAGTTGATATTAAATTTAATTAGAGAATGTGGATGATTATTAAATAAGACGAACTAATGTTAATTAATTAACGAGCTTCTTACGGTTAAAGAATGACAACAATTACTTTAAAATAACTCGAAAAATATTTTAATTGTTATAAAGCCAATTATTTCAAATAGTTTGAAATTAAAGAAACTCATTGATTAATTGATATTGTAGAAGGTCAAAATTGAGTGTCAACAATGTAGAGATTTGGGCGCTATTTGTCGAAAGAAAGAGAGCTTAATCTCAATTTTATTCAGAAAATTTATTTGCATAAATAGTTTCATAAATATTAAAAACCAATCTCAATTACAATAGTTTTTTTTTCTCCAGAAATTGTTAAGAATCGACGTCATGAGGTATTATCTGTTCTACAATTTCTTTTAGAAAATAATATTTTCAACCTCCAGAGGTTGATAATTTCTTTTATATGTATATATAAAATGGGCCATGTTCAAATTAACTCATCAAAAATTAATTGTTTTAAATCACAAATTACTTTAAAATTTATCTTGCATTCTCAATGAAATGATTCATAGTTACACATGTTTTAAATCACAAATTTAAAAACTCTCTTATTTTTTGTCTGCTCAGAATAAAGTAATCTTTTTATAAGTGAAAATAAATTAACGTTAAAATTTATCTTTCATCATCAATGAAATGATTCATAGGCACACAAATATCTATAGTTTGTTTTAAATCACAAATTTCAAAAGTCGTTTTTTTCTTTAAACTTTGTGCCCAGTTAAACAATGACATATAAATTGAATGGGTGGGAGTAATATCATAATTTTGCATTGTCTGTTAGAATCTGTGCGTCCACTACCAGTCAATGGACCAGGTCCCTTGACACACAAAAATAATAATAACAGTAATAAATGCAGATTATCAACATATTTACGTGGAAACCTCCTTGCTCAAGGGAGTAAAACCACGACCTGTCACACAGAATTTTCAAACCGTTTCATTAATCTTCACAAGCAAAAGTAAACCGGTTACAACAACGTGAGAAAAAGTTATTAATCTCACTATCAAATAATAATTTTATTGCTTGAAGAGCCTAAGCAGATATGAATCTGCCCACTAAGCTATCACCACTTAGACAACTTAGGATTTACTAAGCAATCTTACAGACTGCCCACTAAACCACCAACCTACTGATGATCTAGACTTTTCTAAGCAACACACAGGTTGCCCACTAAATTAGTTGAACTTAACTAACTTAGAATTTACAGATCCAAACCCACTGAATCCTTTATAAGTTTTAGGATCAGTTTACACTTTCAGATCAGAAGAAATACTTTTAAGACACCTACACTATCAGCACTTCAGCTTGAATCGTTCTTTGAATTATTTCTTCTCCCTTTTGATTTTCTCAGCCTTTGCAAGAGTTCTTGATATGCTTTTTCATGTTGCAAAAAAACTAACTTGTGAATGTGGAGTTGTTGTTCTTTTGTAGAAAGGTCACCATCCTTAAAGCCATGCCATTGGTTTAGGTTTCTGACATATCTGCCGCTTCTGCCACTGTTGGAGACTGTGCACCAACTTTTTGTACTTTCTCTAGCTGGCAGCCAAAAAGCATATTAAGCTGAGAACCAGGTACCTTCACAAGGTCCCTGTATTTGTCAAATCATCAAAACTACAAATAACATTGTCCAATATAGAATAAGAGAATTGATTGTTCCTTTGCAACTTTCAATAAATATGAAAATTAAAACATATTGTACAATTGAAAGACATTACTTTGGATATACCAAATTCTTTCACATTTTCTTGAATTTAGAAAGCTAGGATTCATCCCTAAAATGTACTAGGAATCGCCTTGTGCAGCTTATAAACCTTAGCCTAACCTATTTTAACCAAGACAACTCTTGTTCCATAATATTTTTCTGAAAATAGTTGATCCATCAAATTGGCCTAATTTTGGAAGTACACATTTGGCCACTTGCCAAAAATAATTATAGTCGCTAGCCAAATAAAAAAACAAAAAATACATTAGTTATATAGTGTAAAAATAAGTTACAGTTGAGGGAAAAAAAGAAATATATTAAAAAAATACATTAGTCATTTTTGCAAACCTTGCTATTCTTTTTTATCTTGCTTTGGCGTCGTCAACAATAATTAATTACCGCTAGTTAAATATATAAAAAATGTTTATTAGTTATGTATACAATATGTATATTATATGTATATATACATTAATATATATTCACGATCTATTATTTTAGTGGACGACTATACAGTATTAAAAAAATGAGAAAATTACGCGGTTAAGCAAACTTATACTATTTTATTACTCATCATAGCTATAGTTTGCTAGTATAATTACCACTCGCGACTAACATTATACATTAATTACGTGGGTTTATTTCGAATTTGTATAGTTAGCCACGTTTATGTATGTATAATTCGTTAGAATATACACATACATACGTATAATATACAATTATCTAAACGATATACATATACAACTCACCTCTCTCCACTCTCTTCCCTCTCTCGCTCGCCTCTCTCCTTCCTCTCCCAATATCGCTCGCCTTCTCTCCTCCCTCTCCCACTCTCTCTTGCCATATATACAAATGCATATGTATAATATACAATAATCTAACCGATATACATATATAATTCACCTCTCTCCCACTCTCTGCCCTCTATCGCTCGCCTCTCTCCCAATCTCACTCGTTTATCTCCTCCTTCTCCCAATCTCGCTTGTCATATATACAAATAATATGTATAATATACAATTATCTAACCAATATACATATACAATTTGCCTCTCTCCCAATCTTTGCCCTCTCTCTCGCCTCTCGCCTCTCTCCCCCAGTCTCGCTCGCCTCTCTCCACTCTATAACATGTAGTTACGAATTGTAATTATCAAACTATAGCTATAAAGAATAATTAGGCTATTTTTGAGTGATTTTATGTGAAAATTCCTCTATAAAAATCCCTTTTGAAAAAATAGCCTACCAAAAAATAGATCCTTTCAGAGGTACTCTTTGTTCACGGGGCTAAAGTATTGATCTATAAATGGCCAACCTGTTTTGCCTTTGGCAAGGATTGTACATATAAGTTTTTATGAAATATATAATTTCTAAGAATATAATGTAATTTCACATTTTCCAAAAGGATTTTGTAATTTAAAGAATTATTTTTGAAATAAAACTACGAAGGCAAGCAAAATATATACATTTTTCTTTCAATGAACTTGCATATATGAAAGTTATAAGTATACTTCTTTTCTTTTTCTTTCTTTTTTTGTTATTCCTTGTGCTTATTTTTAAAATCTTGTCTGGGCAAGTTTTTGGAAGGCCCAAATGTTTTTTTTTTTTTTAAAAACGTTTTATCATTCAAAAAGTGAAATGTTTGGCCAAGTCTTTGTGGAAAAATAGGTGTTTTTAAAAGGGCAATTTTCACAAATAGCAAACATAAAATTTATATTTGTATGCTATAGTAAAATTTGCGTAATTGTGCTCCATAACAAATTTATATATGTATAATTTGCTATACATATACTTGAAGCGAATTGTATAAAACGAGAAAGAGAGAAATTATATACAATTTGAATTGTATAAAACGAGAAAGAGAGAAAGACATAATTGAATTGTATAAAACGAGAAAGAGAGAAATTATATACAATTTGAATTTGTATAAAACGACAAAAAGAGAGAAAAACAAAAAGAGACTTGTGCAGGAAATATACAATTGAATCGAATTGTATAAAACGAAAAAGAGAGAAATTATATACAATTTGAATTTGTATAAAACGAGAAAGGCAAAAGAGACTTGGGCAGGGAAATATATGTATTGTATAATTATAAGTGTATAGGACGAAGATATATGTATTTGCATGCGTTTATACAATTTTCTCTCGCTTTATACAATTAGAAACACAATTTATACAATTCTATTGTATAAAGCGAGAGAGGCGAAGGAGAGTGGCGAGCGAGTATATGAGGGAGAGAGGGACTAACAAACAGTTTGCTATGGAACACAAATAAATCAAAGGGTAGCTACTATATTTATTTTATATTATTAGTTTGTCATTCTATACAACTATCCATTTTTAAAATTAGAGAGTAGCAAAAATTATTTTTGATTATCAACCTTGTAAGTTGGAGAGACCTGTTCCAACACAACTAAGAGAAAAAATATCAAAAAAGTCAAAAAGAAAAGGCATTTGTGGAATGGGTATCAACCTTGGAAGTTGGAGTAAAGTGCTCCAATACAACTAATTAAGAAAAAAAAATCGGAAAAAATCAAAAAGAAAAGGCGTTGATGGGAAGGCCATTAACCTTGGAAGTTAGAGAGAAGTGCTCCAACACAACCAAGAGAAAAAATATCAACAAAAAAAAAGATGATGGTAGAAAGGACATCAACCTGGAAGTTGGAGTGAAATGCTCCAACACAATCAAAAAAAAATATCGTCAGTTGGAGAAAAAATGCTCCAATACTTGAAAATTAAAGAGAAGGTGTTCCAACACAACCAAAAAAATAAATAAATGAAAATTGAAGAGAAGTACTCCAGCAATTGACATTGAAGAGAAATACATCAAACAATTGAATACAGTTAAAAATACTTCTTAAAAATTTGGTCAAACACATTATGTTGTTTTTTAAATATATTGACCAAATACAAATTGTTTCTCATCAAAAATATTTATTTTTATAAAAAGTACGTACTTTTGAAAATAATATTTTTTAAGAGAAAATTAAATACAAATATACTCCACAACTTTGTAATTTTAATGGATATATCCCTCGTTAAAAATATAATTAAGTGGTATATCGCGAAGTTAAAGGGATGTTACGAGCCCGTTTGGATGACTTAAAAAAAGTTTCTTTTAAAAAGTACTTTTGAAAGTACTGGAACTTATTTTTAAAATAAGTAGTTATATGTTTGGATTAAAGTACTGAAGTTAAAAAAAAATTGTTGATGTGTTTGGCAAATAAGTGTTGGTAAACACTTTTTTTTAATCAAAATATCTGAAATACCCTTAAAAGCTGTTAACATGATAAAAGTTGATTAATTTAATAATAATAATAATATATAATAATAATAAATAATAATTATAAGAATATATAATAATAATAATAATAAATAATAATAATAATAAAATAATATGAAAATAATAATAATAATAATAATAATATAATAATAATAATATATAATATATAATATATAATATATAATAATAATAATAATATATAATAATAATAAAGAATAATAAAAATAAAAATAAAAAAAAATTATTAATAATCATATATAATAATAATAATAATAATAATTAAATATAAATAATAATAATAATAAATATTAATAATAATATAACAACATGGAAATAATAATAATAATAATAATAATTATAATAATAATAATAATAATAATAACAATAATAATATAATAATAATAATAATAATAATAATTATTATTATTATTATTATTATTATTATTATAATAATAATAATAATAATAATAATGATAATATATAATAATAATAATAATAAAAAAAAATAATAATAATAATAGTTATATATAAATTAATTATTATTATTATTAATAATAATAATAATAATAAAATATGAAAATAATAATAATAATAATAATAATAATAATAAAAATATGAAAATAATAATAATAATAATAATAATAATAATAAAATATGAATAATAATAATAATAATAATAATAATAATATATAATATATAATATATAATAATAATAATAATAAAGAACAATAAAATAAATAATAATAATAATAATAAAAATAATAAAATATTAATAATAATAATAATAATAATAATATATGATAATAATAATAAAGAATAATAAAATAAATAATAATAATAATAATAAAAATAATAAAATATTAATAATAATAATCATAATATATAATAATAATAATATATGATAATAATAATAAAGAATAATAAAATAAATAATAATAATAATAATAATAATAATAATAATAATAAAATATTAATAATACTAATACTAATACTAATACTAATAATAATAATAATAATAATAAAATAATAATAATAATAATAATAATAATGAAAATAAAAAAATAAAAGAATTAAAGATAAAAAAGTAATATACACGGTCAACATAAAATGACTTTTAAGTTGAAAAAAAAAAATGAATCACCTAACTTTTAGCTTTTGGCTTAAAATAAGTTACTTTAATATTTGTCAAACACTCTAATAAGTCAAAAACTGATTTTTAAGTCAGTTTGACCAGCTTTTAAGCCCATCCAAACAGGCTCGTAGTTGCTCCTAAGCTGATTTTGAAAAATTGGCCGAACAAATATATTTTTGACTCTTCTCTCCTTCAAGTAAATATTAATTATCAAGTGTATAGGTCTCGTTGAAATTTAACTAAATAATAAAAGTGATTATTTTTATAATAGCTTAAGTTTCTAGATAAAATAATGACACACTCCAATATGATATATTAGAACAACGAGAGATCCTAAAATTTGAATCTCATTATATTATAAAGAAAAAAAACCCAACATACTTGACCCATAATTACAAAATTCAAATCTACACATCAAAAACATATTTAAAATTTAGATAAATAATAAAAAAAGTGTTCTCTCTAATTTATTTATCCAATTAGCATGAATGATAATGATGAATGAACAAAAGTCTCCAACTTCATTTAATTTTTGGTATTTCATCGTTCACGAGATTAGAATCTATTATCAAAATTAGATAGGTCTACTGAAACGTTCAAGTATAAATTTTCTATGCTTACGTAAGTAAAACGGGCCTATCTACCCATAATTAAATCTAAAAATATCTAGTCTTTACCTAAAAATTAGTTCTCAAACCACATTTGATGTCCACCCAAAATAATATGAAAAACACTCCATCCATAAATGAAAAAGTTATGAAGTATATTATATGAAAACTAAAAAGATCTTATAATATGTCAAACTCTTAAAGACTTAAACTATATAAATATTAGCCAACATATATAAGCAAAACAACGTGCAAGAAAAAGCATGATTAAGAAAGAGTACCATCACAAGCAATGCAAATGACTATTGATAAGAAAGACTAACTTAGCCTATTCTAAATATATGTTTTATTTTTTATGGATGGAAGATACTAATCATTCTCATAAAAAAGTGATTAGACATCCATCTAACCTTTGTCAATTGGATCCATTATGTTTTCAAGAAAACTATAGATTAATCTTTTCCTATTAAATTGAATGGATGAAAATATCCCATAAAGCTTATGTATCACTTAAATTAATTGGTAAGGTGAATAATTCAACCCATAGAACATACTACAATTCCATGTGACGAGGAGCCAACATCAACGCGTCAAATTTTTCAGTTGGGTGAGTTCTTGGTGAAGATCAATCTATTATCCCCTAAAGTAACTTTTATCATTGAACGACTATCCTTTTACTCAGCACTGTTTAATCACTATGATCGACGTTCATCCTCGTTCAATAGTTAGATCATGAACACCACCACCACCCCTTTTGAGGGCCAATACCTGTTGGGCTCGCTAAAATTCCTTCCACGCCTTTATTAAGGCCTATGCTTCGTACATAAAAATTATCTATATGAGATTGTTCTTTTAATTCGTAGATCTTAATACAAGGTTAATCGAGTTTTAATTTTTTCAGAGTGATATCTCATTTATGGCTCGAATCCCTAATGTATAGGTTTATGTTAATTTTACTCTTCTTTTTTTTTTGTGTGTAAACTCAATAATCAATCACAAATAATTGAATTACTAAGATAATCTTAAATCCATGTGAGTAGTAGGTTTATGATGGTGACAGAAGTCCTAATAAGCAGGGCCAGCACGTAACATCTTTGCATGCGCATGCAGAATAAATGTACCGAAGAAAGGATTAAAATGGCGTGTTTGGATTGATTTATTTTATTTTAAATCAAAATAATTTTAAAGCATTTTCATATCAATAAAAAATTTATAAGTTTATCTAAACAGACTATAAATATCGAAGCATCTATCATCTTCTCCCTTTTTTTCCCTTCTAATTTGTCCTCAAGTACTATAAAATAATGTATACCATGACCATGAGCTAGCAAAAGAAAAATGTTAGAATTCACTATATATATATTTGTATATAGTGATGAATAATTAACATCACATAAATAATTAAATTAATTTTTATAATTGAAAAATCACTTAATTTTCACTAATCCTTTTGATTAAGAGATTATGTCACGTGACGCAAGATATATATGCAAAAGATGGAGGGGCTTGCTTCCTCGATCCCTTTTTCATAAATTGAATTAATCAGTGATGGACCTACATTAATATCCATTGAATTTTAATTGAAATATTTATTTTTATGTTAGAAAATCAATCATTCAATAATATATAAGATATTGATTGAGCATCCAACTTTAAAAAATAATTTTTTTAAAAAAAATATTTAAGCAACCACACTTTAAAAGTGATAGCTAGCTAGGAATAGTCCCAAACTAGAGGAATAATCAAGAATAAACTTACATGTTTAACTTGTATTTTTTATCTTATATATGCCAACTAATTAGAAGTCAATCATTGGTACCTGAGCTGGTGGAAAAATCTAGAAATACACAACCCCCCCCCCCCTCCATAATTATGAATGTCCAACATTATCATGCTTAATTCATATTTTTTAAATTTATCTTGTCGCTTTATATTTGATATTTGATATTTGATATTCAATATTCATTCTGAAAATTCAACAATTCAAATTTACGTTGAAACTCACAGTTTAAGGTGAAGTGTTGTACATCAAAGGTAATTTTGTTTTAGGATTTAAATTCGTTATTTTTATTGGAGAGATATATACTTACTATATGTGTCCACATCAAAATCTTTGCCGTGTAATAGGAGATTTAGAATAAAATATATCGATTTATGAAAATTTAGTAGCTTTCGCTTATGTTTTATTATATAAATGTATTACAAAATTTATTATAGTTTTATAAATATTTGCTTGTGAATATTATTGTTATTATTATATAATATTAAGAAAAAATTATTATAAAAAATCATAAGTTTTAAATTTTAAATCTAATCTCTCATGTTTGATGTATATGTTTGGTTTTATCTTAGCTGTAGCCTTTGTGTTATTCCACATGATATTTTGCTCAATTCATATCTTCTTTTTTAAAAAAAAAATAGAGTTATTCTATCCTAAATTAAAAGTTTTGATTTTGAGGCTTTGACTTTTGAGTATGAAATTTTTCTTGATAGGGAGAGTTTTCCATGAATGGAGCTCCACATAGTGTAAATTTAAATTAATCGAATTTTAATACGAATATTGTACGCTGTAGATAAAGAAATAATAATGAATTGTGGAACCAAGTCTGAAAATGCTGGCTCTATTAGTCTCCATCAACAGACAATTTGGTCCCCATGTGTATATATAGTAGTATATTCAATGTATACACTACCAATTTTGTATATATTTCAAGAAAATGAATCATGTCATATTTTCTTGTAACAAAAGAACTACTTTTTTTTCTTCTCTTACTTTTTTGGGGCAAAGTAATTACTACTTCAGCTTATTATAGCAATATCTCTTGATGTTACTCCATTCGTTTTAAAAATAATGATTTAGTTTGATTTGGAACGAAGTTTAAAAAAAGAAAGAAGACTTTTTAATCTTGTGATTTTGAATTAAGGTTATATCAAATGTACCAAAACGTCCTTTAATCTTGTGGTCTTAAACATGTCACGTGAAAAGTTAAAGTTAAAGTGTTGCCAAAAAAGAAAATAGGTTATTTTTTTTTAAAAAACTAAAAAGGAAATAGGAACATTCTTTTTTAAACCAGGGAGTATCTTTTAAATTCTAAACTTGTATGATTTACCTATTAATTTATATTTTTAAAAAATTGATTGGCCGTTTATGCGAGGGATAAAGTGGTCTTTTTGACTTCGAACTCAAAAAATACATAAACATCTCTTATACACTATAGTATATATTTATACAAATTTATATGAAGTGCATAATGTTATATAAGCATTGTTGCGGAAAAAATGTGCTATGTGGGTATAGTGCAAAATATGACTAAATTAGACTATGTTTTTGAAGATATCCTTTTTTTTATACGGTTCGAAATGAATAAAGTTTTCAAAGTTTAAGAATATATTGAGAGTCTTTCGGAAACAGTATCTAAAGATAAAGGTAAAATATGCCTATGCTTTATTCTTGTCAAGGCAATTTATAATTACACTGAATATATTATTATCGTAAAGTTTAACAATCTATTAATCATCATTTTCCAAGATTACCTTTTTTCTAAAATGAAATTTTCTAACTACTTTAAAATCCCAAATAGTAATTATCTTTACTTTTAAGAAGAATCCAAAAGAATCAAAAGGGTAATATTAACAAATTATCCTTTGATTAATTTCTATTACTACCAAAATGGTAATATTAACAAATGACCCATTTCAAATTGTTTTAGATACTATTTTCTAGAATTGATTATCATTTCGAAACAGTTTATCTATCTTATAAAAATCTTATAAAAATAAAAGTAAAATTGCGACACTCCATTTATCTCAGAGCTCATTAAAATATTATATCGAATATACTATATATTATAAAGTTGATTGTGCTAATATTGCATTAAGTTTAGAAATGGAATCTTCATAAAGCTCTCAATAAAAAAAATTAAATTTCTGATGTAGATCCATCACCATCAAACCAGCTAGATGCAAGATTTTGTTTCCAGACAAAATATAGTTTAGATTACATAATAATTGTTTTCAATTAATTAGGAGAATATACTAATTATTATTTTAAAGAAGAAACTCCCCATTTAAGCTACACCCATTTTGTAAAAAGAAAAAAAGAAAAAAATAAATATTTACACACTATACTATGTTATATACTAATTTTCTTAATGTGCAATGTTATACTATAATTTTCTTTATTGACGGTTATATAAAAATAAATATAATAATTTTTATTAGTTCAAATAACACTTAAACATTATACTATGTGTCGATCCGAGGTTTTCTTATAGGAGAAAATTTATTACTAGAAGGAATCTAATCATTCTTTGTTTATTAATTTATCATATTAATGATAATTAATTATTTATTACTCTATTATGTCACATTTGTAATTTTATTCTTCTACCCTTATTTTTTTTTTTTAGAATTTAAATTTTTAATCAATGAGTACGAATTAATTTGTTTTGATTTATTAATTTAATCAATGAATATGAATCCTTATCGCTACATAAAAACTAGAATTATATGGGGATTTTCCGGGAGATTAGTATGAAAATTCGCATGAAACTTAGTTTCCTGCAAATTTTCATACTAATTCCCAGAAAAATTCTCATGTAATTCATAATTTTCTTGTAGTAGTTTTTAAGTTGGTCAAATATATATTTTCAAATATATATATATATTATAATTTATGCATTAATTTTATTAAATAACAAACATTATAAATCAATTATTTATAGAAAGAAATTACATATAAAATGAGACAGAGAAAGTGACCGTCAAGAAAATTTTATTACTAGAAGGAATCTAATCATTCTTTGTTTATTAATTTATTATATTAATGATAATTAATTATTTATTAACTGCTTGGACTATTCTCTCACGGGATTTTGCTCGTGATTTGTTGAATATGAATAATATTCCTTTTATTTCAATTTATACGATAATATTTAAATTTTATTTTAATTAAAAATGTTTATCTTTTAAAACTAAAATGATAACACATAAACTATAACAGAGAAGTATTACTCTCTTTGTAATATTTTAGCTGTCATTTTAATTTAAAATAATTGTTATTTTAGAATCGAACTTCAAGATTAAAATGGTTATTTTTTTCAATTATATTTTTGTAATTATTTTGAATTATCCTTTTGAAGATTAAAACGAATACACGGTATCATATTAAGAATAAAAAAACAATTTTCTTTTATTAAAATGGAATAACTTTATAAACTATTTTTACATTAATTTATTATTGATTTTTAATTAGTGTGTAATGAGTTAAAATTGAAGTAAAATAAAACAAAAAGATTTTTATATTTTTTTTATGTATTCTTAGGTGTAGTAAACTATCCACTTGGTCTTAGTTGATATTTATATCCTTAAAATTTAAATTACATTAAAATTTGTATAAAGTTGAAGAGGTAGATATACTATTTTGCATCACATATACTGATAAATTTAAAGTATATCTCATGCAAAGTATCACATAAGACGCATGTATAATTTATCCATTTTATACAAATACTTTAAGTGTCTTGTTAGAATGAGAAAGATTTTGATAATTGACAAATGCAGGAACATATGAAAGAAACAGATTGTACAGACGTGTTCCTTACAGAACGAATTCGACTTGAATAAGGAGAACATCAACCACGTGAATTAGAAGTTATAAAGCTGTGAAATTATTATTTTTTCGACAAGTAACCAGTACAAAAGGTTTCCTTTTATAAAGGAGTTCAAAGCCAAGTGAAAGAAGGAAAATTAATTCCTATTTAAGGAAATCTATTTAAGAAATTGTGTTTTCTTATTTATTTAAGGAAATTGTGTTTTCTTATTTATTTAAGGAAATTGTGCTTTCTTATTTATTTAAGGAAATTTTGTAGAAAAAGATTCCAAGTAGAAGTCAACAAGGATTTGTAGAAGGCAAATACAAGTTGAATTATACAAGGAGTTGGTGAAGTTCTGATCTATAAATAGGGAGCTATTTGCATCAGAAAAAATTGCGCACTTACATAGAGAGAAGATCAAAACACAATCAAGAGGTTTGAGAGAGTTTTGAGATTTATTGGGGGTGTTGCAATTTGTGAGGAAAAATTGTAAGATTGTATTCAAGAGTCTTGTTTACAATCAGAGTTTTGTGAGTAGGACTTGTTCGACAAGTTGTAGAACTTGAAGAACATTGGAAGATATAAAATCGGGGGTTTTTGTGTCTTTGGGTAGCTAGAAATTAGAGTTTATAATTTCTTAGCTAGGAATTAGAGTTTATAATTCCTCTAGGGATTAGAGTTTATAATTCCTTAGGTTACATAGCTTTGTAATCTTTTGTTGAGACTTGAAGTTTAATAAAGTGGAGTTAAATCCTACAGAGGTGTAGGTCGTGGTTTTTATCCTTGTGAGTTGGGGTTTTCGCGATAAAATATTGTGTCATTATTTTATTTGCTTCACAAAACGTAACTGTTGTAATTCTGCAAAGGAACATATAGAACAAACCTGTTCCTAAGGCGAATTTGGGGGTCAGAATTCCAACAATTGGTATCAGAGCAGGTTATCTTTGAAGAGTCTAACAACTCAAGATAAGATCATAATGAATTCTGCACCTCCTCTTGGGCATGGTCAAGGGCAACACATCAACAGACCACCATTATTTAATGGAGAATACTACTCTTGGTGGAAGACAAGAATGAAAGACTTCATTCAAGCTGAAGATTACGAACTATGGGTTAGAATTACTAATGGACCATTAATTCCTACTATTACTGATAGTGAAGGGAATAAGGTACCTAAACCTACAGAAAAACACGGGGAAGCCGATTACAAGATGTTAGGAAAGAATGCAAAAGCTAAGTGCATTCTCGTATGTGGATTAGGACCTGATGAGTTTAACCGCATCTCTAGTTGTACCTCTGCAAAACAAATATGGGACACTTTAAAAAATGCTCACGAAGGTACAACTCAAGTTCATAAATTCAGAATTGCCAGACTTTGTTCTGAATATGAGGCCTTTAAGATGAAATCCGGAGAATCACTTCAAGATATGATCACCAGATTTACCACTCTTGTAAACGAGTTAATATCCTTGCGCAAAGTATACACCACTGAGGAACAGGTAGACAAAGTACTAAGGACTCTGCCTAGATCATGGGAAATAAAAGTTACTGCAATCAGAGAAGTCAAGGATCTAACCAATATGACTTTGGATGAATTAGTAGGAAATCTCAAAACTTATGAGATGAATGTTGACAAAAGAGGTGGAGGAAACAAACAGAAAAATCTTGAATTTAAAGCAACTGAAAGTGATGAATCTGACATAGATGATGATGATCTTGCTCTGATAAGTAAGAACTTCAAGAAACTCTTAAAAAGGGGATTAAACGCTAGCAAGAAATCACCACCCCAAAAAGAAAGAAATCTTGAGAGACCACAAGACGGAGGTTGTTTCAAATGTGGTAAAATAGATCATCAGGTCAAGGATTGTCCTATGTGGGAAGTAGAATGGAAAAAGGGAAGAGCCGAAAAAGAGAAGAAGGAACTTCTCAATAAAAAAAAATAAAGAAAAAGAACAAGCAATGTATGCAGCTTGGGAAATAGGTTCTTCGGACATGTATGAAGAAGATGATGATGACATTGCTTTGATGGCGATAGAAGAATCAGATGCTGAACCTGATTCAGACTCTGAAGAAACTGAGGTAAATCTTCTTAACCTAAAAGATAAACTAGTAAAGTTCTCTAAGAAAAAACTTTCATTCCTATTGCTTGCTTCCATAGACACAATTCAAGAACTTGTTAACACCAAGAGCCAACTACTTTCTTCCTTGTCTAACCTAAAGTTTGAGCACATTGATCTTAATAAGAACAAACATGACCTTCAAGTGAAAATCAAGCAACTTGAATCTCACAATCTGGAACTAAGAACTGAGAATCTAAAACTAAAAGTTCTTGGCAAAGAAAAAGAGGGTGAACTACCTGACCAAAACCTTGAGGTCGAAAAACTCAAAAATAACTTAAAACTAGAAAAGAAAAACTCTAGGAGAATAAATCTTGAATTAACTACGATGAGAAGTGATCTGGAAAGAGCAAATAAGTGGACAAAATCCTCCATGATAGTAACCCATCTAGGTAACAATAATAGGAACATTAAAACTGGAATAGGGTATGAACAACCCATAAATGAGAATCCTATGTTTTGTATTATTTGTGGTATCTCAGGTCACTCTAAACAATATTGTCCTAAATACAAAGCTAGTGCAGAAAATAATGCAAGAGGAACTTATAAAACTGTTCAAAGGAACAGGTATACTCAAAGGAAAAATAATCTGCCCAAATGGGCTTATAGAGATCTTATTCATCCTTTTTATCAATACAAAGGACCCAAGCTAGTCTGGGTTCCTAAATCTAACCTTTGAATTTGCAGAAAAAGTGAGAGGAAGCAGACAACATTCACCAATTGAACATGTTGTTTCAGATGCATGATTGTAACTAGAAAAAAATTCCTCTCACTTGAAAAAAAAAAGAATGGATGAATAAAATTGACTGAAAAAAAAGGAATGGATGAATAACATTGACTGGAAAAAAAAATTTAAAAATTTTTTTTTTTGAAAAAAAGAAAAAAAAAGAGACTAAAGAAGCATGTGAAAGGAACAGGTCCAACCTATGCAGTATGTAACAATCATGCGCTCTTAGATGATTAATCAATCAAAAATATGATCAGCCAAGAAAAACACTTTCAAAAAGAAGAATTTGGAACTTGGGGATGATTAAGGTCATGCTACTCATGCACTATAACGTTGTAGTTGCATCTAGCACACGGGAGAGGCTTAGTAAAATTGAAGCAAAATTCAGCATTATCCATATATCTAAGGTATGTGCACTACAATTATTCATGATTAAATATAAAGTCAATGCACTTGAACCAATTTCTTCCACTTGTCCCAAAAGATATTCATGCCCTAAATACTACCAAAACAAATATCTTCTTAAAAAGCCTTATCCCAATGTGATGGTCTATGGTTGAGATGAATTTGATAGAGGAAACCTCTACTTTGGTGTCCTATAAATATAGATTAAGAAAGTAGAGTGTGCTGGTTCTTAGGGGGAATCTTTTGTATTGAGTAAAGTCTTGGAGGATTTACATTGCGAGGGGGAATATTTTGGGGACCCTACACTTGAACAAAGTTCACTTGTTAGGCTCAACTTGGGTGCATCTAGTGAGGGGGAATCGATGGGAGACACATTTGTGGAACCTAGTTCTTCTATTGGGAACCATATAAACTGAAATTTCAGATTGATGTCAAAAAAAAAAAAATATTATAGTTGGTGCTGCACCTGATAGTACCACGTCCAGGGAACAGATTAAGAGAACATGTTCCTCTACAAATAATGTTCAAGAAAATGTGTTCCTCTTACTGTCTTTATTGAAATTAAAGATGAGTGAACTATTGTTTCTGTAGAGGGTACACGACTAATTGAACAAGTTCCTTAAAAATGATGTAAAAAAAAAAATTGAGCTTGCATAGGCCAAGGCGACCTTTGAAATTGAGAAGGCTGCTATTTTTGTTAACCCAAAAGATATGTTTTGCTGCTGAAAAATGACTTACCCTCTCAAGCCCGATCTTTTGATATTACCTAGCCACCTAGCCTTTGACTTCCCAATTTTTTTCTCATCACAAGTGCTTGATTCTATCTTTAATTTTGATTATAGTTGTGGTGTATATGCTTTTGATTAATGCTAATGTTGGGTTTGAGTTTCAAGTTAATGTCTATCTCCTATGTTTGTGCAAATGCTTTGCTATAGCTAATTGAGTTCTTGATTTTTAAGTGTTTGTGTAAGTGATAGCCCCAGTGACCATGAGTATCGAATTTGCCTAATGTCAAAAGGGGGAAGCAGCTGCATATGAGTTATGTGTACCTATTCAATGCAAGCAGATAAATTTGCCATAGTCAAAAAGGGAGAATTTGTTAAAGTGTCGTTGTTTTAAAGTATGGCAAAGTTAAGGAGTTATAGTAGTAACATGGCAAAAGAAGGAAGATGTGTGTCTTATTTGCTGAGTTCGAAATGTATAATTGTCATCATCAAAAAGGGGGAATTTGTTAGAATGAGAAAGATTTTGATAATTGACAAATGCAGGAACAGATGAAAGAAACAGGTTGTACAGACGTGTTCCTTACAGAACGAATTCGACTTGAATAAGGAGAACATCAACCACGTGAATTAGAAGTTATAAAGCTGTGAAATTATTATTTTTTCGACAAGCAACCAGTACAAAAGGTTTCCTTTTATAAAGGAGTTCAAAGCCAAGTGAAAGAAGGAAAACTAATTCCTATTTAAGGAAATCTATTTAAGGAAATTGTGTTTTCTTATTTATTTAAGGAAATTGTGTTTTCTTATTTATTTAAGGAAATTTTGTAGAAAAGGATTCCAAGTAGAAGTCAACAAGGATTTGTAGAAGGCAAATACAAGTTGAATTATACAAGGAGTTGGTGAAGTTCTGATCTATAAATAGGGAGCTATTTGCATCAGAAAAAATTGCGCACTTACATAGAGAGAAGATCAAAACACAATCAAGAGGTTTGAGAGAGTTTTGAGATTTATTGGGGGTGTTGCAATTTGTGAGGAAAAATTGTAAGATTGTATTCAAGAGTCTTGTTTACAATCAGAGTTTTGTGAGTAGGACTTGTTCGACAAGTTGTAGAACTTGAAGAACATTAGAAGATATAAAATCGGGGGTTTTTGTGTCTTTGGGTAGCTAGAAATTAGAGTTTATAATTTCTTAGCTAGGAATTAGAGTTTATAATTCCTCTAGGGATTAGAGTTTATAATTCCTTAGGTTACATAACTTTGTAATCTTTTGTTGAGACTTGAAGTTTAATAAAGTGGAGTTAAATCCTACAGAGGTGTAGGTCGTGGTTTTTATCCTTGTGTTGGGGTTTTCGCGATAAAATATTGTGTCATTATTTTATTTGCTTCACAAAACGTAACTGTTGTAATTCTGCAAAGGAACATATAGAACAAACCTGTTCCTAAGGCGAATTTGGGGGTCAGAATTCCAACATATCTGCATATCTAAAATTAAAATTATAAATATCAACTGAAATCAAATTAAAAAAATACTAACGCATACCACCAACGGATGTGATTCATTGAATCTAATAACTTTTTCTTAACAAAACTCAATAATTCCAGCCCTAAATATGGAAAATCATTTGTACATAAATAACACTTTTCTCTAAATAAAATAAAACTCTAGGCAACACAAAATTTAAATTAATCAAACTTTAATATAAATATTAAATATCTAATAAACTAAATACTAATACTACTATATACTAAAACCAACCCAATCAATGCAAATCATTTTCTCCTCTAACCCTTCCTATTTTATTACTCACTATTAATAATTCTTTAAGATTAAGGATACATTATTTAGGATTTTTTTAGCAAAGTGTGAAAAGAGATCTCCATTATTTTAAGGTTAAATTAGGTCTGTGATTTCAAGTACCAAGGCCAGCTAATAATCACTCCATGAGAGAAAGCAAAAAGGACAGTCCATCAGCATATATTAAATAATAGAATTGCTAGAGTATTATTTAATAATAATAATTAAAAAAAAATATGTCTAAAAGCATTTTTAAACATGAGTCAATTTCCAAAATAAAATAGAGAGGGCAGCTCACATATTTAATCGCTCGATTAAAAATAATATATTAGCAGAAATATATATATTTATTGACTATTATTAATTTGATGAACAAATACACAAAATAAAATTTCTTTTTAAAAAAAAATGTTAGTTAGCCTTCTACGCAAACTTGAAATTTACTCATATTATGTTGTTTTTTATGTCAAATTATATCAATTATTTTATGATAAAGTAATTTAGTAAGGTAACTTTATAAAATAGGTAATTATATCAAAATAATAAAAAATTATTTGTAAACAATATTATGTACTTATTAATTTGAGAGAGATAATTTCCATAGATATGTGACAAGCAATTTAAATAGTTATTTGTATTTGTAACAAAACTATAGATGAGTTATCATTCAATCCTAATATTTTATTGTTTTGGATGATAATGAAAAGGAAAATTGTTTAGTAATCCATATATAGCAATTTATATAGGCCAAAATCTATTTAATTAGTAGTATTGTTTTTGCAATTTAATTATATTACAGCTTATGGTTTCCTAATTTCTCTTACTTGTGTCTAAGAAGGTAGTTTTACAACATAAGGTATCACAAAATAGATAATTGATAAGAAAAATATTTTTCGCAATAAAAAAGAAAATGTATAACAGTTTAATTATGATAAAGTAATAAGAATTTAGTTTTATTCAAATATTTGAATTTAAGTTTTATTAGGTCATTTTTGTTAGGAATGCTTGTTTTTAAATTTATTTTTTAATTATAAATTTAAATTTAATTGAATTTTAATATAAATAATAAATAAAAAAATCTGATAAAATTGATGATATTCTAGTGGAACTACTTTAGTACTTACGATAACTTCCATAGACTTATATATACTTTTTAAAAGTTTCTGACAATACCAAACTTTTGATTCGATTTGCATTATTTGACAGAAAGATTACTCATTTACTCTTATGTTTATAGGAGGGACATTAAAGATTTTTTTTTTAAAAAAATATTACGCCAGAAAAAATATTTTCTAGGTCACCTACATTTTTTTTGTTAATATTATAATTATTTTTATAAGAGAATTTTATTTTCATACCTAAGAGATTTACATCTTCAAGCTTTGAGTATGTTTATCTAGACATGTTAATTCGTCTCGTCTGTAATTGTCCAATTCACTCTTATTGTATCTCGTGGATATTTGACCCTAACCTGATAAATGAATTTTGAAGGTGTCTAGACAATTATTTTGTAAATTAAAGTATTCATACGCAATAAAAATGAATAAAAATGTGTAGATATAATACTTTAACTTACTTGTTATCTATGACCAAATTTAAATATATATTTATGTACTATATCTAATTTAAGTAAATTAAAATTTCGTATTATTAGCTTCAAATTATTACTTTGTTCCAAATATTTTTGTAACGAAGTCTTAGGGACCACCATTTCGTATACCAACCATTTTTGACAGTTATGTTTTTGGAAACCAAGTCTTTTTTACATTAAAAAAATATATTTCTTAAATTATTCTTTTTATCACATTTTACTTTGTAATATATTTTTTTATTTTTAATTACTTGTTCTTTTTTAGATTGACATATTTATTAAAAAATAATAATTGACATAATAAATTTATCATTTTACTTCTATTAATTATGAATTGGATAAATTTAAAATTTTCAAGAAATTTTATACTTTTCAAGATAATTAATTGAGAGTATAATGGGTAATTTTTTTTGTCCTTTCTTAATTTGTCAAAATAAATAAATAATTAGGAATAACTAAAAAAAATTGACAAATAATTAAGAACGAGTATCTGATTAGGGGTATTTTCATTTATCAATTATCGAAGGACATAAAGACAAGTAATTTTCTTTCCATATTTTTTTTTTGATAAAGGGTGATTAATTGAAGATATTTCTTAAAATTGTCCCTACAAAATAAATGTGACATGAACCAATCACAAATTCATTTTATAAAACTTTTATACTTAACGAAATTGTTTTAGTACTCATTTTTTGAGCGATTGCACAAAGTTGAAGTTCCTTTTTAAGTTTCATTCTTAATCAATAATATCTATTGTTATCCTATCGTATCATAAAAGATATGTGAATTTTTGATTTAACTCAATCTCAAAAATTAATTTAAGAGATAAAGATTATTCTTAATTTATATTTCTTCTGTTTTTAATTATTTGTACATTTTTGAATTGACACACCTATTAAAAAAATAATTATTGACATAGTGAGTTTATTATTTCTCATATTAATTATGAAGTTAATGAATTAATAATTTAAAATTTTTAAGATTTTCTACATTTTTCAAAGTAATTTATTAAAAGTATAATAGATAAATTTTTTTGATATTTCTTAATTTATCAAAATAGACAAATAATTAGAAATAACTAAAAAAGAAAAAATAGATAAAATAATTAGGAATGGAAGGAGTATTAAATACACCATATTAATATGGGATCTGTTCAACTGTTCAACACTATGAAATCATGCTATTAATAATAAATTTAAAAAAAAAAAAAAGATGTGTCTTACTTCTTTCTGACAGAATAAAAAAGAAAAAAAAATTAATATATGAAATAAAATGTGATGATCGGAATGAATCGAAGAAATTATTTGTTTATTTTGATAAATTAAAAAGTAATATTTCTTTTTATCTATTATATTTCTAATTAATTAATTTTGAAAAGAGTAAAATGTTTTAAAATTTTTAAACTTTTAATTCATCTATTTTATAATTAGTGATAAAATGATACTTCCTCGATTTAATAATAGTTGTCCACTATTGACTCGACACACCTTAAGAAACTATAAATATAATGATAATTTTATTTTTTTAAATATAGTAAATATAATATTTTGAATTTTTTTTGTAATAGAGAAATGTCTATAATTAATGATAGTGATAAATTAAGACGGAATCGGGATTTTCAATAAGGGAGTTTAAGATTCGTAAAAATAGACACACTAAGTAGCCGAAGATAGTTCGACATCTACTATATATATATATAAAATATTATTTAACTATATATATAAATAGTATAATTTTCAATCGAAGGAAATTCGGATAAACCCCTTATACCAAGGTGACTCCGCCTCTGTATACAAGTATTATTAACCTGAGAGAGTAACAATTATGTATTAATTTAAAAATAGACAAGTAATTCGTAAAAGAAACAGATTTTATATTAGCAGTAGGGGTGGTTAATGATGAATAAGCTCATATTTTGATGCAGGCGTGGGTATAAATGCAGAGAACCTTTGTATGTAAGCTTTCTTTTTTAGTTCCTTCAAATACCTAACTCTTCTCTCTTTTTAACTTTGCTTTTCTAATATTGTAACTCTATCTTTATTCCTTTCTGTTTGTTTTGTTTCTCTTATAATCTTCCTATACTAACTTACTATACATTGCACTTTGAAAATTCAAAAAGTTAAAAATAACAACAACAAAGACATTGTATAACATTTAAAAAAAAAAAAAAAAAAAAAAGTGTACTGTGTACAGACTACAGAGTAACAGCAAAATAAGGTATCTTTCTTCTTTTCTTGCTACTTTTGGGTCTTGTCCTTCTCAGTTTCAGAGCTGAGCTTAGGAAGTTGAGTCTCTGAGTGAGTATTTATGATAGCTGAAATTAATATCTCTTAGTATTATTTTCAATTTACTTTACTTTCTTGAACATTTATTGAACTGGGATTGTGTTTTCTTGGACATTGGTGGCACTTCATATTTTTTTTTTGAAGAAAAACTTGGGACTTTGTTTCTCCCTTGTGTGTATTGAACTGGGATTGTGTTTTCTTGGTAATTTTGAAGGAAAGTTTGGAACTTTGATTCTTCCTTTGTGTGAATTGAACTGGGGTTGTGTTTTCTTGGACATTGGTGGCACTTTTTTTTTTCTTTTTTTGGGTAATTTTGAAGCAAAGTTTGGAACTTTGTTTCTCCCTTTGTGTGTATGGAACTGGGGTTGTATTTTCTTGGACATTGGTGTGAGTTTTCCTTGTAATTTTGAAGTAAAGTTTGGAACTTTGGTTCTTCCTTTGTGTGAATTGAACTGGGGTTGTGTTTTCTTGGACATTGGTGGGAGTTTTCCTTGTAATTTTGAAGCAAAAGTTGGAACTTTGGTTCTTCCTTTGTGTGAATTGAAATGGGGTTGTGTTTTCTTGGACATTGGTGATACTTTTCTTTGTAATTTTGAAGCAAAGTTTGGAACTTTGTTTCTCCCTTTGTGTGAATTGAACTGGGATTGTGTTTTCTTGGACATTGGTGGCACTTTTTTTTTCTTTCTTTGGTAATTTTGAAGAAAAGTTTGGAACTTTGGTTCTTCCTTTGTGTGTATTGAACTGGGATTGTGTTTTCTTGGACACTAGTGGCACTTTTTTTTTTTTTTTTTTTTTTTTTTTGTAATTTTGAATCAAAGTTTGCAACTTTGTTTTTCCTTTGTGTGAATTGAACTGGGGTTGTGTTTTCTTGGACATTGGTGATACTTTTCTTTGTAATTTTGAAGCAAAGTTTGGAACTTTGTTTCTCCCTTTGTGTGAATTGAACTGGGATTGTGTTTTCTTGGACATTGGTGGCACTTTTTTTTTTCTTTCTTTGGTAATTTTGAAGAAAAGTTTGGAACTTTGGTTCTTCCTTTGTGTGTATTGAACTGGGATTGTGTTTTCTTGGACACTAGTGGCACTTTTTTTTTTTTTTTTTTTTTTTTGTAATTTTGAATCAAAGTTTGCAACTTTGGTTTTTCCTTTGTGTGAATTGAACTGGGGTTGTGTTTTCTTGGACATTGGTGATACTTTTCTTTGTAATTTTGAAGTAAAGCTTGGAACTTTGTTTCTCCCTTTGAGTATATTGAACTGGGATTGTGTTTTCTTGGACATTAGTGGCCCTTTTTTTCTGTTGGTAATTTTGAAGCAAAGCTTGAGCTGGGGTTGTGTTTCTTGGGCATTGGTGACTTTTTTCTTGGTAAATTTGAAACAAAGCTTGGAACTTTGTTTCTCCCTTCTTGTGTATTGAACTTGGATGTTGTTAGATACCTCTTTTCCAGTTGTTTGGGAGCAGGTAGCTTGACTGGTTTTTCTGTGCTGCTTTTTTTTACCAAGCTTGTTGGAGGAATTCTCCTAAAATTTCTGGTGTAGTTACTTTCTTAGTTTTATTTTCATCTGTTGAACTAGATTTTTTGATTATTTTGTTTAATCTTTAGGCACAAAACTAGAATCTTGTTCCTTCATTTTCTCTACTTGTATGGATGTGTAATGAAGTGGAGGCGTTTCACCAGCTGAACAATCGATCCCTCTCGTCTTGACAAGGATATTTGAAAGTGGCCAATTGTTTGATGTGTATCTTATAGATTGTTAATCTTGAGCCAAGAGGAGTTTTTTTTTTTAAGTTTGTGTTAATTTGATTCATTTCCCAAATAATGGATATGGGTAGCAAGAATGATACTCAAGGACAAAAGAGGAACAAGGATGCTATTAATTTTCAGTCACCAAACATATCGTTGGACTGGCAATTAAGTGGAAGTAACTTGACAAATGCATCGATGGGGATGATCCCTAATAACAATCCTTTAGTTGATTCAGTTTTTCCCACTATTTGGGATCGGCCTCCCAATTCGTCACACTTAAGTTTCTATGGTAATAATAATGCTAATGCTCAAATCAATCCTTGCATTATGAATCAGCACGAGACTGCAGCAATTGGCTCGGTCCCTGCGAGAGGTAGTATGAGTTGGAATCCACTGAATTCGATGTTGAAAGGGGCTATGTTTGTACCACCTATTCCTGGAATGATTCCTCAAAGCTTAGCTCAGCTTCCAGCTGATTCGGGTTTCATTGAGAGAGCTGCAAGGTTTTCGTGCTTCAGTGGAGGAAACTTCAACGATATGATGAACCGGCCTTTAAGCGTCCCTGAGTCTACTAAGCCTTGTTATAGGGGACTTGCACCAACGTGGAGAACGGAAGAGGTTCTTGCAAGCAACGGGTTAAACTCACCCTCTGCTGTGGACCCTCGGAAGCAGAACATACGAAGTGGTGTTGATAGTTCCAAAGATGTTTCTTTACCTCATGAGAACAAGACTCATGAGCAAAGCCCTCTTAAGAATGAGAAAAAGAATGAAATATTTGCGAGGTCTCAGGATGAAGGAAAAGAATCCGTTGGATTGTCTGGAAATGAGTCTGATGAAGCTGAATGTAGCGGCCGTCAAGAGGAAATGGGAAGTGCCGGATTGGAGTCTTCCGCGAAGAGCCTTGGCTCGAGGAAAAGGAAAAAATATAGTCAGGTAGGACATCGTTAGTATGTTCTTTTTCGACCACTATAGCTCCAAATGATTTCTTGCTGAGTGTTCTTATAAATTTCTGGCAGGGTACCGAACTTGATCGAATGAAGCGAGCACCAGCTGAACCTGATAAAGAACTAATTGAAACTCAGAAAGGAGACGGAAGCTTACATTCACCTTCTAGAAAGCATGGTGGAAAAAACAGTAAACAGAGGTCTCAATCTTCAGATCCACCTAAAGAAGAATACATACATGTTCGAGCTCGAAGAGGCCAGGCAACGAACAGCCATAGTCTTGCAGAAAGAGTAAGACTTCATAGTAGAAGCTTTAAGTTAGGGGATTTTACTTGTTTCGGAAATGATTTGCGTTGTCGTGATTCTAGGTAAGGCGAGAGAAAATAAGTGAAAGGATGAAATTTCTGCAGGATCTTGTACCTGGTTGCGACAAGGTTAGTTTTATCGTTATACATATGGAGAACTTCTAATAGGCATTTGTTGTTCATGTTATCTCGGGCTTAAATTTTCAGGTCACTGGTAAAGCTGTAATGCTGGACGAAATCATTAATTATGTTCAATCTTTGCAAAGACAGGTTGAGGTATGAAAGCTATTAATTGATCTTTGGCTCATTTTTTCGAAATCGTATCTGTTCTTCCCTCAATGCCAAGTGAATTTTTCGGTTGCTTCACAATATGCTATTCAACGTAAACGACTAAACGATTTCCTCTCCTTACTCCTATTTGCTAATCTCATGCTGAAGTAATTTTGTCTTGAAAAAGTTTAAGAAATGCTGTTCATGGCTCTTATGTGCTTATATTATAACTCTTATTATTCTCGCAGTTCCTCTCGATGAAGCTTTCAACAGTTAACCCACGGCTAGATTTTAATTTTGATGGGGTCCTTGTAAAAGATGTAAGAACTAGTATAACCTTCAGAACGAAAATTACACAAAGTATTGGTGCATAAATTCCAGCTACTAATGCTGGTATATACATTTGCCTTTTATTGCAGTCACAAGCAGGTCCTTCATCCGCACTTGCGTTTCCACCTGATAATATGACCATGGCTTATGCTTCTTTGCATGGATGGCAATCTGGTCTGCTTCAATCAGGTCTCCCTGGTGATGGAAATTGTATCGATGCGTTCCGTAGATCCATCAATTCCCAATTCTCCTCTATGAGTGGTGGCTATAGAGATCCTTCATCTCAGGTAGTATTTGGATAGCTACACCTTTCAGGTTTTAGGTTGTATCAATCATAGAGGCGGAGCTAGAATTTTTAGTTTATGGATTCTAAACCACAGTTATTTTCTCTTACTAAGTTTTTGATAGATTGTTAACCTATAGACGGGGTTTGAGCCAAAGCTACTAGGTTTTGCCGAACATATAGTCACCATTGTGGCTCCGTCCCCCATTTTGTCACATTTTTAGGAGAATAAGTGGTATATTTGGTTATGAACCAAAGGAACCTCAGCTTCATGTTCTAACAATTCGTGTTGCAATTCATATCGTCTTCAGGTACCTACTGTATGGGATGATCAGCTGCATAATGTTGTGGATATGGGATTCAATTCAACCGCGCCCCTCGATTGTCAGGATTTAAGTAAGTGTGTTACATGTTCTTGTGTAATTTCCTCTTTCTAAATTAGCATCAGCTACTCTAATGATCGATCACCAAACTCTCTGTACTTATAGGTTCTTTGCCACCCGACCAAATGAAAACAGAACCTTGAAATGTTTCAAATTGTCAACCGGATACACTTTCTGTTTCTATGGGGAGTAAGTTGCATAGATCATCGTAGCACTGAGTGAGTTAACATGTTTGGGGAGTTATCACGCGGTGATATCCCCATCTTTCAAATAGTGCTCCCTCCCCACCGTCGAAGGAGTTCTGAGTTAAGTTGTACAGCAAGTCCATAAAATGTTCCCTTTTCTATGTTCATTCTATATAGGTTACAAAAAGTGAAGATTTATACATGTTTGTGAGATTCTTCCATCAACAAATGCAAATGATCGAGGGTTCAAGAATTTATGCGTTCCGTGTACACTCTACACTCTCCAGACCGTACTTTGTGAAGTTACATTGGATATATTGTTGTTGTTGGTACTATTTACAAGCTTAAGGGAGAATAGTCATTCATGTTTTAGTTATAATCTGTTGCATCATTGAAAGATGAAATGGTTGTACCCTTAATATGTATTGGAAGTAAAAATGTGTGCTTTGTATAAAAGAAAAGAATGAATATATTTATGTAGTTTTTAAATTTTCATCGTGTATCTGAATTAGTCGAGCAAGTAAGTTTATAATATGATTTTTTTTTTTTTTTGTCATTGTACATCAAATTATATGGTAGAAAGATGCCATAATGATATGTGTACTATCTTTACCTACATTATCACATCAGTCAGTGAAATGGGGTCATGGAATTTATAAACAACTAAGTTGATAAGATTCTCTGTACCAGATGTCTAATAATCTTACAAGTTTCCAGGAAAATGAAAAATAAAATAAAATTAAAGTCTTTGTGGGATAAGAGGAAATGGAAAAATATTAAAATTCTTCCAATATTCTTTCTGAAATGGAGAAAAGAAAATTTCTTTTATTTTTTCATATTTGGATGGATAAACTTTTTGGAGTAGAAAAATAAATTTCTTAAAAATTAGGAAAATAATTTTGTTAATAGAATTAAGGAAAACAAGTTTTAAAAATGACATTTTGTGTTTAATTGTATCATCCCACCCATCGAATGCCTCGACCCTTGTTAAGAAGTTTCACATCGAAAAAAGAATGAACGATTGTTTTTTTATATGGACTTGGATAATTTTTCACTAATAAGTTAGCTTTAGAGGTTAAATTAGACTTAAAATATATCTTTGCATGATATCAAAGTCACACTTATTTCGGTTTTTTATTTATCAATGTTGAGCTATCATATTATATTGTTCATGCACTGGTTCACGAGTTATTGGGCCACCTTATTATATTGTCCATGTGATCTGGGTATGCTGGGAGTGTTAAGAAATTTCAAATAGAAAAATGATGGATAATTAGTCACCTCATATGGATTCGTGCAATCATCCTTTCATAAGCTAGCTTTTTGAGTTGAATTAAACCAAAAATTCATCTTTATACTCATGACCATCTCTACCCTGCGTATTTATGATTTTGAGATGATGGATGCACTATTACAAAAAGGTGAATCTGAGATATAAATCTGATTGGTTTAACATTAATTAGGTTCTTATCACATTAAAATTATACGTCCAAAATTATTTTTACCTATCCAAATCACTTAGAGAGGGCGTTACCCAATTTTAGAAAGCAAAATAGAACGAGGTAAATAAAAGATTCAAATTTCTAACTTTACTTAGAGAGGTGTATTTAATCATGATTGTATGACATTATATGATACTTCAAATATCGGCTCAGACATCTATATTTAAATATTTTTAAAAAAATATAACACTACCATATATATGATTTCAGAAGGAGAGCATGCGTTCACGTGAATCAGGTGACCTCCTCATAGATACGCCTCTGACCCCCGAGGCCCACCCCATCCACCTCTCACCCTTATAGGCTTTTGCTAAATTACTTATAAATATGTTTGAGTTAATATTATTTTTTTTACTTATTAAACAGAAGAAAAGAAGAAAATAAATAAGAAACAATCTGTTATTCAAAAAAAAAATAAAAAATTATATGTCTATTTCTAGAAAAATAATTTTCATCAAAAATACCAAATACACCCTTATAGATTTAAGGAGTTAAAAAATGTACATTCCATTATTGTGTTCAGCAAAGAATTATATTATTCATTATTCTAATAGTCACACTTTATCAAAAGGATCCAAAGTTGGTAGAAAGATTTGTTTACATTTCCTTCAGATCTCTTATCATTTACAAGGTCATAAAAGCTATCTACTTTATGAATGTTTATCTATATGTTAGATAGGGTTGTGAATAAAATTATTTAATGTGATTTGTTGGCATCTGAACATCTCCTTGATTGTTTCATTTTCTTTTGAGATAAGTGTCAAAAACACATCTAAACTATTTACGTTTTTTGAGTTTCATATTTAAACTATTAAAAGTGTGAGTTTCATACCTAAACTATCACTTTTTAGTTTGAGAAACACACCTCAGTGGTATGTGTAGTGCACTCTCTCTTTTATATGAAAAAACTTTGACACATGACATTTCAAATAGACAAAATATTTTATCTAGATAAAAATTAAATAATAACAAATTAATATTAATTAAAAATTAAAGATTACTATCCATATTAAAAATTAAATTATTTTTCTTATCTCACTCCATCACCTCCTCCACGTACACCCCACCACCCGCGACAACCCCATCCTTTTTTAAAAAAAAATATTTATAAAATATTTTAAAAAATTTCATATTTCATCCTCCCCCTTCCCCCTTCCCCCTTCCCCCCGATAGAAATTGATATTATTTTATTTAAAAAAATCTACCCCATCCTATTTAATTTTCCGCTCCTAATTTTTATTTTTTTACGTTTTTCTTATTTTATGTTAGATATGCACGTACATATATTTTTAGAAAAAAAATTCTACTAGTGTATCGAATATAACATAAACAACTAAAAAATATAAAAAGTCTTGTGGCGGCAAGTAAAAAATATTATCTATATGTATATCTAAACACTGGGGAAAAAATTGAAAGCGTAGGATTAAGCGGGATGGGTAGAATTATATTTTTAAGAAAATAAAATAATATCTAAATTAGTATTTGATGAGGGGGAGGAGATGAAGTAAAAAATGAAATACTTTTATAAAAAAAATTTAAACAAAATAAAAAACTTTAAAACATGGTGTGGGGTAAGAAAAATATTTTATATTTTATTTATAAAGAAAATATTATTTTTTTATAATACTTTTTTAATTTTTAATTTTAACTAATACTAATAATTTATTTATTTATTGTCAAGGTTTAATATTTTGTCCATGTGGAGTGTGATGTGGAAATTATTTAAAATAAAAAAGAGAGAGAGTGTATTACACATACAATGATGAGAGTGGTATAAAAAAGAGAGTTGTGTTTCTCAAACTAAAAAGTGATAATTTAGGTATGAAACTCAAACTTTCAATAGTTTAGGTATGAAACTAAAAAAAAGTATAGTTTAAGTGTATTTTTGATACTTATCTCTTTTTTTTTTGTACTTTTTTATTTTTTTTGAATATCTGAACGGCAAATCTTTATCCCAAACCCAAATATATTAGTCTCTTGATAGGAAAATGTTTTTCCTCTTATTTTAAAATTTGTGATCTTTTTTCCTTTGGAATATTAAAACTATCACTTATTAATTTGAGAAATACATTTTAGTGCTAACACAATTAAATGTGTATACACATACACTTTGGTGTCTTACCTTGAATTTTCATTCACCTGGCTTCTTTTTTTTGTTGACACATTTTTTTTTGTTTTTTTTAAATGTATATTTTTATCGATTTTTAAATAGTGAAGTTATGTGTTCCAGTTTATATTTTCAATTGAGATTTTTACATGTGTTAACTGGGTTTGTGTTGCCACTTTTTCCCTAGGTGAAACTATTTTTCACGTGACAACTTGTCGTCATTTGTTAAGTAGTGTTAGTTACAAATTTAAAGTTATCAGTGACACATTATTTCGTCACTAATAACGTATCTAATTCATGATAAAATATTTTTTGTCTTATAATTTATTAAATTTTGGACACAAAAAAATTTCATCTAAAAAAATATGTTGTTACAATATCGACAAATTAGAGTTCGTAGTTAAATATTATAAATTTTAGCTATGAAAATTTATATTTAATTATGACATTTGTTTCTCACTAATGATATAAATAATTGGTGACAAATATTATTGTCTCTAATAAATTTATGATTTAGTGACAAAAAAAATTTATCACAAAATATGTAAGGTGTTAAATAGCGACTTAAAATTTGTAGTGAATAATTAAACTATTTGCTACGAAAAAATTCATAGCATAATACAATTTTTTTATTACAATTGTTCATAACTACAAGTGATAACTTATAAAAGGAATAATACAAGTGCTTCATAAGAAGTAGACAGAGTCCTTTCGTTAATTGGCAAGTGAAAAAATTAAAATCAATGAATTCGATCGATTTTGTAAAAACGAAAAAGTTCAATACATCAATTTTCTTAAATTACGCAATTATAAAATGCATCATTTGAAAAATACAATCTAAATTATAAGTATTGTGATTGAGAACATTTCTACCACTAGATGATCATGAATATTTGTTGGTTTAGCACTTTTATTTTCCATTTGATACCCTTTCATTGATAAGCATGATAAAATAATAATTTGTCAAGTCTTTATGCTAATTTTTGTGCATGTCTATTAATTTGTGATTTGTAAACTACATAGATTAAGTGGATCTATTTGCTTCTATCTATAAATATGTATATATTTAATAGTAATTCCACATACGTACGTAGAGTAACTATACAGAGATAACATCGACTTACAAACTTAGACTTTGCAAAGGTGCAATATATTTCATGAATTTCTATTAACTTTTCCCATCAGTGTGAAAATTGAAATAAACTAAAAAATAAAAGCACAAATCAAAGAAATTAACTAACGAGGATTTCAAATATATTATGATGAAGTACTATAGTTATTGGTATCGATGTTCAACTTGGATCAATTTTTTATTTTTTTAATAAAATCAAAAGTTTAATTTTAAATAAATTTATTATTGTACTAAATAATTTTTAAAATTTACAAAAATAAATAAATAATATGACAAAATCGTACTGAATATATTTAAAGATATTTTAAAAAATACATAGTTTAATTAAAATGTAGTCTACATTTGAATGAATTGTGGATGGTAAATTTTATTCATTTGTGTATGAGTATAAATAATCATATAATATATTATTTCTACAAAAGTTAAGTTTGAAAGAAGTGAATGAAGTACAAAATAAAACAAAAATGAACGACAAGAGAGAGTTGGTTTGATGGTAAACACTCTTCATTTTCAACCTTAAGGTTGTGAGTTTGATTCCCCAAGACACATAATGTGCGAGCTTCTAGCCAGGGTTGAAAAAATTTGAGATAGAAGATATATATATATATATATATATACATGTAAGAACAAAATAATTTTTGTATATAAAATATACTCATTAGTGATGAAATTAGATTTTGTTTAACTACGAAATACATATGACTTTAGAGACAATTGAGACAATTGATTTCTTCACTGATTGAAGTAAAATAATTAGCGATGATATAATTTTGTCGGTAGTAATAACCTTTTTAGTGACAAACATACTATTGACTACAAAAAATATACTTTTTTACGACAAATAAATTTGTCATAAATGTTTAAGCATTTGGGGACGATTTTTTTTTTGTAGTTAATATAATACTTTTAGCGCCGAAACACTAAATCGTCTTTGTATACTTTTAGAGACACACATTTAGTGACGAATGAGTGACGAATTATTTTTCGTCACACAAGATTTTTAGTGACGAAATATGATCATTAATGACGAAATTATTTGTTCCTAATAATCGAATTTTTGTAGTGATTGCTCGTTCTACAATAGAGTCTGAGTTTATAACTACAGATAAGGCTGTTGAAAAAGCAAAATGACTAAAAAGATTGGGAAAATGTACAAGTATCCCCTAGACTATAACCAAAATTTCAGAGACACATCTTAATTAAATTAAGGTCTTATTATCCCCCGAACTTTTTTTTTTGGTAATTTTGTGCACTTTTTGTCTTACGTGGCAGACTCTGTAACTCCAAGCAATTGAGGCGCGTGAAAGATATTTGGATGACACGTTAGCCAAAAAGTTGAACAAAATTTTTTTTAAAAAAAAGTTGTGGGAGAGGGAGGGGGGGGGGGCTAATAGGACCTTAGTTTAGTTAAGGTATGTTTTTGAGATTTCGATCATAGTCTAGGGGGGTAATTGTGCATTTTCCCAAAAAGGTACTAGTAGCTAGCACCTATATGCATTGTAATATTCAAGCTGGAAGGATTGACTAAAAATGTAATGTATAATTGAAAGTTGTTGGGTCTGAAAGTGATTAGAGCGTCATGTGAAATCTTGCAATTGTAAATCATAACATCGATAAATCAGACGTCAAATAAAATATATTAAAAAATCATATATTATTATATGATATGACCAATTGACCTACACATTAAAAACTAATTAAAACATGAAAACCATAGAGAGAAAATCTCCCCATAAACAAAAGGTTTTAAAGGACTACATTGTGGATGATATTATCATATTGTGTTATGCTTTGTGGATAATGATCCCAAATTTATAGATCTCCAAACTTTACTTATAAGGAAAGAATAACCAAATATGGAAGGAAATTATATTTTTCTTTCATGAAGTAAAATCAATTATGATAATGTTTTAACTTTCCTTCAAGGTGAAATTTAAACTCAAATATGGTAAGAAAATCAAGGCAAAACCTATGAATCTACCTTTTTTACTGAATTTTCTTGACAAAACTTGATTTATCTTCTTAATTGCATGATAATTTTTGTTCTTCACATATTTTTCATCACTGCTGCTTGTCATGGTTAAAAATAAAGTTTAAAATATATGAGTTAAAAATGATTTTAAAATATTTTATTTTTATTTTCAAAGGTGTAACAAAAAAATGTTGAAATTATGATTTAAATTTCTTCTCCACATATAGCGAAACAAAAATCTTCTTTATCAACAAATTGATTGCAAATTGATTTGAAACCACTTGAACCTGTCTTCAACCTCATTAAATCATTTAATCATTGAACCATTAGATCTTTGAATCATGTGCTCTGATACCGCTTTTTGAATTCGAAAGTGAATAAGATGTCATGCGAAATTTATTATTGCAAATCATAATGTTGATAAATTAGACCACACACTTATGAAATCAGGTGGTGATCATGACTAAAAGAAATAAAAATGAGAATCAAGAACAATTAATGGTTAACTATGTGAAATATACTGTCTAGGTATACATAAAATATTTACATCAAAGATCAAATCTATAGATTATCCAAGTGCACCTGATGTATTTTTACTATGAAGAGTTTAAAGGAAAACCTATTTACTCAGATGCGATTAATCCTTATTTGTATACTATATAATTTTTCATGCATACCACCATTTTTCATTAATGTGGTAAATTGTTTGAGTTTCTTTAATGGTTAAGCCTTATAAGATGAAGTGTAATGTTAATCGAAAAAATTGAAGATAGATAAAACTCATTTCTCCCTTACTGGTGGTGAAAAGGAAGATTTTTTACGCTTTTAAGGAGAAACACACATTCTAGCTATCAAAACGTTGATACAAAGAGACTCACCTCTCCATTGTCGCCACCACTTGATTTCAACTTTGACAAATAATGTAATTGATTGATAAAAAATTTACCATAATTTTTAGTTCACCTTTCACAAGTTTATTTTCTTTTTTAACTGAAATTAACCTATGTGATATAAGTTAATTAAAATGCTCTGAATTAATTTTTCAACATATATAATCTTTTCCCTTTCTCTGTATAAGTTTATCAAAATAAAATATTAAGTGTCGTGTGAATTGCTCCATTTGTTGAGTTTGCTGAAATATTGCAATTTCGATTGCCAGCATTGCATAACAATAGTTTATTATACCTTAGGGGGGAATTAATTCAAACCTTAGGAATGTATGAGATGATTAAATTATTTTAGGTAACACAATTTATTATACTTCTCTTCTTGTACTAGTAGTTACCCTTGATCCCTCAAGGGCAAAACAATGACTTTCTTTGAAATTTAGGTTACCCATACAGTAAGGAACTCAAATCTAAATTTTCTTTAAATGAAGTTCAATTTGACTTTTAAATAATCATAATACAATTTCATAAATTTAGACCTAAAATCTCCATTTTTTCAATTTATAACATTAATAATCTAAAGATGAAATCGATAATAAATTATTGGGGAATACATAAATAAAGGTTTAGAAACATACTCAACAAAAACAAATCTAGCACCCCATTTTTCGAAGGACTGAAACTTTTAGGTTCTAAATCAGTGAGGACTCCGATGAACAAAATCAGAAACGTACATGAGAGTATCAAATATATTGAAATAGATTTTCATTTCATTCGGAAAAGAATACAAGATGGTAGTATCAAGACCTTATATGCGACTTTGAAGGATCAAAAAGCATACTTGTTTACCAAAGCATTACGAAGGGCCACGACACACCTATCTCATGATTCATGAACAAGCTAGGAGTGTTAAACTTGTTCGCACTGTACTGTCTAGCTTGAGGGGGCGTATTGAGTAATATAAGATCAAGAGTGGAGTTAGTTTTTGTTAGTAGTACGGATTTTATCACACTTTCTCTTTCAAAATTGAGTGGACTATTCCTGTAAAGAGAAAAAACATAAAGTCATCATTGAAGTTATTCCGGATTTTCAAAAATGACACCTTAACTTTGTAACTGTCATATTGCCCTAATAAACAATTTTGAACATACATTATTATACCATTTTTTGATCAACCCCAAATTTTAAGAAGCAAGTGTGTTCACACACCAATCATAACATGACACGTGTTAATTTAATATTCTTTTTCAGTTTAAGTTTTTCCTTTTTTTTTCTCTCTCTCTTACTTTTTTAATTTTAGTTTTGATTTATCTTAAATTTTATATGATCTTCCACCTCTTATTTTCAAGTAATTCATCCCTCCATTTTCTTTTTTCCCTTCACCTCCCAACCACAAATAAATCTCACTCCCATTTTTTTCTTTTCTTTTTCTTCTTTTTCTCCAGTTAAATTCTTCATAGAATTCATACTATTATTTAGATTTTACTAATTTTTTTTTTGGTAAGTAAATTTATTTATTTACCAAATGACAAATTACAAATACTCATATAAACAAAATGACTACACTGGACATAATGCCCCATCAGTAGTCTTCCTCAACTTCCTCTTTTCATTAATCCTACACTATGATGGGTAGTAGTCCAACTTCCTCATATATGCTGCTAGCTTGGAAATTTGGCTTGCTCGAAAATAAGTCTCTTGTATGATCACCCGAAGAATAGCATCTACTGATCTTGCCTTCGATTGAAATATTCTCCGATTTCGTTCTTGCCATACATAGTAAACAATTGCTGCCATGGCAATTTTGTACACTGCTGCACCATTACTTCTTCCTTTACAATTTCTAATTGCCCATTGTATCTCCCTTTGCCACACCATATTTCCTCTCGATATATTTTGCCATCGTAGTACCTTCCGCCAAATGCTTCCAGAGACCTCACATTCAAACAGGAGATGTTCCACTGTTTCATTACAGATATTACACAATGTACACAGTGGTGTGGTGTTAATCCCCCATCGAGCAATCCTATCTCGTGTTGCCAATCTATCACAAATTGCTAGTCTAAATATGAACTTCCATTTGGGTGCCCCCTGATTATTTAGGATCAACTTCCTCCATTCAACTTTTGGAAATTGGCCTTGAAGCCTTTGATATAGCCCCTGAATGTGAAATTTGTCCATTTGTTGAACGTCTATCATATTGTATCCAGCTACTTCAAAATATTCCCTAGCTTTGAACACTCTCTGAATCATCCACGATGCATTCTTTGGACTTGTCTCCCATACACTTCTCCCTTTTATGTAATAGGTGTGGACCCATATTATCCACATCTTCTCCTTTCTTTGACACACACTCCATAGTAGTTTACAGATTGCTGCTTGATTCCATAGTACAATATTTATAAAGTTTAGTCCCCCTGTTGACACTGGCTGACAGAGTTTATCCCATGATATTAATGCTTTCTTTGTCATTTTCGCATCGCCAGACCACAAGAATCTGTTGGGAAAACGCGGACAAACACAAAAATATATATGGTAAAAGTAATAGAAATAAAATGGGAAAATAACGACACCAAGAATTTTACGTGGAAACCCTTCTGAATAAGGGAAAAAACCACGGGCCAAGAGGAGCAACTGATATTACTATAGTAAGGAATTTTACACTGTGTAGTCACGAATACAATACTCAAAGTGACTACTACACACTCAAAAGGAACAACACTCTTTTGGTTTCCGTCTTACTAAAATATCGCTCACACTCTATTTTTCTTCACAGACTATTTTCTTGTATAGTCTATGGAATACCTCACTTTGCTCTCAAAATGGTTTTTCTCTCTAACTTGGTGTGTTCTACAAATGAGCAAGAATGCTCTATTTATAGAAGGATAAAACCATGCCTATGTCACTAATGACATAGGTAAATATAGCAAAGTCAAAAATGGGTTGCAAATCTTACCAATTTGCCAACTACCAAGTCTTAATTTTCAACTCTTATCACTATTCCTTTTTAACAATTACTTGTACCAATTGAATAGCTAAAGTTGACCAAAAATGGGATGGATTCAACAGAATCTCCTACAAATAGCCTCTACAGCCTTGACTATCTTCTTTGGTATAATGAACACTTGTGCCCAAAATGTTTGAATGGAAAACAAAACGTTTTTGATTAGTTGTATCCTTCCGGCATATGACAAAAATCTTGTAGTCCAAGATGTAATACGATTTAGCATCTTATCAATCAAAGGCTCACATTGGGTGACAAATAGTCTTTTAGAACTTAGTGGCACTCCTAAGTATCTAAAAGGTAATTCCCCTTTAATGAATCCCAATTCCTCCAATATTTCCTCCTGGACACATTGTTTTACTCCCCCCATGTATACTGCACTTTTGCTCTTATTAGCATATAGTCTGGAAGCTAAAGAGAATTGTTTAAACTTGGCATTCATAGCCCTTACAGATTGCACATCTCCGCCACAGAATAGTAACAAATCATCCGCAAAACTTAGTTGTGTCACATTAAGCTTTGCACATCGTGGATGAAACTTGAATCCGTCCATACCTGTTAGGGTTTGTAATGATCTACTAAGATACTCCATAGCCATAACGAACAGAAAGGGGTAAAGAGGGTCCCCCTGCCTCAGTCCTTTCTTAGCTTGAAATGGCTTTGTCGCCACTCCATTAATCATTACTGTATAGCTCACTGATGTGATACAACTCATTATCCATTTCAGGAAGATTTGAGGGAATCCAAGCAGTTGCATTACTTGCTCAATATAGCTCCATTCAACTGAATCATAAGCTTTTTGCATATCCACTTTTATCATGCATCGCGGTAATATACCTTTTCTTCCATACGCCTTCACTAGTTCATGGCTCATTATATATTAACCATAATCAACCTTCCTGGAACAAAAGCACTTTGGGAATTGTCTATGATGGTGTCCATTACATCCTGCATCCTTGTGGTTAGAATCTTTAATATTACTTTATACAATATAGTGCAACAAGAAATTGGACGAAATTCCTTAACAGACGAGGGATTCTTGATCTTTGGAATCAATGTGATCACTGTGCAGTTGATTGCTCTGTATATCTCATTAGTTTCAAAAAATTGCAATATAGCATGCATGACTTCCTCTCCAATCACTATCCACGACTTCTTAAAAAAACGGGCATTGAATCCATCACAGCCCGGGGCTTTATTATCATATATTCCCATAAGAGCTTGTTTTACTTCATCCTTGCTAACTGGTCTGATCAGCAACCTTTGTTGTTCCCTACTCATTTTCATATGAATTCAAAATTAGAAATCATAATTTTAAAAGAATCAATTAATTCCCCAAAAATTAAAAGAACTTAATTAAAATCGGATAAAAAAAACTATATGACACTTTCTAATCATCTCATTAATTTATCTCATTTTCATATAAATTTAAAACTAGAAATGATAATTTTGAAAGAATTATAATTCTCCAAAAATAAAAACATTTTAATTGAAATTTGGATTAAAAGAAACTAAATAATACCTACTATTCATCTTGAAATATAATGGGTTAATCAAATTGTTAAAATGTAATAAACTATTTAGATACAATTTTAAAATTGAAAAGAGTTCAACTAAAATGGGAAATGGAGTTGTGGTAAAAAGTGACATTTAAAGTGAGAAGCTTCAACGAAGATGAAAATGAATTTTTGAAGAAGGAAGAAAGAAAAAGGAAAAATAATTAGGCGAAAAAGTTTAAATAATAAGAAAAACAAGAAAATGTATTTTATAGCAAAATCCTTGCAAACATAAAATTATATTCGTTTTTTAGTTTGTTCACGCTCTTTAAGAGAGTGTATACACTCTCATGCCATGTGGACAAAACTGATGTAATAATATCAATCCAAAATTGTTTAGGGGGAGATAGAACGCTTGCATAGCTTAGGTGTCATTTTAAAAATTCGGACAAAACTTCAGGTGTCACTTTATGTCTTTTCTCTTCCTCTAAATCTAAGCAACCTCTCGAAGATTAACTTTGTGTTCAACCATTGGGAAGTCTTTACCCTTCCTAATCGAAGAGTCTTGTGCTTGACTTTATCTGTAAGACGGTGTGTGCAGTCACTTAGTGATGAGACAAGACCAGAGAGAAGAAATGGAAGCTTCCCCCCTCCCTCGAGGTGATAAGTTCCCTTTTCCTTTTCTAAAATGCCTGAGGGGTCTACTTAGCAAACGTATAAAGTGGTGCCGTCTCTGCGGCTGCCAAAAGCCTACCCTTTCTCTGATATTGAGTGGGTTGATCGGGGAAGAGATTCGGACTAACCTTCCCCTTATTTTGGTCTTATTCCTCCTTCAATGTGCAATAAGTAATAGGCTTGCGGCTACTATTGGTCTGGATGGACTGGAAGTGCATAAGTAGTTGTTTTAAAAATGTAATAAGCCAATACCTAATTGAAATAGGTAAGCTAAATTGTTCCCTTTTTATAACTTTGGAAATTCTTATAGTGCTTGATTTTATTTTATTTTTTCCTTTTCTAGACAATCATCTATCTAAGGTGAGTAATTATTGCTTTCCGCCAAACACATTTAGTAAAATTATAAACGAAAGTAGAGGGATGTATCCAACTCTTTATTCGTATTTTTTATGTGTCGATTCTTTTATATTTTGACCAGTAAATTTTTCTGAATTATTACTAAGTCAAGGGGAATTGGTTCATTCAAGACTAAAGTTCTGTATAGGGGTGTCAAATGGGCTGATTGGATTGAAATTGAAAATATTAAAATAGGTTTAATAGAAATTGGGTTAGATCTTGATCCGTCCAAGTTTATTTTGAGCTCAAATGGACTAAAACACGGGTTGGGTCTTAACCCGCCAATTTGGCCCGATTAATCTCAATAATGTAACATATTGATATTTAACTTTTATAATCATAATTTAAATTTCCGCTCAAGAATTTTTTGTTAAAAAGGTAACAAATTGATATATAAATCCTAAAAGATGTTAAATAGATAATAATTCATACCTTCAATATAGGAACATATCTTAATACAAAGTTTTAAAACGGGTTGAAATTGGAGATTGAATTGGGCTTAATTGAGAATTATCTTCAAATGGGTTAAGTTTGAATGGGTTGAGAATGAACCCAATTCAAATTATATTGAGCCCAACCCTTAAAATTCTGGATGGATTGGACGGATTACCATGTTTGGGTTCACTTTTGACACCCCTAGTTTTGTATATATAGTAAATGAATATATATGATTACTAAAAGAACACACAATATAGTGTTTCAATATAAAGCTACTATTATTTAATATCATAAATTGATTGACCAAAATTTGTCATCAAGCCTTTAAATTTTCGATACGCTGCATAGCTTCAATCAAGATGCATGTGCAATTCCTATGGGGTATAAAATAGATACAATCAAGATACTTGAAGGAGGACAGTTTTGAGTCGGGTATGGCGTTTTTAAGTGGTGGATTTGTACTTCGATGCAAAATTTTGCCCAACGGTAGGGGTATAAATAGCTAAAAAGTAGTATAAAGGAACTATAAACAAAAGTAGAGGGATATATCCAACCCTCTTTCATATTTTTTCTATTTTGACTAATAAAATTTCTGGCTTGTCCATTGAATCAAGGGACTTGACTCCATCCGCCACTAACAGAACTAAATAGTTGCAAGTGTACTTTCATGAATGTATCTGATTCATGAAACAAGAAAGCAAAGATGTAACTATGTAAGAAAAAAGTTTCACATTTGATATATTCAGCTTTTAAGACCACAAATATGACTATGTCTATAGTTTTCGAACTACCAACCCTAACAAAAGAAAAACAGTCAAAACGTCTCCATAACAAGATCGTTTGTCTGTAATCTTTTTGGTTGCTCTAGCGAACATATAATATAACAGCAACAAAAAAGATCAGTTCCACAAAAGCGTTTATAGTATAATGTTGTAATAAACGATGACTGATTGATCTAGAGAGATCTGCCTAATGAATAGCATTAGAAATTGCAACAGAGAAGGCCCTGCTTCCAACGTCTCTGTTTCCGACCATGAGGGGTGGTTTCTACATCCTGCACCATTCTAACTGGACTGCTGTACCATCCCGGATTCAAGCTGCAACACAACGAAACAAGGATGATGTCAGACCATGATACGAAAACTGAAAAAACCTAGTACAAGACGATGTTGCAGAATAGTACAGTGGGAAAGCAAACGATCCGTTGCTAGCTGTACTGCTATCTGATCCAATAGAATGTCTCCCAAAACTTGATACACGCCTCGCGTTAATAGCTGGACCTGATCCACGTCTTAATCTCGAAAAACTTGCCTCTCCATCAGCTAAATAACCTTGGCTATAAACAAGGAAATCTCCCAATGATTTACCTTCATGATTTTCCACATTTTTGGTACAACAACATTTTCGACCCTTTGGTCCAAGCCGGAAACAGTAGCTTCTGTTGCCAATTCGATAGCTGGAACAATTTCTGCATTTTGACTTTCCGAAGCTGCTTCCTTAAAAGGAATCTATAGTTCAAACAAAAAATCAATATGACATCGCGGAATATACATGAACATATTAGGTAAAACATCCATAAAGATAACGAAAATACAAACCTGATTAGGCTGTGTAGATTGTTGAGAACTCTCAACACCAAACACGTTCGGACTAGCTATAGCATTAGGACTGTGTTTCCACTTTGCAGTACCTTTTGATCCAAAAATCATTACCAAATCCTCCAGATAATTATCGTCCGAATCATTCTCATACCTGTATACCTCTTCAGGTGAGCCAGGCTTCGAATCAATAGGAACAGGTAACTCAGTCTTTTCGATTTCATTGTTTTCATATTCGACAGATGATTTAGATCCATCTGCAGAGGACAACAATTCAGTATCAGCACTTTCTGTACTAGTGTTGCTCTGCTGGTCTTCGTCGTCTGGTATAGAAACATACGCGCCTGAATCGTCCCTACATAAGTTTTTAGCATGTTGTTGTCACCTTCTTTATAGAAAACAACCAATTCAGGCAAATCATATTCATTAGCACGTTTCTCGCTATATAGCTTTGCATCATTCTCAGAGAACTTGTAGCCTGAGGTGAATTGAGCATCAGAGACAACAGAATCATCCTTTTTCTCATCAATCAAATCAGGAATTATCGAACACTCAAATTCTGGAGTGTTCCATTTTGCATCCCTATCTTCCATATCACATTCAATTGCATCACACACTTCATTCACATCATTCTCTACAGTCGTCAAAGCTCTAACTTCATTGTCATTGTTTCTAGTTATATCATCAGAAACAACAGATTCTTCATCCACAACTTTCGTGTCATCTGCTAACGTTTCCTTAGAGCTGACATCGACAATTGGATAAAGGAAGTCTAGTGTCGGAAAAGTGAAAGAATCTCCTTTCTTATGGCCATCAGAGTGACTCAAGATCCCTTTCTCATCTTCCTTCATTTCAGACTTCAATTCAGGTGTGTCTAACACAACGCTGCTGTAGCATTTCAAATGTTTTAGTAATATGAACAGAGAGGCAATGGATATTGAATCACGAAACTAAACAGTTTTGAAAGTTAACAAGTTTAATCAGATCATGTTTAGATGTATTTGCCAATAAACATAACAAAAACACGAAAAATATTATAACAAAGTGTGATATTTAGATGACATGAAACGTTTACACTCACCGTTCTCCATTCTCTTCATCGAATGGTAGAGCATCAAGTATATCCAAAAGCTTTGAAGCAAACATCGATTTGTCAGGGCGAGAGATATAACTTTGGAAATCTGTTGAGAGAAAGTCAGGTAAGTTAAACTCATACAAATTGCTTATTGTAACCATAAAATAGGACTAATAAAATACAATCATAACCGCGAAAAAGCCTAATTGTAACAACAAAGCAAATTTAACAGATTGATCATAAGATTTCAAATCTCAGCTGCCTCTTTATAACACAAAATGTAAATTAAAGATACATGTAACTCACACATTATTGAATAAAGAGGTTCAAATACATTTCTACTTATGTCAAACACTATCCATTTTTGAAATAGTTACGAAATGTTCATGAATGAGATCAAACATGCATATACAAGATAGGTTTAAAACCACTTCAAACTCATACATAGTAAATATCAACTATCACTATTCGAAGAAGTACTTACACTGCTTACGCAAAATCCTGCATATGACATGAAAAAAAAAGCACGTATAGTCAATAAATAGAGAGAATTACATGTACCTTAGTTCCGCGCGATAGAACAAAAGACAAAGAGAGATGATATGAAGTTTGGTTGATTGATTCATAAGAACTGAATGTGAATGAATTAGAGTATCCATGTTGAACAAGAAGAAAAACAGAAAAATATAAAGAAAAATGCAAAGTGGGAAGCAAGCAACATTTTGACAAGTCAACTGTCTTTCCAAATATAATAAAATTCACTTGTTTTTAAATTACATAATGTAATAATACTATATAATATATACACTGTGTGACATGCAGGTAGAAGTGTATATATGTATATATATATTATCAAGTGCATAGCACGAAGGGAAAAACTCTAAGAGGTATTTTATATTAGTTATCTAGAAAAAATAATATTTTTAGTTTGAGTTAAGTATTAAACTATAGTATTAAAAAGATCAAATTATTTATAAAGTAATTACAACTAATTTTTTATGATAACATCAAATGGTACTCCTATTAGAATATTAAATTAAATATAAAATAAGGTTGATCGTGCACAAAACATTCCTATCATTCACACAAGATACCGCTAAGGGCCTATCGTCTATCCTAATTCAAGTATGAGTGGCTTATTTTATAACTGTATCGTATTTGTATCTAATGAAGATATTAATATTAATAATTCATATAACAATTCTCAGCCATTAAGAGTGTTTTTTTTTTTAAAAAAAAATTAATAATTCAAATCTTACTCGTTAAGTGTACGTAAGTTTCTTATTTTACAACCGCTTAGGATGTTTAAACAAATATGAACTATTAAGATTTAATAATAGAGTTGTCATGTAATTAAGATCCATATATCATAATCAATCCCCTCAATCCACTACCCAGAATCATCACCATCGCTAATCACCACAGTCAATAGTCACCATTAGCCAATATTTACCATTAGCAATCAATCATTAGTATATTAGTCAATCACATTCATCACTATCATCATTAGTCGTTACTATCATTTACTATAATTGCTAATTGTCACCACCAGCTACAACAATCAACTGCTAATGTTAAATCACTATAGTCAATCACTATCACTACTACGACGACCTAATACCACCATAGTCAACCAACTCTAACACTAACACCAACACCAATCACTACCCTAGTCGATACCTACAAAAACTACATTATCCATCACTATCATCAATTACCATGTAATGTTTATTATATTGAACTACTATTTAAGTAATTTGTATTTTATTCAAATTTCATAGTTATCAATTTTTAAATAAAATAAGTTTCATGTTGACAAAATAAATTATTTTAATTATTTAATATTTAGATCTTAATACATAATTTAATACTTCGATATACATTTCAAACGTCTATGACCTAATAGAATTCAAACGTCTATGACCTAATAGAAATCAAGGACTAGGGAAAACAAGGATTTGGGCTAAGCAATTTGAAATCTTACCTATTGAGAACAAAATTGTAATATCAAAAAGATGGTTAGTAAATCACTTTATATTATATCTTTAAATATATATCTATATTTATATATACAGTTTAATCCATATGCTCCCCGATAAATGATTAGTAGTCAAATTCATTCTTATTTGGACTTGGTTTAAAAAGTGGAAGCGCAAAATAAGACATTTTAGACGTTGTGGAAGAGGGTAAGTCTCTATACAAAATGACAAATTCATGATTTAAATTTGATTAACAAATTTAATCTTTTAAGGTTCTGACCAATTGCTTACTTTTAAAATTATAAGTTGTAATTCAATATCAGTTGGAATTTTAGTGATTTTTTGCACACATACAAACATAAATATTTATTGAAAATATTGATTTTAGTTGAGCCATAAAGCATAAGGACTATTTGTAGAAATCAATTTCATAAAGATGGTCTTGAACTTTTGAATACTGCTTGACTATATATTTTTTTTTAAAAAAGTTGACATTCTCTTAAGAAATCACATAAAATTATAATTTTTACTTCTTTTTTTTTCTAAATTATTGTATGCCCTTATAAATGTAATCATGATACAACTTAAAAAATAAAATTCGGGCAAAAGGCTAGAAAATCATTTCTCTTTAAGAGAAAAAATCAGCTTTATAAAGATGGTCTTAAATTTTTGACTACTGCTTGACTATTTTTTTTTTTAAGAATGACATCCTCTTAAGAAAATCACATAAAATTATACCTTTTTTTTGTGTCTAAACAATTGTATGCCCTTACGAATGTAAACATGACACAAAAAAATTTGAAAAATGAGTAAAAGGCTAGAAAGTTATTTCTCTCTAAGAGAAAAAATTAGCTTAATAAAGATGATCTTGAACTTTTGACTACTGCTTGACCAAAAAAAATGCCATCCTCTTAATAAAATCACATAGAATTATACCTTTGTAATTTTTGTCTAAACCATTGTACGCCCTTACAAAAATGTGACATGACACAAAACTTAAAATAAAAATTGTGTAAAAGGCTAGACAATCATTTCTCTCTTAGGAGAAGAAATCACCTCCATAAAGATGATTTTTTTTGTGTAAAATTTGACTCCCACTTGACTATTTCTTTTTAAAAAATTACATAATCTCAAGAAAATCACATAGAATTATAACTTTACTTTTTTTTGTCTATACAATTGTATTCCCTTACAAATGTAAACATGACAAAAAACTTTTAAAAAAAAATTGGTTTAAAAGCTAGAAAATCATTTCTCTCTAAGAGAAAGTGAAATCTCTTATCCTCTTACAATTTAAATAAATGACATTTTCAGGTATGTCATGTGCAAAAAATGAAGCTTTTTATATGTAAATATAAAGATCTCCAGTAAAAAGAGACACATAACTACAATTTTCTTTTTATAAAAATTAAGAAAATCATGTCACTCCTTCAAGAGAATATAAAAATCTTTTGCCCTCTAACAATCTAATTAGAAAAAATTGACCTTCTAAAATCTTTTATGTATAAATTGAATATTTCTTATGCGTAAATGTACTATAGATCTATAGAAAAAACACAAAAGTTAATACCTTTTTCTTTTGTAAAAGACTAGAAAATATTTTTTCCGGCATAGAAGCGTTATAGATCATCATACCTTATACGAAGTTCTTGATCATGAACCGGAAACTCTAATTGAAATCCATTTCTGCCTCCTTTCTCTAGCTTACCAAGGCCGTCACTGATCGAATTCTGCAGAGAATATATGATAACCCTAATGAATGAAAAGATAATAATTTATAGAATTTGAAATTTAATCTAGCACGTCGATGAAGTACATATCTAACGGATGAGAATTGTTTTCCAATAAATATCAATTATGGGTTTTACACTAATTAGGACGCACATATAATAAAAAAGTCAAACATTCTTTTAATGATATATTCATTAATTGCACATAAAAAAGTCTATTCTATAATATCTATCATAATATCATAATATGCCACATCATTAATGTGAGTTATCAATATTATACATATTTTGCACTATATACTCCCTTCCATCAATAGCAACTTATCTTATACTAGATTTCATAAGGTATGACATATTAAACATCATATAGTTCACAATAATATCTCATTAAAATTTATTATATAATATCTCAAAATAATAATGTGTACACATTTATAAGAAATAGGAATCCATTAATGTTTATTAGAAATCATAATTGAGCTCATGTGTCAAAATATGATAATCACATCAATCGTAAGTCAAATCGAGACTCTTTATATGTATATATTCTTTAAATGTCTTTGCTTGCAAATATTCACTAATAAAACTAACAATCATGACATCATTTTAGTTGTCACCATTTATTTTTGGATCTTTTCTTTAATGATTAAGCACTTTATTTTATAAGTTTTGATAATTAAGAGTATTTTTCATTCTTGGAGAAGAGCACTATACATAATAAACATCTTAAGTTTCTGTCACGTCCGAGTCTACACTTTGTACATGATCGGCACTTGAAGAGCGTTGTTGATCCTTAAGCGAACCCTTGGTCTGACTAACTACTTAGAAGGAGATTAATGTATACATAGACACATAAACTGATGAGCTACTTTTTATAAAAACATAAAGCGAATCTCAAATGCCCTATGAATATATTGAATATAAGAAAATAAAATTTTAGCAAAACATCTAAACGAAAAGTGCATGACTTTATCTGTGTCTATCCACGAAGCATCTATTGTTTAAAGATGAATGTCGGGACATGACCCATGAAAACCTCAAAGTACTACTGCTAAAGCAACAACACTGCAGTCGTCTCATCAAATGCCAATGATTAGATGGTATGATCTCAATAATTACTTAATATTTAGATTTTAATACATATTCTAATACTTCGATATACATTTAGATACAAACGTTCTATGACCTCAATAGAAGACAAGACTAGGGAAAACAAGGATTTGGGCTAAACAATTTAAAATCTTACCTATTGAGAACAAAATTGTAATATCAAAAAGATGGTTAGTAAATCACATTATATTATATCTTTAAATATATATCTATATTTATATATTTAATCCATATACTCCCGATAAAAGATTAGTAGTCAAATTCATCCTTATTTGGACTTAGTTTTAAAAAGTGGAAGCGCCAAAAATGTCATTTTAGATGTTATGTCGAAGAGGGTATAAGTCTATACAAAATGACGAATTCATAATTTAAATTTAATCTTTTAAGAATCTGACCAATTGCTTACTTTTGAAATTTTAAGTTGTAATTCAATATCAGTTGAAATTTTAGTGATTTTTCGCACCCATACAAACATAAATATTTGTTGAAAATATTGACTTTAGATGAGTCATAGAGCATAAGGACTATTTGTAGAAATCAATTTCATAAAGATGGTCTTGGACTTTTGATTACTGCTTGACTATTTGTTTGTTTTTTTCTAAAAAAATGACATCCTCTTAAGAAAATCACATTGAATTATAAATTTACTTTTTTTGTCTAAACTATTGTATGCCCTTATAAATGTAATCAGGAGACAAAACTTAAAATATAAAAATTGGGTAAAAGGCTAGCAGATTATCTCTCTAAGAGAAAAAAATGAGTTGTATAAAGATGATCTTAAACTTTTGACTACTGCTTGACTATTTCTTTTTTTAAAAACGACATCCTCTTAAGAAAATCACATAGAATTATAACTATGCTTTTTTCGTCTAAACAATTGTAATCCCTTGCAAATGTAAACATGACACAATTTAAAAAGAAAATGGGTAAAAGGTTAGAAAATCGCTTCTCTCTAAGAGAAGAAAGCACCTTCATAATATGGTCTTGAACTTTTGACTACACTATTTCTTTTAAAAAATGACATCCTCTTGAGAAAATCATATAGAATTATAACTTTACTTTTTTTGTCTAAACAATTGTTACAAATGTAAACATGACATAAACCTTTAAAAAAATTGTTTAAAGGCTAGAAAATCATTTTTCTCTAAGAGAAGAAATCACCTTCATAAAGACGGTCTTGAACTTTTGACTACTGCTTGACTATTTCTTTTTAAAAAATGGAACCCTCTTAAGAAAATCACATAGAATTATAACTTTGTACTTTTTGTCTAAACAATCGTGTGCCCTTACAAAATGTAAACATGACACAAAACTTAAAATAAAAATTGGGTAAAAGGCTAGAAAATCATTTTCTCTTAAGAGAAGAAATCACCTTCATAAAGATGGTTTTGATCTTTTGACTACTGTTTGACTATTTTTTTTTTAAATAACATCATCTTAAGAAAATTACATAGAATTATAAATTTACTTATTTTGTCTAAACAATTGTATGCCCTTACAAATGTAAACATGAGAAAAAACTTTTTTCAAAAAAAATTGATTTAAAAGCTAGGAAATAATTTCTCTCTAAGAGAATGAAATCTCTTTCCCTCTTATAATTTAAATAAATGACATTTTTGTGCAAAAAATGAAACTGTTTATATGTAAATATAAAGATCTTTGCTAAAAAGAGCCACATAACTACAATTTTCTTTTTGTAAAAATTAAGAAAATCATGTCAACCCTTCAAGAGAAAATAAAAAACTTTTACCCTCTAACAATTTAATCAGAAAAAATTGACCTTCTAAAATCTTTTATGTATAGATCGAAGATTTCTTATGCATAAAAGCACTATAGATCTATAGTAAAAAACACAAAAACTATATCTTTTTTTTTGTAAAAGGCTAGAAAATAGTTTTTCCCACCTAGAAGCGTTATAGATCATCGTACCTTATACGAAATTCCTGATCATGAAGTGGGAACTCTAATTGAAATCCATCTATGCCTTCTTGCTCTAGCTTATCACGGCCGTCACTGATCGAATTCTGCAGAGAATATATAATAATCCTAATGAATGAATTTTTTTTTTATAAAATTTGAAATACAATTTAGCACGTTGATGAAGTATAGATCTAACGAATGAGATTTGTTTTCCAATAAATATCAACTATGGGTTTTACATTAATTAGGACGAACATATAATAATAAAAAATTTAACAATCTTTTATTGATATATTCATTAATTGCACATAAAAAAGTCTATTCTATAATATCTATCATAATATCATAATATGCCAAGTCATTAATGTGAGTTATGAATATTATACATATTTTGCGCTATATACTCCCTTCCATCAATAGCAATTTATCCTATACTAAATTTCGTAAGCTATGACATATTAAACATCATATAGTTCACAATAATATCTAATTAAAACTTATCATATAATATCTAAAAATAATAATGTGTACACATTTATAAGTAATAGGAATCCATTAATGTTTATTAGAAATCATAATTGAGTTCATGGTGTCAAAATATGATAAGCACATCAGTCGTAAGTAAAATCAAGACTCATTATATGTATATATTCTTTAAATGTCTTTGGTCGCAAATATTCACTAATAGATCTAACAATCATGACATAATTTTAGTTGTCACCATTTATTTTTGGATATTTACTTTAATGATAAAGCACTTTATTTTATAAGCTTTGATACTTAAGAGTATTTTTCATTTTCGGAGAAGAGCACTATTACATAATAATAATCATAAGTTTGTTTCACATCTGAATCTACATCTTGTACGTGATCGACACTTGAAGAGCATTGTTGGAACTTAAGCGAACCCTTGATCTGACTAACTACTTAGAGGGAGATTAATATATCATAGACGCTTAAACTGATGAATAATTTTTTTTTAAAAAAGCTGAATCTCAAATGCCCTATGAAAACATTCAATATAGAAGTTAAAGTTTTAGCAAAGCAACCAAACGAAAAGTGCATGACTTTATCTATGTCTATCCACGAAGCATCTATTGTTTAGAGATGAATGTCGGGACATGACCCATGACAACCTCAAAATACTACTACTAAAGCAACAACACTGGAGTCGTCACATCAAAAGCCAATGATTAGATGGTATGATCTCAATAATTACTTAATATTTAGATCTTAATACATATTCTAATACTTCGATATACACTTAGATTCAAACGTTCTATGACCTCTATAGAAGACAAGAACTAGGGAAAACAAGGATTTGGGCTAAGCAATTGAAAATCTTACCTATTGAGAACAAAATTGTAATATCAAAAAGATGGTTAGTAAATCACATTATATTATATGTTTAAATATATATATATATTTATACAATTTAATCCATATACTCTCCGATAAATGATTAGTAGTCAAATTTATCCTTATTTGGACTTAGTTTTAAAAAGTAGAAGCGCAAAATAAGGCATTGTAGATGTTATGTAGAAGAGGGTATAAGTCTCTATACAAAATGACAAAATTCATGATTTAAATTTGATTAACAAATTTAATCTTTTAAGGTTCTGACCAATTGCTTACTTTTAAAATTATAAGTTGTAATTCAATATCAGTTGAATTTTAGTGATATTTTGCACACATACAAACATAAATATTTATTGAAAATATTGATTTTAGTTGAGCCATAAAGCATAAGGACTATTTGTAGAAATCAATTTCATAAAGATGGTCTTGAACTTTTGAGTACTGCTTGACTATATATTTTTTTTAAAAAAGTTGACATTCTCTTAAGAAGCACATAAAATTATAACTTTTATTTTTTTTGTCTAAATTATTGTATGCCCTTATAAATGTAATCATGATACAGCTTAAAAAATAAAATTCGGGTAAAAGGCTAGAAAATCATTTCTCTTTAAGAGAAAAAATCAGCTTTATAAAGATGGTCTTAAATTTTTGACTACTGCTTGACTATTTTTTTTTTAAGAATGACATCCTCTTAAGAAAATCACATAAAATTATACCTTTTTTTTGTGTCTAAACAATTGTATGCCCTTACGAATGTAAACATGACACAAAAAAATTTTAAAAATGAGTAAAGGCTAGAAAGTTATTTCTCTCTAAGAGAAAAAATTAGCTTAATAAAGATGATCTTGAACTTTTGACTACTGCTTGACCAAAAAAAATGCCATCCTCTTAAATAAAATCACATAGAATTATACCTTTGTAATTTTTGTCTAAACCATTGTACGCCCTTACAAAATGTGACATGACACAAAACTTAAAATAAAAATTGTGTAAAAGGCTAGACAATCATTTCTCTCTTAGGAGAAGAAATCACCTCCATAAAGATGATTTTTTTGTGTAAATTTGACTCCCACTTGACTATTTCTTTTTAAAAAATTACATAATCGCAAGAAAATCACATAGAATTATAACTTTACTTTTTTTGTCTATACAATTGTATTCCTTACAAATGTAAACATGACAAAAAACTTTTAAAAAAAATTGGTTTAAAAGCTAGAAAATCATTTCTCTCTAAGAGAAAGTGAAATCTCTTATCCTCTTACAATTTAAATAAATGACATTTTCAGGTATGTCATGTGCAAAAAATGAAGCTTTTTATATGTAAATATAAAGATCTCCAGTAAAGAGAGACACATAACTACAATTTTCTTTTCGTAAAAATTAAAAAAATCAAGACACTCCTTCAAGAGAATATAAAAATCTTTTGCCCTCTAACAATCTAATTAGAAAAAATTGACCTTCTAAAATCTTTTATGTATAAATTGAATATTTCTTATGCGTAAATGTACTATAGATCTATAGAAAAAACACAAAAGTTATACCTTTTTTTTTTGTAAAAGACTAGAAAATATTTTTTCCGGCATAGAAGCGTTATAGATCATCATACCTTATACGAAATTCTTGATCATGAACCGGAAACTCTAATTGAAATCCATCTCTGCCTCCTTGCTCTAGCTTACCAAGGCGTCACTGATCGAATTCTGCAGAGAATATATGATAACCCTAATGAATGAAAAGATAATAATTTATAGAATTTAAAATTTAATCTAGCACGTCGATGAAGTACAGATCTAACGGATGAGATTTGTTTTCCAATAAATATCAATTATGGGTTTTACACTAATTAGGACGCACATATAATAAAAAAGTCAAACATTCTTTTAATGATATATTCATTAATTGCACATAAAAAAGTCTATTCTATAATATATATCATAATATCATAATATGCCACATCGTTAATGTGAGTTATGAATATTATACATATTTTGCACTATATACTCCCTTCCATCAATAGCAACTTATCTTATACTAGATTTCATAAGGTATGACATATTAAACATCATATAGTTCACAATAATATCTCATTAAAATTTATCATATAATATCTCAAAATAATAATGTGTACACACTTATAAGAAATAGGAATTCATTAATGTTTATTAGAAATCATAATTGAGCTCATGTGTCAAAATATGATAATCACATCAATCGTAAGTCAAATCGAGACTCTTTATATGTATATATTCTTTAAATGTCTTTGCTTGCAAATATTCACTAATAAAACTAACAATCATGACATCATTTTAGTAGTCACCATTTATTTTTGGATCTTTTCTTTAATGATAAAGCACTTTATTTTGTAAGTTTTGATAATTAAGAGTATTTTTCATTCTTGGAGAAGAGCACTATACATAATAAACATCTTAAGTTTCTGTCACGTCCGAGTATACACATTGTACATGATCGGCACTTGAAGAGCGTCGTTGATCCTTAAGCGAATTCTTGGTCTGACTAACTACTTAGAAGGAGATTAATGTATACATAGACACATAAACTGATGAGCTACTTTTTTAAAAAAAATAAGGCGAATCTCAAATGCCCTATGAATATATTGAATATAAGAAAATAAAATTTTAGCAAAACATCTAAACGAAAAGTGCATGACTTTATCTGTGTCTATCCACGAAGCATCTATTGTTTAAAGATGAATATCGGGACATGACCCATGAAAACCTCAAAATACTACTGCTAAAGCAACAACACTGCAGTTCTCATCAAATGCCAATGATTAGATGGTATGATCTCAATAATTAATATTTAGATTTTAATACATATTCTAATACTTCGATATACATTTAGATTCAAACGTTCTATGACCTCAATAGAAGACAAGACTTGGGAAAACAAGGATTTGGGCTAAACAATTTAAAATCTTACCTATTGAGAACAAAATTGTAATATCAAAAAGATGGTTAGTAAATCACATTATATTATATCTTTAAATATATATCTATATTTATATATTTTAATCCATATACTCCCCGATAAAAGATTAGTAGTCAAATTCATCCTTATTTGGACTTAGTTTTAAAAAGTGAAGCGCCAAAAATGTCATTTTAGATGTTATGTCGAAGAGGGTATAAGTCTATACAAATGACGAATTCATAATTTAAATTTAATCTTTTAAGAATCTGACCAATTGCTTACTTTTGAAATTATAAGTTGTAATTCAATATCAGTTGAAATTTTAGTGATTTTTCGCACCCATACAAACATAAATATTTATTGAAAATATTGACTTTAGATGAGTCATAGAGCATAAGGACTATTTGTAGAAATCAATTTCATAAAGATGGTCTTGGACTTTTGATTACTGCTTGACTATTTGTTTGTTTTTTTCTAAAAAAATGACATCCTCTTAAGAAAATCACATAGAATTATAAATTTACTTTTTTTGGCTAAACTATTGTATGCCCTTATAAATGTAATCACGACACAAAACTTAAAAAATAAAAATTGGGTAAAAGGCTAGCAAATTATCTCTCTAAGAGAAAAAAAATCAACTTTATAAAGATGATCTTAAACTTTTGACTACTGCTTGACTATTTCTTTTTTTAAAAATGACATCCTCTTAAGAAAATCACATAGAATTATAACTATGCTTTTTTCGTCTAAACAATTGTAATCCCTTGCAAATGTAAACATGACACAATTTAAAAGAAAATGGGTAAAAGGTTAGAAAATCGCTTCTCTCTAAGAAAA
>CM040618.1:7202999-7258950 GCA_022817965.1 Solanum lycopersicoides
TATACTAAATTTCGTAAGCTATGACATATTAAACATCATATAGTTCACAATAATATCTAATTAAAATTATCATATAATACTAAAAAAATAATGTGTACACATTTATAAGTAATAGGAATCCATTAATGTTTATTAGAAATCATAATTGAGTTCATGGTGTCAAAAATATGATAAGCACATCAGTCGTAAGTAAATCAAGACTCATTATATGTATATATTCTTTAAATGTCTTTGGTCGCAAATATTCACTAATAGATCTAACAATCATGACATAATTTTAGTTGTCACATTTATTTTTGGATATTTTCTAATGATAAAGCACTTTATTTTATAAGCTTTGATACTTAAGAGTATTTTTCATTCGGAGAAGAGCACTATTACATAATAATATCATAAGTTTTGTTTCACATCTGAATCTACATCTTGTACGTGATCGACACTTGAAAGCATTGTTGGAACTTAAGCGAACCCTTGATCTGACTAACTACTTAGAGGGAGATTAATATATCATAGACGCTTAAACTGATGAATAATTTTTTTTTAAAAAAAGCTGAATCTCAAATGCCTATGAAAACATTCAATATAAGAAGTTAAAGTTTTAGCAAAGCAACCAAACGAAAAGTGCATGACTTTATCTATGTCTATCCACGAAAGCATCTATTGTTTGAGATGAATGTCGGGACATGACCCATGACAACCTCAAAATACTACTACTAAAGCAACAACACTGGAGTCGTCACATCAAAAGCCAATGATTAGATGGTATGATCTCAATAATTACTTAATATTTAGATCTTAATACATATTCTAATACTTCGATATACACTTAGATTCAAACGTTCTATGACCTCTATAGAAGACAAGAACAAGGGAAAACAAGGATTTGGGCTAAGCAATTGAAAATCTTACCTATTGAGAACAAAATTGTAATATCAAAAAGATGGTTAGTAAATCACATTATATTATATGTTTAAATATATATATTATATTTATACAATTTAATCATATACTCTCCGATAAATGATTAGTAGTCAAATTTATCCTTATTTGGACTTAGTTTTAAAAGTAGAAGCGCAAAATAAGGCATTGTAGATGTTATGTAGAAGAGGGTATAAGTCTCTATACAAATGACAAATTCATGATTTAAATTTGATTAACAAATTTAATCTTTTAAGGTTCTGACCAATTGCTTACTTTTAAAATTATAAGTTGTAATTCAATATCAGTTGGAATTTTAGTGATATTTTGCACACATACAAACATAAATATTTATTGAAAATATTGATTTTAGTTGAGCCATAAAGCATAAGGACTATTTGTAGAAATCAATTTCATAAAGATGGTCTTGAACTTTTGAGTACTGCTTGACTATATATTTTTTTTTAAAAAAGTTGACATTCTCTTAAGAAAGCACATAAAATTATAACTTTTTTTTTTTGTCTAAATTATTGTATGCCCTTATAAATGTAATCATGATACAGCTTAAAAAATAAAATTCGGGTAAAAGGCTAGAAAATCATTTCTCTTTAAGAGAAAAAATCAGCTTTATAAAGATGGTCTTAAATTTTTGACTACTGCTTGACTATTTTTTTTTTTAAGAATGACATCCTCTTAAGAAAATCACATAAAATTATACCTTTTTTTTGTGTCTAAACAATTGTATGCCCTTACGAATGTAAACATGACACAAAAAAATTTGAAAAATGAGTAAAAGGCTAGAAAGTTATTTCTCTCTAAGAGAAAAAATTAGCTTAATAAAGATGATCTTGAACTTTTGACTACTGCTTGACCAAAAAAAAATGCCATCCTCTTAATAAAATCACATAGAATTATACCTTTGTAATTTTGTCTAAACCATTGTACGCCCTTACAAAAATGTGACATGACACAAAACTTAAAATAAAAATTGTGTAAAAGGCTAGACAATCATTTCTCTCTTAGGAGAAGAAATCACCTCCATAAAGATGATTTTTTGTGTAAAATTTGACTCCCACTTGACTATTTCTTTTTAAAAAATTACATAATCTCAAGAAAATCACATAGAATTATAACTTTACTTTTTTTTGTCTATACAATTGTATTCCCTTACAAATGTAAACATGACAAAAAACTTTTAAAAAAAAATTGGTTTAAAAGCTAGAAAATCATTTCTCTCTAAGAGAAAGTGAAATCTCTTATCCTCTTACAATTTAAATAAATGACATTTTCAGGTATGTCATGTGCAAAAAATGAAGCTTTTTATATGTAAATATAAAGATCTCCAGTAAAAGAGACACATAACTACAATTTTCTTTTTTAAAAATTAAGAAAATCAAGTCACTCCTTCAAGAGAATATAAAAATCTTTTGCCCTCTAACAATCTAATTAGAAAAAATTGACCTTCTAAAATCTTTTATGTATAAATTGAATATTTCTTATGCGTAAATGTACTATAGATCTATAGAAAAAACACAAAAGTTATACCTTTTTTTTTTGTAAAAGACTAGAAAATATTTTTTCCGGCATAGAAGCGTTATAGATCATCATACCTTATACGAAATTCTTGATCATGAACCGGAAACTCTAATTGAAATCCATCTCTGCCTCCTTGCTCTAGCTTACCAAGGCCGTCACTGATCGAATTCTGCAGAGAATATATGATAACCCTAATGAATGAAAAGATAATAATTTATAGAATTTAAAATTTAATCTAGCACATCGATGAAGTACAGATCTAACGGATGAGATTTGTTTTCCAATAAATATCAATTATGGGTTTTACACTAATTAGGATGCACATATAATAAAAAAGTCAAACATTCTTTTAATGATATATTCATTAATTGCACATAAAAAAGTCTATTCTATAATATATATCATAATATCATAATATGCCACATCATTAATGTGAGTTATGAATATTATACATATTTTGCACTATATACTCCCTTCCATCAATAGCAACTTATCTTATACTAGATTTCATAAGGTATGACATATTAAACATCATATAGTTCACAATAATATCTCATTAAAATTTATCATATAATATCTCAAAATAATAATGTGTACACACTTATAAGAAATAGGAATTCATTAATGTTTATTAGAAATCATAATTGAGCTCATGTGTCAAAATATGATAATCACATCAATCGTAAGTCAAATCGAGACTCTTTATATGTATATATTCTTTAAATGTCTTTGCTTGCAAATATTCACTAATAAAACTAACAATCATGACATCATTTTAGTAGTCACCATTTATTTTTGGATCTTTTCTTTAATGATAAAGCACTTTATTTTATAAGTTTTGATAATTAAGAGTATTTTTCATTCTTGGAGAAGAGCACTATACATAATAAACATCTTAAGTTTCTGTCACGTCCGAGTATACACATTGTACATGATCGGCACTTGAAGAGCGTTGTTGATCCTTAAGCGAACCCTTGGTCTGACTAACTACTTAGAAGGAGATTAATGTATACATAGACACATAAACTGATGAGCTACTTTTTATAAAAAAAATAAGGCGAATCTCAAATGCCCTATGAATATATTGAATATAAGAAAATAAAATTTTAGCAAAACATCTAAACGAAAAGTGCATGACTTTATCTGTGTCTATCCACGAAGCATCTATTGTTTAAAGATGAATATCGGGACATGACCCATGAAAACCTCAAAATACTACTGCTAAAGCAACAACACTGCAGTAATCTCATCAAATGCCAATGATTAGATGGTATGATCTCAATAATTACTTAATATTTAGATTTTAATACATATTCTAATACTTCGATATACATTTAGATTCAAACGTTCTATGACCTCAATAGAAGACAAGACTTGGGAAAACAAGGATTTGGGCTAAACAATTTAAAATCTTACCTATTGAGAACAAAATTGTAATATCAAAAAGATGGTTAGTAAATCACATTATATTATATCTTTAAATATATATCTATATTTATATATTTTAATCCATATACTCCCCGATAAAAGATTAGTAGTCAAATTCATCCTTATTTGGACTTAGTTTTAAAAAGTGGAAGCGCCAAAAATGTCATTTTAGATGTTATGTCGAAGAGGGTATAAGTCTATACAAAATGACGAATTCATAATTTAAATTTAATCTTTTAAGAATCTGACCAATTGCTTACTTTTGAAATTTTAAGTTGTAATTCAATATCAGTTGAAATTTTAGTGATTTTTCGCACCCATACAAACATAAATATTTGTTGAAAATATTGACTTTAGATGAGTCATAGAGCATAAGGACTATTTGTAGAAATCAATTTCATAAAGATGGTCTTGGACTTTTGATTACTGCTTGACTATTTGTTTGTTTTTTTCTAAAAAAATGACATCCTCTTAAGAAAATCACATTGAATTATAAATTTACTTTTTTTGTCTAAACTATTGTATGCCCTTATAAATGTAATCAGGAGACAAAACTTAAAATATAAAAATTGGGTAAAAGGCTAGCAGATTATCTCTCTAAGAGAAAAAAATGAGTTGTATAAAGATGATCTTAAACTTTTGACTACTGCTTGACTATTTCTTTTTTTAAAAACGACATCCTCTTAAGAAAATCACATAGAATTATAACTATGGTTTTTTCGTCTAAACAATTGTAATCCCTTGCAAATGTAAACATGACACAATTTAAAAAGAAAATGGGTAAAAGGTTAGAAAATCGCTTCTCTCTAAGAAAAGAAAGCACCTTCATAATATGGTCTTGAACTTTGACTACACTATTTCTTTTTAAAAATGACATCCTCTTGAGAAAATCATATAGAATTATAACTTTACTTTTTTTGTCTAAACAATTGTTACAAATGTAAACATGACATAAACCTTTAAAAAAATTGTTTAAAGGCTAGAAAATCATTTTTCTCTAAGAGAAGAAATCACCTTCATAAAGACGGTCTTGAACTTTTGACTACTGCTTGACTATTTCTTTTTAAAAAATGGAACCCTCTTAAGAAAATCACATAGAATTATAACTTTGTACTTTTTGTCTAAACAATCGTGTGCCCTTACAAAATGTAAATATGACACAAAACTTAAAATAAAAATTGGGTAAAAGGCTAGAAAATCATTTTCTCTTAAGAGAAGAAATCACCTTCATAAAGATGGTTTTGATCTTTTGACTACTGTTTGACTATTTTTTTTTTAAATGACATCATCTTAAGAAAATTACATAGAATTATAAATTTACTTATTTTGTCTAAACAATTGTATGCCTTTACAAATGTAAACATGAGAAAAAACTTTTTTCAAAAAAAATTGATTTAAGAGCTAGGAAATAATTCCTCTCTAAGAGAATGAAATCTCTTTCCCTCTTATAATTTAAATAAATGACATTTTTGTGCAAAAAATGAACCTGTTTATATGTAAATATAAAGATCTTTGCTAAAAAGAGCCACATAACTATAATTTTCTTTTTGTAAAAATTAAGAAAATCATGTCAACCCTTCAAAAGAAAATAAAAAACTTTTACCCTCTAACAATTTAATCAGAAAAAATTGACCTTCTAAAATCTTTTATGTATAGATCGAAGATTTCTTATGCATAAAAGCACTATAGATCTATAGTAAAAAACACAAAAACTATATCTTTTTTTTTGTAAAAGGCTAGAAAATAATTTTTCCCACCGAGAAGCGTTATAGATCATCGTACCTTATACGAAATTCCTGATCATGAAGTGGGAACTCTAATTGAAATCCATCTATGCCTTCTTGCTCTAGCTTATCACGGCCGTCACTGATCGAATTCTGCAGAGAATATATAATAATCCTAATGAATGAAAAAAAAATTATAAAATTTGAAATACAATTTAGCACGTTGATGAAGTACAGATCTAACGAATGAGATTTGTTTTCCAATAAATATCAACTATGGGTTTTACATAATTAGGACGAACATATAATAATAAAAAATTTAACATTCTTTTAATGATATATTCATTAATTGCACATAAAAAAGTCTATTCTATAATATCTATCATAATATCATAATATGCCAAGTCATTAATGTGAGTTATGAATATTATACATATTTTGCGCTATATACTCCCTTCCATCAATAGCAATTTTTCCTATACTAAATTTCGTAAGCTATGACATATTAAACATCATATAGTTCACAATAATATCTAATTAAAACTTATCATATAATATCTAAAAAAAATAACTTGTACACATTTATAAGTAATAGGAATCCATTAATGTTTATTAGAAATCATAATTGAGTTCATGGTGTCAAAATATGATAAGCACATCAGTCGTAAGTAAAATCAAGACTCATTATATGTATATATTCTTTAAATGTCTTTGGTCGCAAATATTCACTAATAGATCTAACAATTATGACATCATTTTAGTTGTCACCATTTATTTTTGGATATTTATTTTAATGATAATGCACTTTCTTTTATAAGCTTTGATACTTAAGATTATTTTTCATTCTCGGAGAAGAGCACTATTACATATTAATAATCATAAGTTTTTTTCACATCTGAATCTACTTCTTGTACGTGATCGACACTTGAAGAGCATTGTTGGGACTTAAGCGAACCCTTGATCTGACTAACTACTTAGAGGGAGATTAATATATCATAGACGCTTAAACTGATGAATAATTTTTTAAAAAAAAAGCTGAATCTCAAATGCCCTGAGAAAAAATTCAATATAGAAGTTAAAGTTTTAGCAAAGCAACCAAACGAAAAGTGCATGACTTTATCTATGTCTATCCACGAAGCATCTATTGTTTAGAGATGAATGTCGGGACATGACCCATGACAACCTCAAAATACTACTACTAAAGCAACAACACTGGAGTCGTCATATCAAAAGCCAATGATTAGATGGTATGATCTCAATAATTACTTAATATTTAGATCTTAATACATATTCTAATACTTCGATATACACTTAGATTCAAACGTTCTATGACCTCAATAGAAGACAAGGACTAGGGAAAACAAGGATTTGGGCTAAACAATTGAAAATCTTACCTATTGAGAACAAAATTGTAATATCAAAAAGATGGTTAGTAAATCACATTATATTATATGTTTAAATATATATCTATATTTATACAATTTAATTCATATACTCTCCGATAAATGATTAGTAGTCAAATTTATCCTTATTTGGACTTAGTTTTAAAAAGTAGAAGCGCAAAATAAGGCATTGTAGATGTTATGTAGAAGAGGGTATAAGTCTCTATACAAAATGACAAAATTCATGATTTAAATTTGATTAACAAATTTAATCTTTTAAGGTTCTGACCAATTGCTTACTTTTAAAATTATAAGTTGTAATTCAATATCAGTTGAAATTTTAGTGATATTTTGCACACATACAAACATAAATATTTATTGAAAATATTGATTTTAGTTGAGCCATAAAGCATAAGGACTTTTTGTAGAAATCAATTTCATAAAGATGGTCTTGAACTTTTGAGTACTGCTTGACTATATATTTTTTTTTTAAAAGTTGACATTCTCTTAAGAAAGCACAGAAAATTATAAATTTTACTTTTTTTTTTGTCTAAATTATTGTATGCCCTTATAAATGTAATCATGATACAGCTTAAAAAATAAAATTCGGGTAAAAGGCTAGAAAATCATTTCTCTTTAAGAGAAAAAATCAGCTTTATAAAGATGGTCTTAAATTTTTGACTACTGCTTGACTATTTTTTTTTTAAGAATGACATCCTCTTAAGAAAATCACATAAAATTATACCTTTTTTTTGTGTCTAAACAATTGTATGCCCTTACGAATGTTAACATGACACAAAAAAATTTTAAAAATGAGTAAAAGGCTAGAAAGTTATTTCTCTCTAAGATAAAAAATTAGCTTAATAAAGATGATCTTGAACTTTTGACTACTGCTTGACCAAAAAAAATGCCATCCTCTTAATAAAATCACATAGAATTATACCTTTGTAATTTTTGTCTAAACCATTGTACGCCCTTACAAAAATGTGACATGGCACAAAACTTAAAATAAAAATTGTGTAAAATGCTAGACAATCATTTCTCTCTTAGGAGAAGAAATCACCTCCATAAAGATGATTTTTTTTGTGTAAAATTTGACTCCCACTTGACTATTTCTTTTTAAAAAATTACATAATCGCAAGAAAATCACATAGAATTATAACTTTACTTTTTTTTGTCTATACAATTGTATTCCCTTACAAATGTAAACATGAAAAAAAACTTTTTAAAAAAAATTGGTTTAAAAGCTAGAAAATCATTTCATCTAAGAGAAAGTGAAATCTCTTATCCTCTTACAATTTAAATAAATGACATTTTCAGGTATGTCATGTGCAAAAAATGAAGCTTTTTATATGTAAATATATAGATCTCCAGTAAAAAGAGACACATAACTACAATTTTCTTTTTATAAAAATTAAGAAAATCAAGTCACTCCTTCAAGAGAATATAAAAATCTTTTGCCCTCTAACAATCTAATTAGAAAAAATTGACCTTCTAAAATCTTTTATGTATAAATTGAATATTTCTTATGCGTAAATGTACTATAGATCTATAGAAAAAACACAAAAGTTATACCTTTTTTTTTTGTAAAAGACTAGAAAATATTTTTTCCGGCATAGAAGCGTTATAGATCATCATACCTAATACGAAATTCTTGATCATGAACCGGAAACTCTAATTGAAATCCATCTCTGCCTCCTTGCTCTAGCTTACCAAGGTCGTCACTGATCGAATTCTGCAGAGAATATATGATAACCCTAATGAATGAAAAGATAATAATTTATAGAATTTAAAATTTAATCTAGCACGTCAATGAAGTACAGATCTAACGGATGAGATTTGTTTTCCAATAAATATCAATTATGGGTTTTACACTAATTAGGACGCACATATAATAAAAAAAGTCAAACATTCTTTTAATGATATATTCATTAATTGCACATAAAAAAGTCTATTCTATAATATATATCATAATATCATAATATGCCACATCGTTAATGTGAGTTATGAATATTATACATATTTTGCACTATATACTCCCTTCCATCAATAGCAACTTATCTTATACTAGATTTCATAAGGTATGACATATTAAACATCATATAGTTCACAATAATATCTCATTAAAATTTATCATATAATATCTCAAAAAATTAGTTGTATAAAGATGATCTTAAACTTTTGACTACTGCTTGACTATTTCTTTTTTTAAAAACGACATTCTCTAAAGAAAATCACATAGAATTATAACTATATTTTTTTCGTCTAAACAATTGTAATCCCTTGCAAATGTAAACATGACACAATTTAAAAAGAAAATGGGTAAAAGGTTAGAAAATCGCTTCTCTCTAAGAGAAGAAAGCACCTTCATAATATGGTCTTGAACTTTTGACTACTGCTTGACTATTACTTTTTAAAAAATGACATCCTCTTGAGAAAATCATATAGAATTATAACTTTATTTTTTTTGTCTAAACAATTGTTACAAATGTAAACATGACATAAACCTTTAAAAAAATTGTTTAAAAGCTAGAAAATTATTTTTCTCTAAGAGAAGAAATCACCTTCATAAAGACGGTCTTGAACTTTTGACTACTGCTTGACTATTTCTTTTTAAAAAATGGAACCCTCTTAAGAAAATCATATAGAATTATAACTTTGTACTTTTCGTCTAAACAATCGTGTGCCCTTACAAAATGTAAACATGACACAAAACTTAAAATAAAAATTGGGTAAAAGGCTAGAAAATCATTTTCTCTTAAGAGAAGAAATCACCTTCATAAAGATGGTTTTGATCTTTTGACTACTGTTTGACTATTTTTTTTTTAAAATGACATCATCTTAAGAAAATTACATAGAATTATAAATTTACTTATTTTGTCTAAACAATTGTATGCCCTTACATATGTAAACATGAGAAAAAACTTTTTTAAAAAAAAATTGGTTTAAAAGCTAGGAAATAATTTCTCTCTAAGAGAATGAAATCTCTTTCCCTCTTATAATTTAAAAAAATGACATTTTTGTGCAAAAAATGAACCTGTTTATATGTAAATATAAAGATCTTTGCTAAAAAGGGCCACATAACTACAATTTTCTTTTTGTAAAAATTAAGAAAATCATGTCAACCTTCAAGAGAAAATAAAAATATTTTACCCTCTAACAATTTAATCAGAAAAAATTGACCTTCTAAAATCTTTTATGTATAGATCGAAGATTTCTTATGCATAAAAGCACTATAGATCTATAGTAAAAAACACAAAAACTATATCTTTTTTTTTGTAAAAGGCTAGAAAATAATTTTTCCCACCTAGAAGCGTTATACATCATCGTACCTTATACGAAATTCCTGATCATGAAGTGGGAACTCTAATTGAAATCCATCTAAGCCTTCTTGCTCTAGCTTACCACGGTCGTCACTGATTGAATTCTGCAGAGAATATATAATAATCCTAATGAATGCAAAAAAAATTATAAAATTTGAAATATAATTTAGCACGTTGATGAAGTACAGATCTAACGGATGAGATTTGTTTTCCAATAAATATCAACTATGGGTTTTACATTAATTAGGGCGCACATATAATAATAAAAAATTTAACATTCTTTTAATGATATATTCATTAATTGCACATAAAAAAGTCTATTCTATAATATCTATCATAATATCATAATATGCCAAGTCATTAATGTGAGTTAATAATATTATACATATTTTGCGCTATATACTCCCTTCCATCAATAGCAATTTATCCTATACTAAATTTCGTAAGCTATGACATATTAAACATCATATAGTTCACAATAATATCTCATTAAAATTTATCATATAATACCTAAAAAAATAATGTGTACACATTTATAAGTAATAGGAATCCATTAATGTTTATTAAAATCATAATTGAGTTCATGGTGTCAAAATATGATAAGCACATCAGTCGTAAGTAAATCAAGACTCATTATATGTATATATTCTTTAAATGTCTTTGGTCGCAAATATTCACTAATAGATCTAACAATCATGACAACATTTTAGTTGTCACCATTTATTTTTGGATATTTTCTATAATGATAAAGCACTTTATTTTATAAGCTTTGATACTTAAGAGTATTTTTCATTCTCGGAGAAGAGCACTATTTCATAATAATCATCATAAGTTTTTTTCACATCTGAATCTACATCTTGTACGTGATCGACACTTGAAAAGCATTGTTGGAACTTAAGCGAACCCTTGATCTGACTAACTACTTAGAGGGAGATTAATATATCATAGACGCTTAAACTGATGAATAATTTTTAAAAAAAAAAGCTGAATCTCAAATGCCCTATGAAAACATTCAATATAAGAAGTTAAAGTTTTAGCAAAGCAACCAAACGAAAAGTGCATGACTTTATCTATGTCTATCCACGAAGCATCTATTGTTTAGAGATGAATGTCGGGACATGACCCATGACAACCTCAAAATACTACTGCTAAAGCAACAACACTGGAGTCGTCACATCAAAAGCCAATGATTAGATGGTATGATCTCAATAATTACTTAATATTTAGATCTTAATACATATTCTAATACTTCGATATACACTTAGATTCAAACGTTCTATGACCTCTATAGAAGACAAGGACAAGGGAAAACAAGGATTTGGGCTAAACAATTTAAAATCTTACCTATTGAGAACAAAATTGTAATATCAAAAGATGGTTAGTAAATCACATTATATTATATGTTTAAATATATATCTATATTTATACAATTTAATCCATATACTCTCTGATAAATGATTAGTAGTCAAATTTATCCTTATTTGGACTTAGTTTTAAAAAGTAGAAGCGCAAAATAAGGCATTGTAGATGTTATGTAGAAGAGGTTATAAGTCTCTATACAAAATGACAAAATTCATGATTTAAATTTGATTAACAAATTTAATCTTTTAAGGTTCTGACCAATTGCTTACTTTTAAAATTATAAGTTGTAATTCAATATCAGTTGGAATTTTAGTGATATTTTGCACACATACAAACATAAATATTTATTGAAAATATTGATTTTAGTTGAGCCATAAAGCATAAGGACTATTTGTAGAAATCAATTTCATAAAGATGGTCTTGAACTTTTGAGTACTGCTTGACTATATATTTTTTTTTAAAAAAGTTGACATTCTCTTAAGAAAGCACAGAAAATTATAAATTTTACTTTTTTTTGTCTAAATTATTGTATGCCCTTATAAATGTAATCATGATACAGCTTAAAAAATAAAATTCGGGTAAAAGGCTAGAAAATCATTTCTCTTTAAGAGAAAAAATCAGCTTTATAAAGATGGTCTTAAATTTTTGACTACTGCTTGACTATTTTTTTTTTAAGAATGACATCCTCTTAAGAAAATCACATAAAATTATACCTTTTTTTTGTGTCTAAACAATTGTATGCCCTTACGAATGTAAACATGACACAAAAAAATTTTAAAAATGAGTAAAAGGCTAGAAAGTTATTTCTCTCTAAGAGAAAAAATTAGCTTAATAAAGATGATCTTGAACTTTTGACTACTGCTTGACTATTTTTTTTTTAAAAAAAAATGCCATCCTCTTAATATAATCACATAGAATTATACCTTTGTAATTTTGTCTAAACCATTGTACGCCCTTACAAAAGTGTGACATGACACAAAACTTAAAATAAAAATTGTGTAAAAGGCTAGACAATCATTTCTGTTAGGAGAAGAAATCACCTCCATAAAGATGATTTTTTTGTGTAAAATTTGACTCCCACTTGACTATTTCTTTTTAAAAAATTACATAATCTCAAGAAAATCACATAGAATTGTAACTTTACTTTTTTTTGTCTATACAATTGTATTCCCTTACAAATGTAAACATGACAAAAAACTTTTTAAAAAAAATTGGTTTAAAAGCTAGAAAATCATTTCTCTCTAAGAGAAAGTGAAATCTCTTATCCTCTTACAATTTAAATAAATGACATTTTCAGGTATGTCATGTGCAAAAAATGAAGCTTTTTATATGTAAATATAAAGATCTCCAGTAAAAAGAGACACATAACTACAATTTTCTTTTTATAAAAATTAAGAAAATCAAGTCACTCCTTCAAGAGAATATAAAAATCTTTTGCCCTCTAACAATCTAATTAGAAAAAATTGACCTTCTAAAATCTTTTATGTATAAATTGAATATTTCTTATGCGTAAATGTTATAGATCTATAGAAAAAACACAAAAGTTATACCTTTTTTTTTTGTAAAAGACTAGAAAATATTTTTTCCGGCATAGAAGCGTTATAGATCATCATACCTTATACGAAATTCTTGATCATGAACCGGAAACTCTAATTGAAATCCATCTCTGCCTCCTTGCTCTAGCTTACCAAGGCCGTCACTGATCGAATTCTGCAGAGAATATATGATAACCCTAATGAATGAAAAGATAATAATTTATAGAATTTAAAATTTAATCTAGCACGTCGATGAAGTACAGATCTAACGGATGAGATTTGTTTTCCAATAAATATCAATTATGGGTTTTACACTAATTAGGACGCACGTATAATAAAAAAGTCTAACATTCTTTTAATGATATATTCATTAATTGCACATAAAAAAGTCTATTTTATAATATCTATCATAATATCATAATATGCCACATCATTAATGTGAGTTATGAATATTATACATTTGCACTATATACTCCCTTCCATCAATAGCAAGTATCTTATACTAGATTTCATAAGGTATGACATATTAAACATCATATAGTTCACAATAATATCTCATTAAAATTTATCATATAATATCTCAAAATAATATGTGTACACACTTATAAGAAATAGGAATCCATTAATGTTTATTAGAAATCATAATTGAGCTCATGTGTCAAAATATGATAATCACATCAATCGTAAGTCAAATCGAGACTTATTATATGTATATATTCTTTAAATGTCTTTGGTTGCAAATATTCACTAATAAAACTAACAATCATGACATCATTTTAGTTGTTTTCATTTATTTTTGGATCTTTTCTTTAATGATAAAGCACTTTATTTTATAAGTTTGATAATTAAGAGTATTTTTCATTCTTGGAGAAGAGCACTATACATAATAAACATCTTAAGTTTCTGTCACGTCCGAGTCTACACATTGTACATGATCGGCACTTGAAGAGCGTTGTTGATCCTTAAGCGAACCCTTGGTCTGACTAACTACTTAGAAGGAGATTAATGTATACATAGACACATAAACTGATGAGCTACTTTTTATAAAAAAAATAAGGCGAATCTCAAATGCCCAATGAATATATTGAATATAAGAAAATAAAATTTTAGCAAAACATCTAAACGAAAAGTGCATGACTTTATCTGTGTCTATCCATGAAGCATCTATTGTTTAAAGATGAATATCGGGACATGACCCATGAAAACCTCAAAATACTACTGCTAAAGCAACAACACTCCAGTCGTCTCATCAAATGCCAGTGATTAGATGGTATGATCTCAATAATTACTTAATATTTAGATTTTAATACATATTCTAATACTTCGATATACATTTAGATTCAAACGTTCTATGACCTCAATAGAAGACAAGACTTGGGAAAACAAGGATTTGGGCTAAACAATTTAAAATCTTACCTATTGAGAACAAAATTGTAATATCAAAAAGATGGTTAGTAAATCACATTATATTATATCTTTAAATATATATCTATATTTATATAGTTTAATCCATACACTCCCCGATAAAAGATTAATAGTCAAATTCATCCTTATTTGGACTTAGTTTTAAAAAGTGAAAGCGCAAAACAAGACATTTTAGATGTTATGTGGAAGAGGGTATAAGTCTATACAAAATGACGAATTCATAATTTAAATTTAATCTTTTAAGGTTCTGACCAATTGCTTACTTTTGAAATTATAAGTTGTAATTCAATATCAGTTGAAATTTTAGTGATTTTTCGCACCCATACAAACATAAATATTTGTTGAATATATTGACTTTAGATGAGTCATAGAGCATAAGGACTATTTGTAGAAATCAATTTCATAAAGATGGTCTTGGACTTTTGATTATTGCTTGACTATTTGTTTGTTTTTTTCTAAAAAAATGACATCCTCTTAAGAAAATCACATTGAATTATAAATTTACTTTTTTTGTCTAAACTATTGTATGCCCTTATAAATGTAATCAGGAGACAAAACTTAAAATATAAAAATTGGGTAAAAGACTAGCAGATTATCTCTTTAAGAGAAAAAAATGAGTTGTATAAAGATGATCTTAAACTTTTGACTACTGCTTGACTATTTCTTTTTTTAAAAACGACATCCTCTTAAGAAAATCACATAGAATTATAACTATGCTTTTTTCGTCTAAACAATTGTAATCCCTTGCAAATGTAAACATGACACAATTTAAAAAGAAAATGGGTAAAAGGTTAGAAAATCGCTTCTCTCTAAGAAAAGAAAGCACCTTCATAATATGGTCTTGAACTTTTGACTACACTATTTCTTTTTAAAAAATGACATCCTCTTGAGAAAATCATATAGAATTATAACTTTACTTTTTTTGTCTAAACAATTGTTACAAATGTAAACATGACATAAACCTTTAAAAAAATTGTTTAAAGGCTAGAAAATCATTTTTCTCTAAGAGAAGAAATCACCTTCATAAAGACGGTCTTGAACTTTTGACTACTGCTTGACTATTTCTTTTTAAAAAATGGAACCCTCTTAAGAAAATCACATAGAATTATAACTTTGTACTTTTCGTCTAAACAATCGTGTGCCCTTACAAAATGTAAACATGACACAAAACTTAAAATAAAAATTGGGTAAAAGGCTAGAAAATCATTTTCTCTTAAGAGAAGAAATCACCTTCATAAAGATGGTTTTGATCTTTTGACTACTGTTTGACTATTTTTTTTTTTAAATGACATCATCTTAAGAAAATTACATAGAATTATAAATTTACTTATTTTGTCTAAACAATTGTATGCCCTTACAAATGTAAACATGAGAAAAAACTTTTTTCAAAAAAAATTAATTTAAAAGCTAGGAAATAATTTCTCTCTAAGAGAATGAAATCTCATTCCCTCTTATAATTTAAAAAAATGACATTTTTGTGCAAAAAATGAACCTGTTTATATGTAAATATAAAGATCTTTGCTAAAAAGAGCCACATAACTACAATTTTCTTTTTGTAAAAATTAAGAAAATCATGTCAACCCTTCAAGAGAAAATAAAAAACTTTTACCCTCTAACAATTTAATCAGAAAAAATTGACCTTCTAAAATCTTTTATGTATAGATCGAAGATTTCTTATGCATAAAAGCACTATAGATCTATAGTAAAAAACACAAAAACTATATCTTTTTTTTTTGTAAAAGGCTAGAAAATAATTTTTCCCACCTAGAAGCGTTATAGATCATCGTACCTTATACGAAATTCCTGATCATGAAGTGGGAACTCTAATTGAAATCCATCTATGCCTTCTTGCTCTAGCTTATCACGGCCGTCACTGATCGAATTCTGCAGAGAATATATAATAATCCTAATGAATGAAAAAAAAATTATAAAATTTGAAATACAATTTAGCACGTTGATGAAGTACAGATCTAACGAATGAGATTTGTTTTCCAATAAATATCAACTATGGGTTTTACAGTAATTAGGACGAACATATAATAATAAAAAATTTAACATTCTTTTAATGATATATTCATTAATTGCACATAAAAAAGTCTATTCTATAATATCTATCATAATATCATAATATGCCAAGTCATTAATGTGAGTTATGAATATTATACATATTTTGCGCTATATACTCCCTTCCATCAATAGCAATTTATCCTATACTAAATTTCGTAAGCTATGACATATTAAACATCATATAGTTCACAATAATATCTCATTAAAACTTATCATATAATATCTAAAAAAAATAACTTGTACACATTTATAAGTAATAGGAATCCATTAATGTTTATTAGAAATCATAATTGAGTTCATGGTGTCAAAATATGATAAGCACATCAGTCGTAAGTAAAATCAAGACTCATTATATGTATATATTCTTTAAATGTCTTTGGTCGCAAATATTCACTAATAGATCTAACAATCATGACATCATTTTAGTTGTCACCATTTATTTTTGGATATTTTCTTTAATGATAAAGCACTTTATTTTATAAGCTTTGATACTTAAGAGTATTTTTCATTCTCGGAGAAGAGCACTATTACATATTAATAATCATAAGTTTTTTTCACATCTGAATCTACTTCTTGTACGTGATCGACACTTGAAGAGCATTGTTGGGACTTATGCGAACCCTTGATCTGACTAACTACTTAGAGGGAGATTAATATATCATAGACGCTTAAACTGATGAATAATTTTTTTTTTAAAAAGCTGAATCTCAAATGCCCTATGAAAACATTCAATATAAGAAGTTAAAGTTTTAGCAAAGCAACCAAACGAAAAGTGCATGACTTTATCTATGTCTATCCACGAAGCATCTATTGTTTAGAGATGAATGTCGGGACATGACCCATGACAACCTCAAAATACTACAACTAAAGCAATAACACTGGAGTCGTCACATCAAAAGCCAATGATTAGATGGTATGATCTCAATAATTACTTAATATTTAGATCTTAATACATATTCTAATACTTCGATATACATTTAGATTCAAACGTTTTATGACCTCTATAGAAGACAAGGATTAGGGAAAACAAGGATTTGGGCTAAACAATTGAAAATCTTACCTATTGAGAACAAAATTGTAATATCAAAAAGATGGTTAGTAAATCACATTATATTATATGTTTAAATATATATCTATATTTATACAATTTAATCCATATACTCTCCGATAAATGATTAGTAGTCAAATTTATCCTTATTTGGACTTAGTTTTAAAAAGTAGAAGCGCAAAATAAGGCATTGTAGATGTTATGTAGAAGAGGGTATAAGTCTCTATACAAAATGACGAATTCATGATTTATATTTAATTTTTTAAGGTTCTGACCAATTACTTACTTATGAAATTATAAGTTGTAATTCAATATCAATTGAAATTTTAGTGATTTTTCGCACGCATACAAACATAAATAATTTTTGAAAATATTGATTTTAGTTGAGTCATAAAGCATAAGGACTATTTTTTTTTTTAAAAAAATGACATCCTATTAAAAAATTCACATAGAATTATAACTTATCCTTTTGTTTGTCTAAACAATTGTATGCCTTATAAATGTAATCATGACATAAAACTTTAAAACAAATTGGGTAAATGGCTAAAAAATCATTTCTCTCTCTAAGAGAAAAAATCAGCTTTATAAATATGACTATTTCTTTTTTAAAAAATGACATTCTCTTAAGAAAATCACAGAGAATTATAACTTTGTTTTTTTCGTCTAAACAATTGTATTCCCTTGCAAATGTAAACATGACACAAAACTCTTTTTTTAAAAATGGGTCAAAGGCTAGAAAATCGCTTCTCTCTAAGAGAAGAAATCACCTTCATAAATATGGTCTTCAACTTTTGACTTCGGCTTGACTATTTCTTTTTAAAAAAATAACACCCTCTTGAGAAAAATCACATAGAATTATAACTTTATTTTTTTTTTGTCTAAACAATTGTATACCCTTACAAATGTAAACATGACAAAAGAACTTTTTTTAAAAAATTGGTTTAAAAGCTAGAAAATCATTTTTCTCTAAGAGAAGAAATCACCTTCATAAAGATGATCTTGAACTTTTGACACTGCTTGACTATTTATTTTTTAAAATGACACCCTCTTAAGAAAATCACATAGAATTATAAATTTTTTACTTTTTTTGTCTAAGCAATTGTATACCCTTACAAAACGTAAACATGACACAAAACTTAAAATAAAAATTGGATAAAGGCTAGAAAATCATTTTCTTTTAAGAGAAGAAATCACCTTCTTAAAGATGGTTTTGAGATTTTAACTACTGCTTGACTATTTCTTTTTAAAAAATGACATCATCTTAAGAAAATTACATAGAGTTATAACTTTATTTTTTTGGACTAAATAATTGTATACCCTTACAATGTAAAACATGACAAAACTTTTTTTTTAAAAATAGTTTAAAAGCTAGAAAATCATTTCTCTCTTAGAGAAAATGAAATCTCTTGCCCTCTTACAATTTAAATAAATGACATTTTCAGATATGTCATGTGCAAAAAAATGAAGCTTTTTATATGTAAATATAAAGATCTCCAGTAAAAAGAGACACATAACTACAATTTTCTTTTTGTAAAAATTAAGAAAATCATGTCACTCTTTCAAGAGAAAATAAAAATCTTTTGCCCTCTAACAATTTAATCAGAAAAAGTGGACCTTCTAAAATCTTTTATGTATAGATCGAAGATTTCTTATGCATAAAAGTACTATAGATCTATAGTAAAAACATACAAACTATACTTTTTCTTGTAAAAGGCTAGAAAAATAGTTTTTCCCACATAGAAGCGTTATAGATCATCGTACCTTATACGAAATTCCTGATCATGAAGTGGGAACTCTAATTGAAATCCATCTCTGCCTCCTTGCTCTAGCATACCAAGTCCGTCACTGATCGAATTCTGTAGAGAATATATGATAACCTTAATGAATGAAAAAAAAATGTATAGAATTTGAAATTTAATCTAGCACATCGATGAAGTTCATATCTAACGGATGAGATTTGTTTTCCAATAAATATCAACTATGGGTTTTACATTAACTAGGACGCACATATAATAATAAAAAAGTCTAACATTCTTTTATTGATATATTTATTAATTGCACATAAAAAAGTCTATTCTATAATATCTATCATAATATCATAATATGCCAGATCATTAATGTGAGTTATGAATATTATACATATTTTTGCGCTATATACTCCCTCCATCAATAGAAACTTATCATGTACTGAATTTCGTAAGCTATGGCATATTAAACATCATATAGTTCACAATAATATCTCATTAAAACTTATCATATAATATCTCAAAATAATAATGTGTACACACTTATAAAAAATAGGAATTCATTAATGTTTATTAGAAATCATAATTGAGTTCATGGTGTCAAAACATGATAAGCACATCAGTCACAAGTAAAATCGAGACTCATTATATGAATATATTCTTAAAATGTCCTTGGTTGCAAACATTCACCAATAAAACTAACAATCATGACATCATTTTAGTTTTCACCATTTATTTTTGAATCTTTTCTTTAATAATAAAGAACTTTATTTTATAAGTTTTGATACTTAAGAGTATTTTTCATTCTTGGTGAAGAGCACTATTACATAATAATCATCATAAGTTTCTGTCACGCTCAAGTCTACACTTTGTACGTGATCGGCACTTGAAGAGCATTGTCGGTCCTTTAGGGAACCCTTGATCTGACTAACTACTTAGAGGAAGATTTATATATACATAGCTAGTAGATTCACTTTAGCAAAAGATGATATGTACAGTTTCTACCTTTACAAGTAGATTCTCCTTTTTCGGTATGAGGAATATACTGAATTCCATGATATAGCCCTCGTGATCTTATTATTTTTTAAAGCTAAAACCCACAAAATGACTATGTTTCTTCAAAACTTTTCTTATGTCCTTTAATTTATGCTAATGTATTTGACTATATTTCATGATTTACATGTCTATTCTTCTTTAAGCTTTTAAAATATTCAAATATTGATCATGTCTTGAGTCATTCATGTTATCATGTCTATTTTATGAATATTATCTCATATTTAGTACATTTCATGTACTAACACATACTTGAGCCTACATTATTTCACTAATGTAGGGTCTGACACTCCTATTTTCCATACTCGATGCTAGCTGGTTTCATTGGCTTCTAAGATTGGTAAGTCTTCATGATATGAGGACCGAGATGCTTTTATAGTTTAATGTCATTTCTAGTTTTCTGACTTTGAATGTGATATATGAGTTATGTCTCAATCACTTTTCTTATTATGTACAAGATGGCCTATTGAGATTTATATTAGACTTCCGCTTTGTCAAACTCTTGATATATGAAAATGTTATCTTTTAACATCTTTATTTTTACTATCTTGTATGATGTATTCTAAGTGACTTGTGTAGGACCTCTCGAGATTTTGTACGTCATGTTACGCCTAGAGTCTTGGATCGTGATAAAACGATAAAGTTTAAGTAAAAAATCTAAACGAAAATTGAATGAAACTGCCTTTGTTTATTTATGAAGCAATTATTGTTTAAAGATGAGAGTTGGAACAAGACTCATGACAACCACAAAATATTACCACTAAAGCATTAAAATTGAAGTCTTGCAGGGAGCAAGGAGGCCTCACCAAAAGTTAGTGAATGGATTGTATGATCTCAACAAAACGCCTATTAATGATCCTGAATACTGGTTCTGCATCATAAAAGATTTTAACGTTGAATGACGTCAATACATGAAATGTAAAATATGTAATAAAGATGAAAAAACAAATAACTGAACTAAAAGACTAAAAATAACTCAACTAATATAAAGCATGAACATGAAGTAAAATCATTTAAGCTTCACAATAAAAATCATTATGAGTCTCATGATGATATAATGTCTTACCTACATTTTCGGAGACGCCGTATACCTTGCTGTAGAATAAAACACAACTTTAACTTATGAATCCACTAAAAGTCTTCTTGAGGTTGTACTCTTGCACACTCATAAACTCCTGCTTCATATTAAGAAACTCTCTGACCTTTGCTTCTCTTAGCTCTCGAGGAATGAAGCACCCTAAGAAAGTATTTTCCAACACAGCCCAACTCAAAAGTGGTGCTCCCTCTACCTTCTTCTTCTTCCATTGGATCATACCATATCTGTAACACCCCGCTATTTGAAAGAGATGCAATAATAAAGAATCTTTTTTGGAAAGAAAAATAAGAAATTTGGCAAGTATGTTAAGTATGAGTTTTGGGTAAACTTCAAATAACCATAACTCCTGGTACAAGATGAGTTAAATGAGCTACAGATATAAAATGAAAGATCTTTGAATTATCTTTCCAACGCCGCCAAGTTTGCTAATTTTTGAGTTCATATGAGGGACATGTACCTACCTGAATAATGAAAGTCAACAAGATTTTAGAGGGGTATTTTGATCTTTTGATTATCCAATTAAATTATTTTGTTTTTAGTAAGTTATTTAGGGTCTAAATTGAGTTAGTTCAATTTACACAATTAAGAATTACGCTAGGGCTTTGAGACAAGAGAAAAAAGGAGAAAAGCCAAGGTGTTCTTGGAGATTTCTTGCGGAATCGAAGTTGGTTTGCAAGGGGATGATTCCTAAAGAGGTATGTGAGACTTTCATAGCGTTGATTTTGTTCACCAACGCGCCAATCATGTTTAGTTCAGCAAAATTCATTCCAGAAAGTTGAAAGTTTGATGATCTTTAATTGTATTCTTGAAATTAGCTTTCGTAAATGAGATTTGATGGGATCGTTGAATTCTTTGTGAAATCGTGTGGATTTCAGAGTCATTTAGGAGTATATTCTTGTGTACATAGGCTGGGTATTTGAATCCAAAGAGCAATTAAGAAAAATAATCGAATTTAGGTGAATTAGGGTTAGAAAATGGAGAAAGAAAAATTCACGCAGAAACTGGGTTCCAAGTCCGCGTCGCAGATCTGTTCCTAAGAAATGGAATTTTTCTCTCTGCGTCGTGCAGAGGTCATGTACCCCTCTACCTCAAAAATTATTTCGCAGCCAAATATTAAAATGCATCTTCACGTCGCTGACTTGCTTTCAGATACTGATTTCTTGATTGTTTCTCATGTTTAACTATCTAAACACACTCCGAAACATCACGAGATCTTTCCTATCACAAATTATAACCTTTAATTTAGAGATCAAATTCAAAATAGATTTGAGAGTCAAGTCTTGAAGGTTCTTTGAGTCTTTTTAAGAATTCTTTTGCAAATCTTTTAAGCTTGTTTTAGGACTTATGCATTGAGATTGAGAAAGAGTAGAGTCAAGTTCATTTTCTTTAAAATGTTATATGAGGACTATATATTCCCAAAGAGTAAATGTTTTCACATTTAAAATGAGAGGAAACATCAATTTCCAAATGAGTTTTCATGAGTAGTTTTGAGTTCCATCCCTTCTAAGATATAAGTTTTTGAGTAATAATCTCAAACCACAGAGAAAGAGTTACGGTCCATAGGTCCCCTTCCGTGGATCCATACTTAGGATTTCTCATCAGGTACTGGAACTTCAAATCTCTGAACCTTTCGGTGGAAGTGCAAGACGGACTGTGGGTCAACCTACAGTCTGTCAGTTGATTCATAGTTCCACACTTGATAGGAATTCCCTGATGCTCCATCTACACCTACCCAACGATGATTCGTGGATCACTCCATAAGTGTCTCCTTTTGCATAATTTCAGTTATTCTCTCTATCAATTGCATTCCAAGCTTAATTTCTACAAACATGATACAAAACATTATTTCTAATACAATATAGCCCTAGACACACACACAAATTCTAAGTGAAATACATCAAAAATACTGTAAACTCACGATATATCAGTCGTGCATCAGCAACACGCATGACCTCAAATACTTTCTGAAGCTGACTCATCCTCAGAAACTCACAAATTATAGATTTATTAGCCACATCCTGATGACCTACTCCGTATCGACCAGACTGATTGGCCACAACCTGAGTCAACATTTGGATAGCGTTTCCGAACTCAACATTGGTGACATCTCTATGATAAGGTTGTACTTCAAGTGTATTATGAGCTTTTTGACCTTGAGGATTAACATTTCTCCTAGCAGGACGTTTACGAACAACTCTTTGATGAGACATAATCTGAAAAGACACACGTAAGCATAAGTTAAAGAAAACTTTTATAGTGTTGAACTCTACCGCACAAACACGAGTAAGAAGAAAATGAAATACTCCTAAATGTCGTGGCCTCTCAATTATAAATGTGACGCATTTCACATCGATAAAAAAGATTCGACTAGACAAAACTTCATAGATGGCATAGGACTCTTGTACTTTGTGCTCTGATACCAAGCTTGTCATGCCCCAAGCCTATATCCTAGACGTGGTAGGAACTCAAGAACCATTGTTGATCCCAAGCAAATCCTTGAATTCGATGACTACTTGGGAAAGATTGAATCAAACATTTAAAGGCGTAAAATAGAAGTAAATCATTAACACTACTCAATGCAACAATAATTTACAAAACACCTCAAAGGATAAGAAGCTTTTGTGAGACTCATCAACTCTATCTATCTATGAATCCTCTATAGTTCTATATGGATATTACGACTGGATCAACGACACCGTAAATTGACTAAACTTAAAGAAAAAAGGAGGGAGTCCTCCAAAATCCAAGGAGGCTCAACAAAAGCTAATTGGAATGGTAAATGATCTCAATGGAGCGCATGTTGATGATCCTGAATACATGTATCTACAACATAAAAATATGCATGTCAAATGAAATCCCTACATAAATGTACGAGTATGTGAAAACTGAATAAATAAGTAACTGACTTGATAAGAGTGGAGGAATACTCACCTCAACTCAACGCAATGCAAAGTAATAATAAGAGATGAAATATTTAAAGCCTTATAAATAAAGATACTAAATCAAGGATGTATATAAAAATACAATAATTAGATTACTATTTACTCTTGTATAGGAGATTCTGTAACTGACAACAATCACATATATGAGCTATGTGATGATACAACGGCTCACCCACATTGCCAGAACTGTTTTATACCTTTTAGGAGTATAGAACACCTCAACTAAGTGGATCCACTAAAGATATGTTCAAAAGCAATAAGGAGTCATCTAAAAAGTATGATATTTTACTTATGTTTAATACATGGTTTATGAGGAGTATGAGTTGTCATAACTCATCCCCATATCGATGCTCATCACTACTCCTAAAAAATATATATACTCATGCTCAAGTAGAAATACTATTTCTCTGTTCTGAGGTAATCACTCAAAATAACCTCTTAAAATATGTAACTGCTCTGAAATATCTTGTATTCATAAACTCTGTTTAGACATCAAAGTTTCTCTTTTCGCAATGTAAAAAATGTTACATTTGGAAATATTTACTTTCCTTATATCATCTCTCAATTATATATGATACTATTCTCAAAATTCATCCTTGATTTTCCAGAAATTAGTTTAAGATCATAGTTGGTTAAAAAGGATTCTAAAAAATAACTCCATAAAAGCTCTTCAACTATCCTCTAAAACTCAATTTGGTTTCAGATGTGTATTAATACATGTGATTAAGATATGCAAGAATTTTCAAAGGTAAATGGATCTTATAGAAGATAATACAAGATAATACAAAGACGGAAAATGTGGCCACAACTTAAAGGAACATACGCTGAATGAAACGAAGAAAAGAATCGGCATAGCAATCCTTGGTGTACTGCTGGCACATAGTGCTAGGCCCTGAACTTCAGAAGTCAGGCCTGGGCGCACTACTGGTGCGCCACCCTAGAGCTTGAAATACTGAAGGCCAGGCCTAGCACATTACTAGCAAGCTGCCCAAGGGCCTTCCCCAGCAGCCCCACGAATTTTAAAGTTAAATTAGGACCCCAAATTAGTTTAGAAATGAGAAATTTCTTCTAAACTAAACTTGTTTCTCAAACCCAAAATCAATACGTGAGAACTTTAATAAAATTGCTTTTGAAAAAATAACATTACTAAATCAATAGGGCTCATGTGATACTAAGCATGATCAACACTATAAGATTCACAAAATAAAAGAATCAAAACCTCAACTATTAAATAACTAAATTCAATATCAAGAACTACAAATATACCATTTAGACGTGACAATTTTTTACTGAATTGAGATGTAGTGTGTGAAGACGAACTAATTCAACACTATTCTAGCCTTACATACCTGGAAAGAACAAAGGTTTTTGGCGAAAATCAATTGAAACTTGAAAAATTCTTGAACCTTAGTTTTTTCTCCTCTTGGAACCTTGCTCTAAATCTTCTAAGTGTTAAAGAATGTTAAAACATATCTTAACACTGATTAGACTCTTAATTAGGTGAAGAAAAATGTGGCTTACGCTTAGATGAAGTGGGAAAATAACAAATTGCATATCTTAAAAATTGTCGAGATGCCTTAAAAAGGAAGGTTCACTAAAACAAGCATATCTTATTACTCCAAACTCTAAATAAAGAAAACTTGGTGGCGTTGGAAAGAGAACACAAAGAACTTTAATTTGATAGGTCATTGTCCATCTATTTCATTAAGTGTTCAAATATATGGTCTTTTGAAGTCAACCCAAAATTTAAAATAAATGGATGACTTGTATAAATCCCTTTTTATCCATTTTCAAAGTCCAAGGTGTTACAAGAACTGTCTTTCTTTCGCACGAATAAGACTGGTGAATCCCAATGTGAGATACTCTGTTGGATGAAACGCTCATAAAGGAGGTCTTTCAACTGCTAACTCTTTTAACTTAGTCAAAGTCATTTTTTTTTATAAAGGAATAGAGATGAGTTGAGTATCTGGAAGGACGTCAATTCTAAAGTGTGTCTCCCTTTCGAGAGGAACTCCAAGAAGATGATGGGGAAAGATTTCTGGGAATTCTCTTATAATTGGAACTAACTGAAGAGGTGGCGTCTCAACACTAGAGTCATTGACTCTGATTAAGTGACAGACGCACCTCTTGGAGACTAACTTTGTGGCCTTGAGGTATGAGATGAAACGACCTCTAGGCAATGCTGGTTTACTTTTCTTATTTAAGAAAAGCTTATTAGGAAACTGAAATTTGACTATTTGGGTCCTACAATCGACTAAGGCATAACAAGCATAAAGTTAATCCATGCTATTGCCTAGTATGACATTAAATTCACTATGTATAATTCGACTAAATTGGCCATGATGTCTTTATATGGAGAGATACTCTTGATGCATCGCAATAGTAAACAAAACGCTCTATACCATCTGGTAAAGTCAACAACAGAAGTCAATAAAGTTTTCAATTCCTGAAAACTTTTCTTTCAAGCCTCAGATCATTGAAACTTAACCTTCTTTTGGTTCAACGTAGTCAATGGGATCAAATATATGACACTCATGCGTTATTTTGAGTGCAAGATGTGATCCAGAGGCATCTATAAAACCTCAAATTTAGATGAGTTACTTTTAGATTAGAGGGTGAACGTTTCCCGTCAAGGATGCCATGGATCTTCTTTATCCTAATGTCTTTTCTTTCGACTATTTATTATTTATTCGTTGCTACAATTTTAGTTAGATATTTTAGTGTGATGACTTTCAAATTTTGGGGGTGTTTTGTTTAGACGTCCGCTGCTAGTTATTTATTTATATGTTAAGACTTAAATTTGTTGTTTTACTTCTACGTCTTGTTTAGATACTTAAATATTGCATGAGGTAGATGTTAAGTGTTGGTTCAACCACAAGAAGGTTGGTGTAAGTGTCAATCACGACAATTTAGGTCATAATACAAGGCCCTTTATCTCTAGTTGAGATTCAAGGATGTGTAACATGTAGTATTTAATCATATGGAATAAGGTTTTTTATAAACACGATATAATTTTTTGATGAAATATATTTGTTTGACTGTCCTTTAAATATTGTAGCTCTGCGCCCTACTACTAGTAGAAGAACTACACTGAGCAATAAGTGAATTTGTTGAGCAAAAGAGTTCCTTTTTTCCTTGTCAATTGACCCTAATTCACTTATTTATCTCCACCCCTCCTTATATGTTATATTTATTAAATTTCCTATTTGATAACTAAACAATAAATAGATCGATCGATACATATAACATTATATTCCATCATTTGTGGTTGATTTCATAGCTCGATCCCCCGCTAAGCCACATCGTAGTATCTGACAACCGTCTTATTTGAGTTCAAAGCCTAATTGAAAAATATCATAATTTATGAAAGCGATGTTGATTTATCATCACAATTCCTTCTATAAATAACTTCGAATTTCATACTATAATAGTTCTAAAAAAATTCTCCTTGATCCTAAATTAATATTTACTTTGTATTTTTCTCAGATTATATGTCATCATATAAAGTATATTCATATATACTTCACATATAAATATGAGAAGGAGATACCTCTAATTGATTTTCAATATGTATATGTGTATAATGGGCGAATTTTAAAATATTCGGCATGTAATTTGGTGGTCTTTTTATAAAATTAGACATATTTTAATGTGTGTATTTTTTTAAAATTGGTATAATATATTATTTGTATACATCCATACTACAAGTAGACTAGATAGTGCGCTTTCTTTGATATTTAGTTATTTACTTGTAGATTAAAAATCAATTCCTACTTAGTATATTTTTTTAGTGGTACTCTCGTATTTTAGAAATTCTAGATTTGCCTTTAGTATTGCAGGACCAAGATGGTGCTTGTAAAATCTTTGTTGCGTGTATATTTTTGTGGCTTGTCATATCGTATAACAATTTAAGAATTATTTAAAATAAATTAGGTGTAATATTATAAGGTGGGAAGTTAAATCTTCATTAAAACAAGAAAAATTCAGATAGTTAATCGAGTTACTAACGTTTTTTTTTTCTCCCCCTATTAGTGAACCCTTATAACAATATATAATGATAAATTATTTAAAAATGAAAGTTTTTAAGTTTTTATTCTACATATGCTCTGAAACTTCTTTTTTCTTATTGAGATTAACAAATATAGTATAAGAGAAATTAATTTTAGAATTAAATTATTAATACGAATGTAGTTATAAACTTGACTAGAACTCTACTTTAGAATAAAAAATCATAACAAGATCAAATCTGAATATAATTTGTACAAAAGAAATAGCAAGTCTAAATGGAAACAAGAGCTTTTGGGTTTAGATTGGCAGCAGTTTTTAAGAAAAAAAAAAAAATCAAACTAAACGACTTTTAAGTCAAAAATAAAATAAAAATTCAAACTAAAACGAATTTTAAGTCAAAAATAAAATAAAAGTAGCAGTAGATCTATTTTTTATTTTTAATTTATTTGAAGTCATTTTTAATTTTTATTTAAGTTAGTTTAAACCTTGTCAAATAGTTACTAACTTATTTTCAGTTATTTTTATATTTATCAAACTTTCAGAAGTCAAAACGGATTTAAAAGTAGATTTGACCAATTATTAAGTCAATCCAAACACCATCATAGTCTACTTTGTTAAATAATTAATTAATAAGTAGTTTATTTGATCATAATTACAAATTAATTATTTAATCTCATATTTGGGAAGCACTTAGTTGAGTCCACCCAGAATTTATAAGTAATTAATTGACTTTTTCAACCAAGCCAAAAAAAAAATGCTCGAGAAGCACTTCTTTGGCTGGGAAATTAATCAAAAGATATATAGAGGATTAATTAATAAAATTAGGAACTTGACCAATTTAGAATATTTAATTACATAAAATAAAAACAGTAATTAATGTCACGCAAACAAACAAAAGAAAGCTAGTTATGCAACTCCAACACTTTCGTGGAAATTAATAACTTGTTTGATCAAACTTATTTTAGCTTAAAATATTTATTTTTAAAAAAGTGGAATATTTAATCGAGTTTTTGAAAGAAAATAAATGGTTTTAAAGTGCAGCAAAAATTATTTTTAATTCTAAAAATAATATTTTTTTCCTAAAAGAAGTTTACTAAAAAGTATTTTGAGAAAAATAGACTAAAAAAACTTTTAAAAGCTTGATAAAAACTAATTATTATTAAAAATTATTTTTTAATATATATTAAACATAAATATTTGTCATCAATTACTTTTTCTTAAAACACTTAGAAAAAAAATATTTATCAAAATAAGCTGATGTGATGGATTATGTTAGAGATGCAACACTGGAATTTTTAAAATTAGTTGTTATGGGAAAGTAACGTCTACTATATGTGTTTTTTTAAGGAAAATGACATTTTTTTAAAAAAAAATTTATACAAAAGTTATATGTCAAATCGAGATAGTTACATTTTCAAAATATTTCAACGCTAATAGAAATTATTATTAGGGTACTAGGTTAGTAAATACTATGTTTAAGATTTCATATCCTATATTTAAAAAGGTTTTGGACGAACTAATAGTGAAAAAAAATATTTACATAGATGACGTATAAATTCTTTAATGGCTTTCTGAAATAAAAATAAAAACAGAAAAATTATTTTTTTTAAAGACTAAAATATTTCTTCTGCATGTATATGGGTATCAATATATCCCTTATTAATTTATTATCATATCTCATAAATTTGGTTAAGTTTCATTCAAAACTTTATTTTTTATTTGTATATAAAATTTTTTAGTTTTATTTTATGATAACATATCATTATTTCATATTTTATATTTTATGTTTTATGTATTATTTTAAGTTTTATGTCATAAAATTAGTATAAAGGTAACAACAATATTCTTGTAGGATTAAAAATATAAAGAAATTTATTTATGTTTGTGGTGAATTTTTTGTATATAGTCATTTAATTTGTGCACGGTTTTTAAATTTATTTTGCTTGATATTTTAATCATCATGTTAATTTTATATTAATATATAACTACATAATTCATGTATTGATTAGAAAGTTGAATATGTTTTAAATTAAAGTTCTTGTAATATATATTTAAAATAGTTTCTTTGTACAGAATAATTTTAATATTAAAAATGCATATACTTATCATTTTTTATAATTTAACTCTTAAAATCACTTTTTGAAAAAGACTAGTCAAACGCAATTTGCTTATTAAAAGTATTTTTCAATTGGATTAGTCAAATACAAATTACTTTATTTTCAAAGCACTTTTTAAAAAAGTCATTATAAAAAGTACTTTTAAAAATAAGTAGTTTTTAGCAGCAACGTCAAACACTATTACAATAACCATAGCAAAACATATGAAACCACGCGTCTCTGAACCCAATTTTCAACCCCTCTGAAGATACTCTTTAGCCCTTGCAATGAGAGAAAATATTCTTGCTCTCACCTCTTTTCGAAGGCTACACTTTATTTCACTAATTTTTTTTCTTCACTATGACTCTAACTTCTTTAAATTCTATTTGAGCGGTGTCCCATCATCTCCTATAACTTTTCATACATCACATTATTCACCAAATAGTTGAATACCACAATCTTAGAAACTCGCAAGTCGTTATTACTATACAAAAATCGTTTAACCAACAATCTTTATTGTATAGTTGCATCTCAATCATATTCATCTACTCATATCACCATCATGCTTAGTTAAATCTTGTCATCACCACAAAGTCAACTTTTCATCAATATGACACTTCAAACTCAGTTATATCAATCAAATCCAACGGACTAACCCAATATTATACACATTTTCTTGCAAAAATCTTCAATTGCCTTCACACAAGTATACTCGTGGGACTTCATGTACCCATAAGTTTGTCTATCTAATATCGTTCCACTCCCAGGGCCTTAAGATGAAATCACCAGTCCTCATTAGAATCCTCGTAATACATTTCACAACTTAAACACATTAATACCTTTTCATGTATCCACCACTATAATTTTCCTTATACAAGACGTGTTACTTAAGCGTTCATAATAACAAACTAGTTGATTTCTCAAATGTGAAAACATGGAACCTCATTATATGAATATGTGATATAATTAAGGAAAAATTACGCGGCTAAGCAAACTTATACTATATAATTACTCATCATAGTTATAGTTTGCTATAATTACCACTCGCTACTAACATTATACATTAATTACGTGGGCTGACTTTGAGTTTGTATAATTAGTCATGTTTGTATATGTATAATTCACCAAGATATACAAATACATATGTATAATATACAACTTTTTAACCTATATACATATACAATTCACCTCTCTCCCACTCTCTGCCCTCTCTCGCTCGCCTCTCTCCTCCCTCTCTCAATCTCGCTCGCTTCTCTCCTCCCTCTCCCAATCTCGCTTGCCATTTATACAAATGTATATGTATAATATACAGTTATATACAATTATATACATATACAATTCACCTCTCTCCCACTCTCTGCCCTCTCTCTCTCGCCTCTCTCGATCTCGCTTGTCTCTCTCCTCTCTCTCCCAGTCTCTCTCGCCTCTCTCCTCCCTCTCCCAATCTCTCTTGCCATATATACAAATATATATGTATAATATACAATTATCTAACCAATATACATATACAATTCACCTTTCTCCTACTCTTTTTCCCCTCTCTCGTCTCTCTCCTCTCTCTCCCAATCTCGCTCGCCTCTCTCCTCCATATAACATGTAGCTACAGATTGTAATTATCAAACTATAGCTATAGAGATTAATTAATTATTTTTAAGTGGCTATATGTGAAAGTCTTCCTACAATTAATAACTTCTTACGTATTTAGAATTCACAGATCAACATATACGTTTTCATATATCACAAATACCACACGTGAAAATCCGTTAGATCCAACATTATAACACATCTTGCCTATCGAGAAGATTTTACCCATATAGCCTTCACATTTCTATCCATTGAATAACTGCAAAATATTATCAAATTCACTTTGTCTCTAACCCAAATGATAAGCATTCCTTCGTAGATCAGGTCGATAGCAGGATTGACACACTTCATCACTCTAACCAAGTAAGAATTGCTACCATTGTAGTAGTCATATCATGACCCTCTTTGATATATACTCAATATATAAAATCGTAGTACAGCATCTGACCTTAATTGATGCTACATTATTCTCATAAATCGCTAAGCAACTCATTCATGTTATGATAATTTTACTAATTGTAGCTTCCAAAGTATTGTTCATTAGTTATTCCTTTGATCATTCCACTTTCAACTATCAAACCACTCTAGATATCGTATATGCCCCACAAATATTGTTTTGTTGTTGGATAACCAAGAAAAAGACAATTCATGAAGTCCCTTCGGCCATTGTTCAACCTCATCATTCGAATATCTTCAAAATATATCATCGAACCATTACCTAACTCAACCTCTTCAAATTACTAAACATTTTGTATCCGACTACGTATCATTTTCATAAGTCTTATCACTTTCACCTTCGTATCAAGTCTAACCTCCAAGACATACATGATACAATATTAACTCACATGAAGAACCACACGCGAGTCATCACTATAATAGAGAGAGTGGAATGAAGCGATAGGAATCAAGTCTGACCAAGGACGCACGATAGAGATTCAAAAAGTAAAGATCTTTTCTAAAATTTTATAGAGCCTCTCAAAGATAAGTACATACGTATTTGTATCAATCCTCGAGACTCTACTTAGACTCGGCTTTTACTCACGTGAGACCTATGAATCTAGAGCTTTAATATCATTTTGTCACGATCCAAAAATAGACGTGATGGCACAAGTCAGCCTAATATTCAACTAATACGGTGAATGTGAAAGTAAAACAAGAAAAAAAGACTAAGACCACCTACTAATGCGGAAATCATCATCAACTCAAAATAAAACCTCAAAACATGATAGTCACATGTACAAGCTTCTAAAAAAAATACAGGTCTCAAATGACATTTTTCTAGAATAAACAAGATCATAAATAGGAGTAAGAAGGTCCGTTGAGATGACAAACAACTAACTCACAAATCTCCATAAGAAGCCTCGAAAAAAAAGAGAATAGAAAGTATCACGAAAATCTAGGCTCGTAACCTACAAAAATTCACCCCTTGTTTCTATGTTTTTGTAGGTTACTAACGGTGATACTTTTTCTCTTTTTTTTCGAGGCTTCCTGTGGAGATTTGTGAGATGGTTGTTTGTCATCTCAACGAACCTTTTTACTCTTATTTATGATCTTGTTCTACTTTAGTGACAATATCATTTGAGACTTGTATGTTTCTTTTAAATCCATTGTAATATATTAGAGGTTTGTACACATGACAATCAGGTTTTGGAGGCTATACTTAAGTTAATTATGCATTTTTGCATTAGTTTATAGTATTAAACTTTTATTCTAGCTTTACTTCCACGCTTATCGTTATATCTGAGTTTTAGGCTAATTTATTTTGGTGTGATAAGACGAGTGTCATCACGCTTATGTTTGGATCGTGACATGTGATGTCAAAATTTCGGAAATCAACCCAAAAAAATATGTGAGATTTTATATATATATATATATCGACAATCTAGAATTAGTAATGAGAATTACACGAACAACTTTAACAGAGTCTCTATTCTGCCATCAGAAGACCAGTCTTGAAATACTCTTTAAAGTTACCGGTAAAACCACTCATAAAATATAAATGTGTTGTAAAATTTTATTTCACGAGTAACCACCGATGGTTTGAATGACCTCTCTGGTGGTAGAAAAGGGGCTATGATAAAGCTTGAATTTTGAGTGGAATTGGAAGACTACTGATATAGCGAGATAATAGAGAAAAAGAAAATATATTGTTTGAAGTAAGAAAATGAAAGAAGAAATAATTATATTTATAGGACGTTTAAAAAATATAGTGGAGATTAATATTATATAGAATTGTGATTAGATGGAAGGAACTTACTAGCAAGTGGAGTTTATGGGAAAAAGTTAATTTACTTACCTTTAATATAAATTGCAATAAGGGTGGGTTAGGATTAGAAAGAAGATAACTTGTTGACTTAGGGTGTGTTTGGTATGGAGGAAAATGTTTTCCCTGGAAAATGTTTTCCTGGAAAACAAGTAGATTTTGGACTTATTTTCTCATGTTTGGTTGGTCAGTAGAAAATATTTTTCGGAAATAATTTTTAGTGTTTAATTTATAAATGAAAAATATTTTTGAGAGACATCTTTTATTTTTACTAGAGTAAAAAATAATTTATGAAATTGAAAATATTTTTTAAAAACAAATTTTTTTTTTTGGGGTGGTGGTGGGTGATGGGTTGGTGGTGGGGTGGATGGGGCAGGGGGAGGGGGTAGGAGTTCAAAAATAAAAATTTGAAGTTGAAAATATTTTTAAAAAGCAAAATTAATTTTTTGGGAAGGGGTGGGGTGGGGGGGAGCTGGCCGGTGGTGGTGGGGTGGGGGGAGGGTTAGAGATCGGATGAAATTGAAAATATTTTTTTAAAATTGAATTTTCCCCAAAAAAATGTAATTTGAAATTGGAGGAAAGTTTTGGAAAATGTTTTCCTTAATTTTTTAAGGGAAATCATTTTCCTTAATTTTGAGAAAAATGAGTTGATTTGGAAAATATTTTCCAAGATTTTGTCCCAACCAAACATGAGAAAATTAGAAAATATTTTCCAGAAAATGTTTTCCTTCATACCAAACACACTCTTAATGTGGTGGACTTTTTGAAAATTTTTAAATTTACTTACCTTTAAGATGTTACAATTTGGAGTTAGGAAAAAAAAGATCTACTTACCTTCAAGATATTGCAAATATGCAAATAAGGAATTGGAATATCTTAAAGGTAAGCAAATTTTTATTTTTATTTTTTCAAAAACTCCAACTTGCAATATCTTAAAAGTAAGTAAATAAATATTTTTCCCAAAAACTCCAGATTGCTAATTCTTATAAGTAAATTTATAAAAATTCAAAAACTCCAAATTGCAATATCTTAAAAGGTAAATTTTTTACAAGAACTCCCCTTGCAATAAGAGTAGGTTAGAAATAGAAAAAAGATAACTTTGTGACATAAATAATCCAATATAAATTATGAGAACATGAGTTAAAATTGAGTTCAAGATTGAAATATATTTTTCCTCTTTAAAATTTGATTAATTCATCCTATAACACTAAGACATTAGTGTTGTATTAACATTAAGAGTATGTATGATATTACTTCTAAAAATTGCTTATTTTAGAATATTTTTTTTTTAAAAAAAGTAGGTTTTTCTGAAAAGTGCTTTTAAAAGAAAGCAAAATGTGTTTGGCTATCTTTATTTAAAAAAATGTTTTTGAGAATCAAATTACGAAAAAGGACAAGTAACATGCTTTTAAGATTATTTTGTAGAGAAAAACTATTTTAAATATCTAATACATAACTTTAATTAAATTTTTGTTTTAATTAAATTAAATTGTACATATTCAAGTTATTAATCAATATACATAGATAAATAAATAAATAAATAAAATATTAATATAATCTTCACATGATGAGTTAAATATAATTACAAATATCAAGCAAAATAAATTTAAATATTTATTACCTATTATTAATAATACGTAAAATAATATATAAAACATAAATAATAATATATAAATATAAATGAACTAAAAAGTTTGTCATATAAAAATAAAAATTAAATTTTTTGAATGAAACTTAACAAAACTTATGAAATATACTAATGAATTAATAAGAGATATATTGGTAAATATGTAATGGATATTTTAGTATTCAGAAAAATAATTTTCTACTTCTGCTTCTGGGTTTTTTAAGAAACAAAAAAAATTATCTTTTTTTCAATAGCAGAAAAATTGTTTCTGCTTCTGCTTCTATTTAAAAGTACTTTTGAGGGTTCGCTAACACTTTTTTTTTGAAAGAAAAGTGTGTTATTCTAAAAAAAGTTATAAAAAAAAAAATAATTTTGGCCTCCCAGCAGCAATGTCAAACATGCTCTAAATGGGAGAACTTTCCTAATTACATACATATTTCTATTATATGTATTAATTTTTTCTATAGTTTAAAGTAATTACATTTTATTTGACTATTTAATATTAATTTCATACAAAATTTCAAGTTAGCTACACTTAAATACATGTTTTTTTGCTCCAAGATACACTGAAATAAGAAGGGAGACAAACGAGATTTTTTTATGTATTCCAGATACATGTATCTATGATACTAGATACATGAGCTAGATATGAGTGTGGCCAGCAAGATTTGTCTATATATTTAGATACACGTGAATTTTAAACTAGCATGTATCTAAATAATTCACACTTAAACTAATAAAATTTCAGTTAGTTACCCAGCTAAATATATGGATACATATGTATTTTGATACAATATATTTGATTAGGATGATCGAAAAAGTAGAATTTGGGCTAGTAAATGAACTTTGACCCAAGCTCGTGGTTTCTCTAGTTGGGCCAAATATACAACAAAACCCACGAACATGTGATTCTTTAGATACAAGTACAAATACGTTCATATGCAAACCTGCTTTTTAACTATTTTACTTTGAACTTCAATTATATATACCTTTAGACATTATAATTGAAATTTAATTTTTTCAAACCTACATTTAAACGCTACATGTTTGAAGTGGATATATATATATATATATATATATATATAGGTTGAATGACGTGTTAGAATAACTTGCTGTAAATTTTCAAAATTATAATTCATGTTAGCCCGATATATGTATTTGGCGGATCTAGATACATCAATCAGAATTAGGTGTATTTTGTTTCATATACATTTTATCCAAGTGAATTAACACGTATTTGGGATACACTAACTCCCTCGCTTGTATCTCTCCTACATCGCTCGTATATCTCCTCTCTTGCTTGCCTTTCTCCCAAGGTATTTGTATTTCAGAATGTACTTGGAATATATTTGATGTCCCAGATACATGTATATGTGTAATTTATATTTATCTAGGATACACTGACTATCTCACTCCTCACCCTTCTATCTCACTTGTCTCTCTCCTCTCGCTTGTCTTTCTTCCTATGTACTTGTATGGGAAACTTTCACATATAGCCACTTAAAAATAATTAATTACTCTCCATAGCTATAGTTTGATAATTACAATTTGTAGCTACATGTTATATAGAGGAGAGAGGCGAGCGAGACTGGGAGAGAGAGAGGAGAGAGGCGAGAGAGTGGGAAAAGAGAGGGAGAAAGGTGAATTGTATATGTATATTCGTTAGATAATTATATATTATACATATATAATTGTATATATGACAAGAGAGATTGGGAGAGGGAGGAGAGAGGCGAGCGAGACTGGGAGAGAGAGGAGAGAGGCGAGCGAGATCGAGAGAGGGAGGAGAGAGGCGATCGAGAGAGGGGAGAGAGGTGAATTGTATATGTATATAATTGTATATAACTGTATATTATACATATATATTTATATAAATGGCAGCGAGATTGGGAGAGGGAGGAGAGAGGCGAGCGATATTGAGAGAGGGAGGAGAGAGGCGAGAGAGAGAGAGCAGAGAGTGGGAGAGAGGTGAATTGTATATGTATATAGGCTAAAAAATTGTATATTATACATATTTATTTGTATATCGTGGCGAATTATACATATACAAACATGACTAATTATACAAACTCGAAGTTAGCTCATGTAATTAATGTATAATGTTAGTCGTGAGTGGTAATTATAGCAAACTATAGCTATGATGAGTAATTAAATAATATAAGTTTGCTTATCCGCGTAATTTTCCCTACTTGTATTTCAGAATGTATCTGATAGTAAAATATATGTCTCTAACTTAAAATATGATATTAAATTATTAATTAGTGAGACAATAGAAAGTTTATGTAATTAGGTTGTTTTTCCTAATTTTTTAATAAACTAGGTGCCCCATTTGGAGTTGTAAGTGGACTTTGACCCAAACTCATGGCCTCTCTAGTTGGGCCCAATGAACAACAGAACCCATCAACATTTGCTTCTCTAGATAATATATACAAGGGCAACTTTCACATATAGCAATTAAAAAAGAAAAAATTACTAAACTACACTACTTTAATTTATATAATTTCATTAATTCCCTACTAATGTATTAAATTACAAAAATCCCATTTTTTATCCCAAATGATACTAATTATATTTTATATTTTGAAATACTAAAAAGTTAATTATCTTTACCAAAGTAAAACAGACTTACCTTCCCAATATCTGATTCCTTTCCCCCATAAAACTTATATTCCCAATATTTTCGCCAATTCCAAAATTTTCTCCCAAATTATTCTACCAAATTGTTTCCCATAATTTAAGTTAACCTTACCAAAGTAAAACATAACTTTAACTTGCCTTCCCAATATCTGATTTCTTTCCCCCAAAAATTTTACCTTTCCCAAAATATATCCGCCATCCCCAAAATATCCGCCTTCCCCAATGTTTTCTCCCAAAATTTCCCCCTAATTTCAGTCAAAATTGTAAATCAAAGTTGAAATTCAAATTATTCTAAGGATTTTAATCAATACTCTTCAGAATTTGAGTCCTAAATCAGGTATATCATCATCCACATTACTATTTTTCAATTTTTTTTCGTTTTTTTGTATTTTCTGTGATGGTATATCATCATCCACATTAATATTTTTCAATTTTTTTTTCGCGTTTTCAGTTTTTTGGTATTTTCTGTGATATCATCATCCACATTAATATTTTCCAACTTTTTTTTCGTTTATTCAGTTTTTTGCTATTTTCTGTGATGGTATATCATCATCCATATTAATATTTTTCAAATTTTTTTTTCGTTTTTTGTATCTTCTGTGATTATTGTTCAAGAAATTTTATTGTTGATTTCTATAATTAAATTCCATGTAGATCTGGGTTATTTATAGTTGCATCAAACTAGTGTCATGAAGAAAACAAGCTCTGGCAAGAAAAATTCTTCAAAAAACAAACATGCATCTACATCTAAAGACCCAAAAACCCCAAAAAAGAGGGGTAGAAAGGCGGCACCTCCTATTGTTCGACCAACATTACAAACGGTATGTAAATTTGTTTCCTATATACATCATTATTTTCAAGTTGTTTATTTAGTTTGTTGATTCTGATTGTTAAGTGTCGTTCATATTGTATATGGATTTTTTTTTAGTTAGTCTGATAGATTAGTATAAGTCTGATGGATTATATTAAGTATCGTTTTAATCTTATCATGATTTTTGTATATATTTGTTAGTATGTTCAATTATTTTTTATTAAGTATCATTTTTTTGGTGCTCATTATAGAATGATTCTTTATTTTATTTTTACTTATATTTAGTATATATTAACGCATCAAATAATAGTATATGTGTATCATACAGTCATACATCTGTTATTTAAGTATCATATTTATATGAAATATTTGATAAGTATATAAAAATTTAAGTATCTAATTTAAATTGTGAATTTGAGTATCTTTTTATGTGTTGGACATGAAATTTAATGTATCAAAGAAATATATTTAAATTTAATGTTTCGTTTATATATAGTTTCAAATAGTATTTGTAAGTATCATGTTAACCTGTTTATTATATTTAGTATCAGCATTAGGCAATTTTAAGTATCATTTAAAACAGAAATATTATTATATGCAGTCAATAGTTTATAATTTTTTTATATATGTTACAATTTGATAAAATTTTATTTGTTTTATTGCAGAATATGAATTACGTCATTAAACATATTCCAACTAATGCATTAAAGTTTGGTCCCATATACAACACGAATTTTGTTGAACACTTAGTATCATCTATTAAGGTTGAAGGTATGAATTTATTTAAAGAAACAATTTTTGCACCATACCTAAATATCCCTAGATGCAATTACCAAGGCCAAATTACTAAGTGTTTATACTTGTTAGAGATTGAGCATGATAATTTAGATGAAGAGATTCACGTTCGCCATGCCAAAGGGAATGTGTTGAAATTTAGTATCAGTGAATTTGCAATTGTTACTGGTTTGAAATGTAAAGGTAATGTAAAGGACTTTACATATCCGGACTCAAAAACCAGTAGGTTAGTTGAAAGATATTTTCCTGATACTAAATATAATGTTAACAAACTAAGATTGGTAGACCGGTTTATGGTAGGTCAATGGGAAAATATTGAGGATGCCCTTCAGATGGCTATTCTTTATTTTATCCATACATTTTTGTATTCCCAACCTAATAATACACCAATTCCTATTGAAGATTTCTATATGGTGGAAGATGGTAGTTACCAACAGTTTCCTTGGGGTATAGTTGCTTTTGAAAAGTTAATGAAATCTTTCCGAAAAAAGTACAAACCCTCTAAAAAGTTGTATCGATTGAGTGGATTTCCATATGCACTTAATATATGGATTTATGAATGTGCTTCTACGATAAACACCGATATTGCTGTCAAAGAAGGAAACGGTATACCGAGGATTTGCAACTGGCAAGTTGTTGGTTTGAAGCCCAAGTTTGAGTTTTTTATGGAAACAATTTTTTCAGAGGTAATTAATTCAATACAACATTCTTAATTAATTATTTTTATTATGGAATACAACTTTAATATGTTTATTGTCATTATTTTTTTTCTTAGATTGAATGTTCTAACATTCAGCCAACTCCTGAGGAAATATCATCACTTGGGTTAACAGATATCAATTATGTACCTCCAAACCAATCAGCTTCATCAATTCCAGATAATGACGATGTGCATTCGGAGGAGGTTTCTGGTTTTGAAGACTTCACAACTACACCTCCACATATTCTGTTAAAGAGAACATCAAGAGGTGCTAATGTAGGAACAACCCCACAAAAACGCAAGAGAATAAAGATTGCACATCCACAAAAGTATAATCTATCAAGACTTTCAAAACAACAGAAGGAAACAGATCAGCAACCAGATCATTCATTCCAAAATTCAGAACCACAACAAAAAGAATCTGAGAATGTAGCTGGTGTTGGTGTTTCTCCAAATTCATTCAATGAAAAAACAAGTTTGGGCAGTTCAGAAATTGATGATTTGAAGAAGTTCATGAAGTCTTATGTAAGTAATCAAGCAATTTAAACTCTTACATGTTTTAGTGCTACTATTTTTTATATATTAATTTTGATTATAGGTTGACAAAAAGTTTGGAGATCTTGATAGTAAAGTTGAAGCTCTTGAGGCATTAATAAAGAGTAACCATTCAGAATTGTTGATAGCTGTTGCTGCGAGAGGAAACAAATCCGAGAAGGTGATATTTTGATTTTTGTTATTTCTTTCTGATTTTTTAAGTGACGTTTTTTAAAAAAAATTAAGGATACGGGAGGAGTCTCATCGCCACACATGATGGATGATTTTGTGGCGAAAGAAAATGTTGGTACACAATTCAATTCTAGTAACTCTGATGAAGCAACTGTTTCACATCAGCATATGGATTGTGCAACTGTAGACGATGCTGCTGAAAATTCTGATGCTGCTGGAAAACAGAAGGTATCTTCTGAAGATGTATCAAAGGTATTTAAGTATATTATACTTAATTTATTTGAAGATACCTTAATATTTTTGTGCATTAGAAAGTTTAATAAAGTATTTTTTTGTATGCTTGATACTCTAATCCATCAATTTTTATATGATAATTGTGTATCATTGATTAACTAATTGTTTAGTTTTAAAATATATTTGAAGATGTATCAAAGGTATTTGGTATATACTTTAAATTATGAAATTGATTACTTTATTTTTTAAGTATCACTGACTGCACAACGCACATTAATAGAATAACTCTGATCATCCGACTGTTTCGCCAAAGCATACGAATTTTGCAACTGTTGATGATGTTGCTGAAACTGCAGAGGAGGTTGGAAAAAAAACAGAAGATGTAATGAAGGTAATAAAAAATATGATACTTAATACATTGATTGATACTTTATTATTCATATTCTACAAGAAAGTATCATTTCAGATGGTTGATACCTTATTCCATCAATTTATATTTGAAAACTGTATGTCATCAGCAATTGCCTTAATTTTTTACAGTAAAAATATACATGATACTTTCAATCATGAATTTTGCTTTATAAAGTATTCTATTAAATTGATTACTTTATTTAAGTATCACTGACTGCGTAATATATATTAAAATACTAACAGATACTTTATTTGTTCAAATATTATTATTTATTTTACATCATGGTGCTGACATAATGAAAATATAGTGTGTTTGTTAATTATTTGATATCACACAGGATTCTACCTCATCGGTCCCCTTCACACCTGAAAATGAAGCAATGACATTGGATGTCAACCCATTGGATGCAGTCATTCCTCTACAGCTTACCTGGAGTGATGATCTGTTATCGGACAGTCAGCTACCCACCCAGCTTGGTGTCAGTGATGTTGATACTAAAACTCCTGCTCAGCGTAACAGGATGCCTTCTAAGGTTTTGCAGTCTCCCTATGTGCATTCGTTTGAATCAACTGATAAGGGCACGGAAAAAAAAGACGATCATATCCGTCCATTTACTCCATTTGATGATTTCCGAATCACATCTCCTGTATCGCCGGGTTTAATGCAAGAGTTTTTAGATTGGATTAAAAAGGGACTGCTTAAATCACACGCCAATAAGTAAGTTTTTATTAATAATGTTTTTTTATAAAATCATTTTCTTAAGTACTTTAATTTTGAATTAAAATTATTTATTATAGGAAACCTGATGATGATAAATATAGAGGCAAATCTTCTAATTTTGGCTTTGATTATATGGATTTTGTTGTCGCATTTCCTGTTGACAAGAACTGGTTTTATACCATGTCATATCCAATGAAATGTTGGACTGATCAGGTACATTATGCATTTAAATTATTTAAATAATACAATATATAGATCGTTCATATTATTTAGAGATCTACTTACAAATTTATTTATACCGAATTTCAATCTTTATTTATTTTTCAAAGAGTGCAGATTTCATATTGTGTTGTTTTTTATTTGTAACAGCATATAGATGTGATTTTTTATTATCTACGGAAGAAGTCAAAATCAAGAGGCTTGGATCAATACAGATACACTACGGTCAACTGCTTGTTTAAGTCATACATCAACATTGTATATAATAGGTATTATTGTGCACCTGTTGATGAATATCTGAATACACAACAACATATTGCCCGTGGTATTGCTATAGCTGGTTATGAAAGGTCTATAAAAGACATTATTAATGGATTTTTGATACCTGCTTCGTTACCTTGGCATCTAGTTGATGAGGTTTATATTCCTGTTAATTGTGGCAAAGATTTTCATTGGGTGTTGGCTGTGGTTGTTTTGAAGAAAAGGTTAATACGTGTGTATGACTCATCTTGTGGGTCAAGGAAAAGAGTGCCTCCTGAAGAGATTAATCAGTTGTCTGTAATGCTTCCAAACTATCTTCATGATAGCGGCTTTTTTGACAAAACGGATAGAATTAATTGGTTATCATTGGAGGCGTACAAAGACAAGGAAACAGGTGAACTGTTAGGTCCTCAACATTCATTTACAGTTGAATATGCGCAAGAGATTATGCAACAACAAAGCGACAGCCTGTAAGTATTTGTGAATCAACTTTTTTTGTTTGAAAAAATTTTAGTTTTTAGATTTTCTTTACATTCAAATCCTTTTTAATATATCTTTTTTTTTTTTAGTGATTGTGGACTGTTCGTAGCTGCTTATGCAGAATATTTGAGCGACGAAATTAAAATTCCATCCGTTGGTCTTCAGAGCGACTATCTTCGCAACAGATACGGAACATTGTTATGGAAGTATGGCACGGGCAAACACAATGATGGATATGTTAGTCATAGCGATGATCCAACAAAGCCAAAGGGCGGATTTTCTAAACAAGCAGAAGATGAATTTGTTGATGTTGATTAGTTAGGTTTATATTATTTTTGAACTATTATTGGAACGGAATATTTTGTGTTTCAACTTATTTTTTTGGTTCAATATTACTAAGCATTTTATAGTTTTAATAATTTATCTTGTCAAACCGCTGATGATACTATACTAAATTTTTTTAACAACAAAACTCAATTTATTTACTAAATTATGACACATAATTACTTAGTTAAAATTTATTAATTATTTCATAAATACCAAGATATGATACTATATTATAATCATATTCGAAGTAACAATAGAATTCTTATTTTAGTATCAAAACATAAAACTACTATATCGTTAAATAATACAAATTAATTGTGTTCTGCATAAGTAGTATCACACAAGAGTTTGAATAATATAATTATATATATACAGGTAGTTTAATTTATATCTTTGTCAACTTTTTGAATTCAATTATATTAGTTAATATCAGATTCATTATACGTTTACCATTTTATGTAATTGATATTAAACAAGTTATAAATTTTTATAAATTTGTAATGTCTTTGCACGTAATAAATACAATCAAAATTTGGTATATTTAGTATCAACTCAGATTTTGTAGCTTAAATCAATCACATGTTGTTAAACACATCAAATAAAAAAAGTTCACATATTATTAGCAAATTAATAAAATCCAGAAACATTATTACACATCAAATAAACTAAAAAAATATAAATCAAGAATCTTTTGGAAAGAAGGTACATGTTCTTTTATTATGACCTTCTTGACCACAACGTCCACAACAATTCGTTTTTGTTGTTATCTTTTCATCTGGATTTTTCTTTCTCTTTTTTCTTGGTCTCCCAGGCATCTTTTTGTATTTAGGTGGCAAGACAACTTCTTCCAAAACAGAGTCCGGAGCTTTCCATTCTCTTTTGTCTGGCATTGGTTCTATTGGAATTGCATAAGTATTTGTTAATGCATCGTGTTTATAATAATCAGAGCAGTAGGGGTGTACATCTGTTATATTCTTCTTCTTCAAGACGGCTATTGCATGTGGACAAGGTATCTCGTCATGTTGAAATCTCCTACATGAACAAGTTTTCCTCTCAAGACAAACAATGTATCTAATCCCACCTTCATACACTGAAAATATAAAATCAGAAGATGCAACAACCTGCAATTTTTGAAAAAATAGAGACAGTCAACAATATTTTTTTTTCATTTTTTGTTTAACAATAAAATAATAAATACAAAGCAAATATGTACCTTCATTTTGGCACTTTTTGATGCGTTTAAAACCAATATTTCTTCAAATCTTCTACCCAATGTTTCTTTTGTATAAGAAGCTATTTCTCTATTTTTGCAATTCCAAGAACCAAACAGAATTCTAACTTCCTCCAAAAAATCTATAATAGGTAATTGTCGTGCATCAACAAGGCAACCATTGATACATTCAGCTATATTTGAAGTCATCATTCTCCCACGGTTCACTGTTGCATGAGACCTAGCCCACCTTTCATACCCAGCATCTTGAAGATACTTTTTTACTCTTCCATCTATTTTATCCAATTTAGCCATCAATTTTTCAAAATCATCCTTTCTATAAGCCTTAGCCATTGAATAAAACAGATCACTTAGAATGGTTCTGCTTCTCCTAAAGTTTGAACACACATTTTTCCAAAGGTGCCATATGCATGCAAAATGAGGAACAATTGGATAAACAATACTCACACCTTTCTTTATGCTTTCATTTCTGTCAGATACAATACACATTTTTTCCCTCTCACCAAATGCATTCTTAAATTGTTGAAAGAACCATGTCCATGAACAATCATTTTCCGTGTCAACAATTCCGTACGCCAAAGGCAAAATGCAACCTTAATATATAAACACAAAACAACATATAATAAATAACTACTTAATATTAAGAAAATAATAAAATAAATTCATAAACAAAATGGCATACCTGCTCCATCAAGTGTACTAGCAGACACAAATGTACCTCGATAAGCTCCACTAAGATGTGAAGCATCAACAACAACAACTGGCCTACAGAACTCAAATCCTCTCATCATTGGCCTTAATGATATGAAAAGATACATAAATTCGTTGTATTCAGACTTATGCATCCTTATATATGAATTTGGATACACAGTTTCCAGCATATATATGTATCTTGGCATGTTTCTATAGCCATCAGCAGGTTTACCTCTTATAAGTTCCAATGCACGCTCTTTTGCGCGCCATGCTTGTTGATAAGAAATCTCAACGCCATACATTTCCCTGATATCATCAATTATATCGCTCGGAGTATGTTTTCTTTTATGATTTACTAATTTAGGCGCTGTCACACCACTAACAAACCCAACTGTGGCTTGTACCTTGCTTAATACCCTATCCCTTAATGGACAGGTATGTTCACTATTAAAGTATCTCACTATGAATGTTTCTGAATTCTTTCTAACAGATGCCTTCAATTTCCAACAACAATCATCTGAATGACAAACTAATACGTAGCTGCAATAAAAAAACATATATTTATTATTTGCCAAGGTTGACTTTTTTAATAAATAATATATATATATATATATATATATATATACTTTATTTCATTTTCACAATATAAATGATACTTTATAATAACTATTTCACATCTTCATCACTTTTTCTGTAAATTGATCAGAAATATTACATTTACTGGGTTTAACATTCAAAATGTGACAAAACTCATTACAACCAAATCATATTACACAGAAAACTACACGCAACATATAATATTGAAAACCAATTATATATTATTAAAAATATTAACATATAAATTGAAAACATACCTTTTGTTATCAGATCTTTTAACTTTAAAGTTGAAACTATTCTTTATTTTGTAATTTTCCATTACCACCTTCAGAGTTAACTTATCCTTATACATTTGATTCTCTTCCACAAATGAATTATTGGTGTCTGATATATACTTATCAACATCCATTTCCGGTATGTAATATGCATCATCAATTGTTGATTCAACAATATTGAGAGCCTTTGCGTCGCTTTTTTCACCCTCAACACACATGATGGCACCTGTTGTTGCATCGAAATTTATTATCTCTTCAACACCTTTATCAGAAGTATCAATGCACAAAGGATAAGTTCCAAACACACCCTCATGTTTCTTAATTTCTACATACAATTTTACACCCATATCATTCCGAATACACAATGGAGACGAATTTCCTTCAACAACATATCTAATCTCTATATTTTTTTTCGATTCGTCAATACCCAACTCAGCCGCAATTGTAGAAATAAGATTCATGAACGAAATATTTTCACCAACCACTATCCCATCACTTTTGTATCGCTCATACATAACATCACTTTCCCATATTCCAGAATGTCGCAACAATATCGAAATATTCATCTTTGAAAATTCAGAATTGGCGTTCAAGAGATTTTTTAAAGCAAAATAATTTTTAATTTTTTTCTGATTCAGAATATGACTTTTTAAATATTTTTAAATAGAATAATGAAGTAATTCAGTACGTTTTTATGCAGTTTTCACGGTAATATTGTTAGAAATTTAACATAAATCAAGGGAAATCTGTTACCCTTTAATTTCGCGGTAACAGTTGCCAAAAAAATAAAAAATATTAAGTATCCCGTCATTTTATTTAAGTATCATTGTTGGTTATAAAGTATCCGTCATTCTTAAAAAAAAGGGATTTTTGGTAAATATTGATATTATAGGGATAGAATGTAATTTGTCATTTACAGTATGTCATTTGCCTAATTTTTACATTAAAAAATTCATATTTGTATGTTATAGCAAAGTTTATATAATTGCGCTCCATAGCAAACATATAACTGTATAATTCGCTATACATATACAATTGTATGATTCTCTGGCCTAAATTGTATAATTCGCTGGCATCACCATACATATACAATTGTATAATTCACTGGCCTAAATTGTATAATTCGCTGCAATTGTATAATTCGCTGGAATTGTATAATTCGCTGGCAATTTTTGCAAACGTTTGCTATGGAGCACAATTAAATCAAACCCTAGCTACTCCATTTATTTTAGGTTATTAGTTTGCTATTATATACAATTATCCTTATATACAACTATACAAGTACAAACACATCCAAATGCAGGCCTGTTTATTTATCTTTTCAATAATTTGAAAGTTGACCCACTAATTTTTAAACAAAACAATATTTCACTATTTGTTGATCCGGAAGTATTATTATATATAAAAGAAAAAATTATTAAAATACACGTCTTATATTTTTCTTATTTCTAATATCCTCTTCTATTTCTAAAAACCTTTAAAATCACTTATTTCTTTAATGTATTCGAGCTACATATTAATGTATCCGAGCTACATATTATTGATCCAGTTTATTTTATAATGTATCTGAGCTACATATTACGTATCTGTGCTAGTTTTTAATGTATCCAAACTATAGATTATGTATCCAATTTATGTTAATGTATCCGAGATACTCTTTAATGTATTCGAGCTACATAATATGTATACGTTTTGTGTTACTTTTTAAGGGACTAATGTAATTACAAACTAGAGAGGGATAAATTGTAATTTCATATTAAAACTATGTGAAACACTATGAGGTCGTTTAGTGTGAAGGATAAAAATAAATAGCCATCGATAAGAAGATAGTGATGGAATTAAGAATTATGTGTCTTGCTTGGTTGTCAAGTTTGAGATAAGTTACCCACCATTTATATCATGGGATAAGTTATCCCAGAATAGCTAACCTCAGGATAACTAATCTTGGATAGAAAAATTTGATCGATCAAAGATGATGAAAATTGAAAAATATTTTTTCGTACCAAAAACACCCTTGACATAGTATTCGTAACCTTAGAGACCGAGGAAGTAGAGTCGAGAAGAAAAAAAATTAAAAGTAGAATGTTGCTGCCCAGGATCGCGAACTGGGGACCTTCAGTGTGTAAGACTGACGTGATAACCACTACACCACAGCAACTTTAATGTTTACAAATGTTACATACTGCAATAAATATGTTTACAAAGTATCTTTTATATATCTTTCAAGTTTATCAACATTTTGGAAAATAATAAGAAGAAAATTCACCGATTGAGATTGTAAGAAAACTCCTTAATGAAATGGAAAATCTATGAATCTTCGTATTGTGAAGCTATGTTGTTCGTGCTCTTCAAAAATGATATTAGGTATGTGTTGATTTTTTTAAAATAGTGTATTTTTGAAGAATCTGACACAAATACGATAAGCTAGTATGTTATGTTTTACTATTATTAAAACTAGAGACTTCATATTACTAATCCATTTCATTGTTTATTTCCTATAAAGAAATAATTGCGACCTATATTATTGAAATTTGGTAGGTCATACAGGATAACTTTGTAAATTACCTAGCAGACTCCATTTTACAATTAAAATTTTTTTGTCCTCTATACAAGACAATTTTTTCAGTAAGATGAGTTGTATATATGTTAAATAAAAAAGAAGAGTACCATAGTTAAAGGAGGTGTAAATTAAAGTGCATTTATTGAGGGGATTAAATGATGAAAAAAAATTAAGTTTAAAAAAACGTGTGATTTTGGTGGACCATTAATAGTAGTCACAAAAACTGAAAATCCATATAGAGTATTTCCTCTTTCACATATTATTTATTCACATTATTAGGGGGAAAAATTAAAATTAATTAAAAAAATGATGAAAAAAAATTAAGTTAAAAAAAAGGGCAACTTTCATGTATAGCAAACATAAAATTCATATTTATATGCCATAACAAAGTTTGTATAATTGCGCTCCATAGCAAACTTATATATGTATAATTCGTTATACATATACAATTGAAGCGAATTGTATAAAACGAGAAAGAGCAAAATTATATACAATTTGAATTGTATAAAACGAGAAAGCAAGAAATGCAGAATTGAATTGTATAAAACGAGAAAGAGAGAAATTATATACAATTTGAATTTGTATAAAACGAGAAAGATAGAAAAACAGAAAGAGACTTGTGCAGGGAATATACAATTGAATCAAATTGTATAAAACGAGAAAGAGAGAAATTATATACAATTTGAATTTGTATAAAACGAGAAAGGCAAAAGAGACTTGGGTAGGGAAATATTTGTATTGTATAATTACAAGTGTATAGACAAAAATATATGTATTTGTATGCGCTTATACATACAATTTTCTATCGCTTTATACAATTAGAAACACAATTTATACAGTTCTATTGTATAAAACGAGAGAGGTGAGCGACAGGAATAAGCGAGCGAGAGAGGGAGAGTGGTGAGCGAGAATATGAGGGAGAGAAGGACTGACAAACAGTTTGCTATGGAACACAAATAAATTAAAGAATAGTTACTATATTTATTTTATATTATTAATTTGCTATTCTATATAATTATCCCAAAAAAAACGTGTGCTTTTGGTGGACCATTAATAGCAATCACAAAAACTGAAAATCCATATAGAGTATTTCCTCTTTCACATATTATTTATTCACATTATTAGGAAAAAAAATTAAAATTAATTAAACAATTCTTTTTTTCTATGAAAATTAATTCTTTTAAAAAGTACCTAAAAACATATGTATATATGTTAAACACAAATCATAGAAAATGAGGAAAAGAAATTAAGAGTAGAGGGTTAGATTGGATTGAATGTAATTATTTGGAGTTGGTGGATTGGAGTAAAAAAAGAATTTTAGATTTTATTTAAAAAAAATTAATTCCTTTTATTTTAAGATAGTTATACTTTAATCTTTAACTTTTAACTAGTACTAATAATTTATATTTAAAAAAAAATGTCAAGGTAGAGTGTATTATCCATGTGGAATGTTATATAATAAGTTTTTTTTTAGTAAAAGAAAGAGTAATACATACACCATTGTATTTCTCCAATTAACTTATGATAATTTAGATATGAAATACACGCTTTCAATAATTTAGATATAAACTAAAAAAAAAAAAAAAAAAGATAATTTAAATATATTTATGATACTTCACTCTACTTTCATTGTTTCGAATCCTTTAAAATACTTTCGAATGTACATGGATCATCCAAAAGTATGCAAATACAATAAAAAATTTAAGAGTTTGAGCAATATTGATGTACCAATTATTTTTTTTGGTAAAAAAAAGAAGACTAAAAAAGACTTCTTGTTAGTATTATTATTAGGATATCACCAAAAACAATAACTTTAATAGGAGTAATAATTTTTATTTCATCATTCCCATTTTTTTGTACTATAACTATGTGTTTTTTTGTTTTTTTTTTTAAATGTACTATAACTATGTAGTGACTCAAAATTTAAGAAAAATAATAATTTTGAAATTTGTGATTAAATTATTTTTAAATATAAATGGATCTCAATTTTTGGGGTAAGCAAAAAAGTTTTCGCATAAAATGTGACCTAATAATAGAATTTCTTCTACAAAATTGATATTTCTTAATTCTTTATGTTTTTTTTCTAAATATATTTAGTTTTTATGTGAAATATTATGCATCGCGAACAAACTTCACTCCCCAATATAGATAGTATATTATTTTTCGTAATATCAAATTACAAATCTCAACTACAAATATATAATAGTCAGAAGAAAGATGATCGTGTGGTGTATTGAAAAGTTATATGATCTATAGTGTATTGTTAAAGACATCTTGCAAACAAATTATCGATTAATTTCCTAATAAATTCAAATATTAGATATGAGAGTTGTTTGGTAGTTAATTTGAAGATTAGTTATGTAGTGTTTGATTGTATAAAATATTTCGTTATAAAAAAGAAAATATAACATACTTTTTTTCTTAATCTGTTTTTTTTTTTTTAAAAAAAATGACATTCTTTCATTTTGGTGTAATATTTAAATTTTAATATTCCACATGACATATTCAAAGTCACTAATATTTGGATAACTCTAACTAGCTATCAAATGACTCGCGGTGATATCATATGGTGTTTGTTTGAAATTTGCCTCGATTTTCTTGCCTTATTTGAGTTTTATTTTTCTCCTGAAGGACGTCAAACATTATCAAAATTGTTTTTTACTTTTCCTGAAAGAGAAATATAATTCTTTTACATATTTGGTTTATTCTTTTATTAGAAGAAAAATTTGGAACTCTATAAATGGAAGATCATCTTCTCATATCAGAACAGAACAACATCTACAATGTATTCGTTTAAGAGTTTTGTTTATGAGGAGATTTTTTTATCTGCAATTTAATGTCTTTTATTGGTTTTATAATATGTAGTCCAATTGGCTAAAATCATATATAGTCGAAATCTCAAAAACATATCTTAACTAAACTAAGGTTTAAGAATCTTCGTATGACGTTCTGATTCTTTTGAACCAAACAGTGTTAAAAGATGAAGAAAGTGGGAGTAGAGTAGAGTAGAACAAGAGTATGAGATCTGCAGAATCCAAAGTGTCTACTGAAAAGTAAAATAAGAACATGATATCTTTCCAGAATATAAAAAAAAAAATTGATTTTGTTTGACAGTTTAAAGAAGTACTGCACATGGTACGTACGGCATACTGAAATACTTACCAACTCTCCCATCATAACCTTAACTTTGTAAGTTGCAACATGTTAATGTATCATTTGCCATTATTCCTTTTGGTCATTTACGAGGATGTTTGAGTATATTAAGCGAGATAAGATTAAAAATAAAGATATGTATAGATTTAAAATTAAGTCAGAGTGATTTTTATGGTGGATAAGAATAAATAGATGAAACTAAGATGGTTTGAGATGTAGTTGTGAAAAGGAGATACTTAGAGGCAGAGGCGGAGTCAGGATTTTCAATAAGGAGGTTCAAAATCTGTAAAAATAGATAATCAAAGGAGGTTCGACATCTACTATATATACATATAAACTTATTTTAACCATATATAAATAATAAAATTTTCCGAATGAACCCCCCTTCATACAAGATAGTTCCGCCCCTGTTTAGAGGTCCAGTAAAAAGATATAAGAGATTGGCTATGGTGGATATGAGAAGAAGTATTAAGGAGGATGACTATATATGATTTAATACAAGAACAACTTATCATTGCCATGACTGGTAGATAGGAGGATATGAAGGTGAAGAATTAAAATAGCAAATTAGTATGTATATCATCGTGCTTTCTAGTTTTCCTTATTAGTGGTATTATTTTTTTTAAAAAAAATTATATCTTCGAATTATTATTAATACATGTAGTGTGTTCTGCTTCATTTATCGTATTATTTGTTAGTATTATTGGTATTTTTTACTACATTTTCGTTTCTTTTTATTTTATTGTGTATGTTTTACTTAAACGATGATTTATTGAAAACAATGTCTCTATCCTAATAAGATAAAAGTAAGATTGCGCACACAATATCCACCCTAAACTTCATTACTATACATGTTAGTGTTACTAATCGTTCACTATCTATACTCTTCTTGTTAGTAATTAATAAGCATCATATCTTAAGTTCAGGGGTGGCTCGACAGTGTTAAAAAAAAGACATAGGCCCTCAAATTTAAGGGGCCTCATTTTTAATAATAATAGGTTATAATTTATTATTTTTTTAACAAATATTGAATACTATTTGTAGAAAAAGTAAACTTTTTATGAAAATGAAGGAATTATTAGAACAAATTTGACATATTTGGAGTACTATATCTCATTAAAAAAAAAAGAATGTTATATTATCAATTGAAAACTAGAAGAAATCAATTATATAAATGTTATTAACAATTCATGTTTAAAGCCCCGTTTGATTTTTGCCTTAGGCCACTAATATGCTTGAGCCGCTCCTGCTTAAGTTTCACAAATTCATCATGTCATTTAGTAGGACAAAGTCTAGCTCTTCAGTATGAATTCAATCAAATTCTATAATTTTGATTCAGATTATTATATTTTTTTTCAAAATAAATCATTCAATATATGCAAATTATTAATTTAGACTCATTAGGAAATGCATGAAATTAGATAATTGAGAAAAAAAATGGTTAAAAATAACATAATCCTATAAATAGTTAGACATCATTTCAAAGTATTAAAAGTCACTTATAAATTAGACTAAAAATGAGAAATATATATTATTATTTTTTACTGAGTAGATGACAGTTGAAGATCTTGTCTTACTGTACTGATGAGAATCTTAAGCTTTGTGGGGACTAATGAAAGAGATGGGAACATGGCCTAGTAGTGCTTGCCTCCTCCAACTCTCCAAACAAATTAAAAAAAACGTTTTAGAATCTCGTCTGATTTGATATTCGATATTTTATATAAGAGTATGATTAAAGCGAATTGCATTTGATGTCGATATTCATATAAGAGTATGATTAAAACGAAATTTGCATTATATATACTTCATTTGGAAAGAAACGGTACCTATTAAGGATTTTCCGAAATCAAGATTCGAATTTGAAATCTCTAATTAAGAAAATAATTGTACATTCATTATATCATATTCTTTGAAGGTTGAAACATTTTAATTTGAATTATCTTTATTAAATTTATTTTTGATTTGACGTAAAGTTTAAAATACATTTTATATATTTATGTGACTGTAAACTTTTATTAAAATAAAATAAATATTTTTAGAATTAAATTATTATTAAATATAGAAAAATGTGATTTTCCTGTGAATTTTTTAAGTAGTAATATTTTTAGTAATATGAAAATCTTCATTGAAAACTTTCTTAAATTTTATATTTACCAATCAACAATAATAGTTCATAAAAAATATGAAATATCCTAACACATATTTCTAATAAAATATAAATAATAGTTCATAAAAAATATGAAAATATCCTAACACATATTTCTAATAAAATATAAATATAAATCTATGGATCAAGTTTAACGTTTTTAAAATTTGAATAACAATTGAAATCTTATTTCCTTTTAGAGAAATTTTGGAATGTGAAATTGTAGCAAGTGTAACTTGCCTAAATTTACTAATTTAGTACCTAATTGTTGAAGGAAGTTGATGTAACAGGTCAAAGGAACAGGTTCGGTGAAGCTGTGTGACGAGTTAAAGTTTGATTTAGTGTAACTCAAACTCTAACTCGTCACACAGCTTCACCGAACATGTTTCTTTGACCTGTTCCATCAGCTTCCTTCAACACTAATCACCTCTCTTCTCATCATTTTTCATTATTACGGAATTATCAAAACTAAACTTATCTCGGATATATAGCGTTAAAATTAAGTATAATTTGTTTTAGGTAAACTATATTTAAATGGATTCGCATATATCTGATTCTTTTGCTCGTCTTCGCCTATTTTGCTCGCCTCTCACACTATCCTCTTTCATCCGCCTCTCTCCCTGTAACTGATATCTCAAATAACATGTTTCTAGTGATTACATGTATTTGGATTCATATTCTAACTTGCTTGCTTCCTCGTATCTAGCTCAGCCTCTTCTGTTATAGAGTACATGGTATTAAAAATACATGTATCTAGGTATATTTGACTTATAATCTGTATAAAATTATTGCTAGTGAACAATATTAATTAT
>CM040618.1:7259950-7306453 GCA_022817965.1 Solanum lycopersicoides
TTTCAGTGTATAGCTTTATCGAATAATTGGAATGACTCTATTAATTTATAATAAAAGTGGAAAAAGTTTTCAAACCAAAACGAATAACTTTATGTAAATATATTTTATACACCTATGTAAAATTTAATATATAAATATGTTTTTAATATTTTTTAAATATAAATATAACCTAGATCCTAGATACTATAATAGATATTCATCAAATAATACGGTTAATTCTATTCTTGCAAGAACTCCTATTAAATATATATAATCAAATAATAAGGTAACAAGATTTTACATTCTGGACATCTTGGTGAAGAATTCATGTGACATACTTATGAAATAAATATTTTAATAATAGGATACTTTGAGATAACACTTTAAAATTTTGCAAACCCTAAATCTTGAAGGAAAATTCAAAAATAAAATGAATCGTATAAGTATAAAAAAAAAATCAAATATGATTAAGATAATTTTTAAAAAATCTAACTTTAATTATATATTATAAAATACTCAAAAAGAGATGATATAATTTTTTTTAAAAATAATTGATTAAACCCTCCCTTTTGACACCGGTGACTACAATATATCTTAATTCATTTATCAAACAATTTTCCCGAATTATTTCTTTCTAGCTATCACTTTATTTTCGAACAAAACAATAACCAATGTAAACATTATAAATTATTTAAAAAATTTAAATTAAACCATACCTAAGCCAAATAAAATTGTTCTATTGAATCGATTTAATTCGATTTTTCTAATTAAATAGATTTTTGTTTAAGCTATAAACATCCCCTACCACAGTATAGAAAATTATCAAATAAATATCATATTTGATTTTATATACAAATAACTCATTTTTCTAAAACATATACTCCCTCCGATTAATAAAGAATGTCCATATTTTCTTTTTAGTTTATTTAAAAAGGAATGATCTCTTTTCTTTTTTAAACAATCCAACTGTAACTTTCTACGTGACATGTTTAAAACCACAAGATTAAATAGCATTTTGGTATATTTTACATAACTTTAATTTAGAACCACAAGATTAAAAAGTCTTTCTTTTTTTTCTTTAAACTCTGTTCTAAGTCAAATTAGGCCAATTTTTGAAACGGAGGGAGTATTTCTTATCCGACCACCAATTAATCACCAATTAATCGAAGTATGCAAATATTCCACACCATATTCAGTCGAAACAAGCAAAAACAGTCCATTCTTATTTTACATAAAATGAAAAATCACACACAAAAAAAAGGCTCTTAAACAGAACAACACAATACTTAATAGATTACATTTTCTAATTTCTTCGTAAATTCGAAAACTCAGAAACAAATTTCTACCTCCTCCCTTTTCCTCGATTACGTCTTCTACTGTTTCTTCTGTTTCCTGTACTACTTGCCGTTGTAGCAGATTTTCCAAACATACTCCACACATCCATTGCTGTATCAACCGCGTAACTTACAGTATTAAACACACCAATAATCTTATGGAATATCTCTTTATTATCATAATTTTGATCTTCCGAAGTATGATTTACATTTCCCTCTTGCAATAACGATTCGTACATGTAGAGCAAAGAACAAGCAGTTGAAAAATCAGGTAGAGGTGACTGCGATGAGATTCTGTTCTGGTAAGACGAGTATTGAGGAGAAGGCAAACCGGCGAGAAGTTGCAGTACCAAATCTGAATCTGATAAAGGATTTTCGGTAGCGGATAGAGAATCGGCTATCGATTTCAAATTTTTGATGTACGATTCGATGGTGTCCAGATCCCCTTTTCCGGTGCTGTGAAATTGCATTTTCAGTTGTTGAATTGTGATAGTTTTTGCATCTTTCGAACTCGAATCGATAGTCGATGATGGAAATGGAATACTCGTTGTTGATTCCATTGATTATTGAAATGAATATTTTTTTGTGTGTTTATTTTGTGGAGATGAATGATGTTATATGTAACAGAATATATAACTAACTGTTAAAAAATAAAATGGAAGAAAAAAAAAAATTTACATAGTTAATGACATAAATGACCTTGTTTTATTATTTTTTCTAGAATAGTATAGAAGGTTCATAGAATTTATCCATGTGACTTAAGCAACTGAAGAGCAAAATGATTATCAATATTTCGATTCCTCAAGTCGATATAAGTATGGAAGTAGTTATAACAAGCAGTTTATTTTTGAGAAAAAATGAATTTATTGATTGCATTAGATTTATCTATTTTTTCTTAGTTATAAAGTTGAAGTGTGTATTCACAAATATTGTTATAATTACACTATTTTGTGAGTCCAACTGTAGTTCTTTTTTAGACAATTCTTTATTTTCTGAACAAGGATTAGAACGAATAACTATAATGAGGAATTTATCTTTGACGATAGTATCATGTAAAATTGAATATTTATGATTTTATTTGTATAGATATTATGTATCATTTCATAATTTATATTATATTTGTGCGAACAGAAATTTTATATTAATAGCTCAAAAATTAGATAAGATATAATCATACATATTCAGACAAAACAAACGATTTAACACATTGTAAAAATATTTCAAACTGGTTGTACCCAACAATATTCCCTTTTTTTGTGTTATATTGTATGGTATGTTTTATTAAATAGATCTTTCGAATATATTATTTATTTTTTATGTCTATACAATACACACATTTGAAGATAAAGTTATAAGTGAATATCAATTATCAATCGAATATCGTTCGCTGAAAAATTAGACGATTTAGATATATAAGTAAAATATTCTTTATTATTTTAAAACAAATAAATTTGCGATTGAAGTTAGATTTAAACTGGACAAGAGGTGAAGTTAGATTTTATGTGCTACTATCTATATTCAATAAATAATAACAATAATTTTATTAAATCACCTTTATTAAATATTAGTTATCTAAACATTAAAAATAAATACTTTCTCCATTTCAAAAAGAATGACCTAGTTTGACTTGGAACGGAATTTAAGAAAAGAAAGAAGACTTTTTAATCTTGTGGTTCTAAATTAAAGTTATGTCAAATGTATCAAAATGCCCTTTAATCTTGTGGTCTTAAATATGTCACGTCGAAAGTTAAAGTTAAAGTGTTGCAAAAAAAGGAAAGGGATCATTCTTTTTTAAATAAAATAAAAAGGAAATAGAAACATTCTTTTTGAAAAGGAGGGAGTAGTATTTAATACTATGAGTAAAATAGATCCAAATGAAAATTATTCATTGATTTTCATAAACTGAAAAAGTATTACTCAAACCATCCACTTTTAATTGTCATGTTGTGTTTTTCCAAAATCAATTTGATAAATTATTAAAATCAAATTAGATAATATTAATTTGATATTTTAAATAAAAAATTTAGATACTTAAAACTATATGAAAAATATTATAATTTGATATGTTTTACATATTAATATAATAAAACAGTACAACATAAAATATTAATCAAATTTTTTATCATTTGACCCTAAAAATTTTTTATAGCAATTAAAAGTAAATAAGAAAATATTTAATATTCTAAAATAGTATAATAAATAAATAAAAATAGAGGTCGACGTAATTATTATAACTCAACTAAAATAGAGTAACACAAGTCAAAGTACTCGACTACTTCGTAGACTTAGGTCTTCATTAAAAACATTGAAACCTAACTCAATTAAATGGTGGTACCCTACTTAGCAAGCAAGGAAGGAATATTTTCATTAACACTTTCCAAGTACCTACTTACCTCTTGAATGTGAGTAATTATAGTGTACTTTTTATTGTTACTATTAAATTTATTTATCGATGAAAATTAGAATGGCATATATATATTAGTGTCTGATATTGATATTAAAATTAAATTAAATTTTGAAAGTTACTTCTAGAAGATCCGACACCCCATTTTAAGTTTTATATTTGAGATTTCTAATTAAAAATAAAGTACTATCAAATATCTTATTACAATTAATGCTAATGCTATTAAGCTATTGATATATATTTGAAGGCACAATATTGATAAATTGTATATCTTATGTTTCTTTTGTAAATAAATATTTGTGATTATAAATATTTAATACATAATTTTATAAAAAATTTACTAATCAATAATAGTAGTAATGGTTATTTTTTTAACATAACTTTTCTACATGACACAACCAACTTTTTAAGTGTTGAAATGGTAAAATTTAAAATAACAAGTCTTTAAAGAAATATAAACTTATGAATAAAGTTTTACGTTAAAAAAAATTGTGATTCGGAACTTTTAAGTAGGCGTTTGGCCAAGATATGGTATCGTGAGATGAAATCAGCGTTTGGATATGCGATTTTACGTTGATTCTATCTCATGATTCCATATCATAAGATGTGATTCCATATTCTCCAAAAACCATGATATGGAATCATATAGAAATATCATATCATGATTTGAGAAATTTTAATACAAAAATTGATCCACAAGTTTATATTTTGTTAAAACCACCCTACATTTATATCTATTAACAATTTATTTCACATGCAAATAAAATTTATAATCACATCATTACTTTTTAAAATTCATTCTTCTCATCGACATAAAATTTATTATTCTCACTAATATATAGTCACTTTAACTCACACTTCACGATTGTTGAGTAATAAAATCTTGAAGATCACGTGAAAGGTGCTTCATTTTTACTCAAATATATTGATGAAACATATTAGTTAAGTGGAGAACAAATAGTTTTGTAATAATTTATGATACGATTTTATACTTTTATGTTTATTTGATAAGATTGAAAAGACAATTTGGGCATTTTTAACAGTTTTAAAACTTATGAGATTTCTATGTTTATTAGAAAATATACAACACCAACGCATTTCCAAACAAAACTTTAATTTTATCTCATAATACGATATCATGATTTCGTATCATAATACTGTATCGCATAGCCAAACGGGCCCTAAATCAATTTTTTTTTTTTTGGCGAATTTAAAATTTGAATATCGTCTCTAATAATTACCAATTTGAAATCTTTAACTTTATATTATATATTCAAATACTAGTTAGGGGTTTAATATATTATTTAAAATAATTTAATAAAATATACCTTTAATTTTTTATTTTTTTAAAAATAATGAAACTGGACAACAAACTTATATATTAATATATCCTTTACTTTACAATTAAGGATCCAAAGTGGTACGATGAGAGATGACACATTGTTGTTTTCCCTTTTTTTAAGGACCAGCTTTATTAGTGGAAGACTGGAAGAAAAGTATAGATGCATAGGGCAAAGTGAGTAAAGTAAAATTGGCACTTTCTTTTTTGGTTTGTGGGAATAAAATTGCCTTTTTCTTTTTATTATCCTTGTGGTTTGTCTATTTAATTTCTATCAGAAAAATAATTCTGAATGTTTGGGTATTTATTTATTTTGATCCTTAATATATTTTATTTAATTAAAAGAATCTTTAATGTATTATAAAAAAAATATTTTGAAATTTTGTTTTAAATAAAAAAAAATAGTAAATTTTGTTAGAGAAAGTAGAGATTATCATGTAGTTTTTCTTGGAGCTAACAAAAAGGACGATATGGTAAATTTTATTAGCACCCTAAGGTCTAAGGTCCACAATCAAATTTTTAAATATTTCTTAAAAATAAATTTGTTAGGATTAAAGTAAATGATCATAATTTGTTATACATCAAAAATCATTTCAGTCAAATGAAATATTAGAAACTAAAATAAAGAATTACTCATATTATCCCTTCTTATATTATTCACACTTCTTACCTATGTTTGTGTGAATGCATGTAAATCAAAGTTATGATCGAGACATCAAACTAGGACTATTCTCTTCAATTAATCTTAGTCTCTTATGGGGAGTAATTGATCTTTTACCAAAAAATATCCCTTCATGGGGCGGAGCTAGGTGAAGTTTGTGAATTCGAATGAAAACCTTATATTTGTACAAGAAAATTATGTAATAATTTGTAAACCCCTAAAAAAAATAATTGACACCTCAATTATAAGTAAAAATAAAATAAAATTAGAACGCTCAAACTCTTTATACCGGCTACGCCTTTGCCTTTCATACCATACACACCTCCAAAGGAAAATCAAAATATTGCAAAACACAAGCAAAATTTGTGTTGAACTTTAACTTCAAATCATATTGCATATCATACATCTCAAGACAAACTTTTAAACAGATCTAACAATTCGAACTACTACTATTATTTAAGCGATCATACGAGAAATCAACTCGATTAATTACTTGCGGGGTACCGTTTGCCAAATTTTCCAGCCAGCAACAGCAGTAATTGCACCAACAACAATCACCCTGGATGCACTCACAGTACCAACTGCACCAACAACAGTACCCAATGTACCAACTGCAGCACAGACAGTACCCACTGCACCAACAACAGCAACAGCAATTCCCAATGTATCAATTACAGTATGAAACGTATCAGCTGTACAAAAACCAGACGATTTCTCTGCACCAGCAACCCCAGCATCATCTTTATATCATATTGAATATTCAAACAAAACTTTAATTTCATCTCATGATACGATATCATGATATCATATCGCATAGCCAAACGAATCCTAAATCAGTAATTTTTTTGGCGAATTTAAAATTTGAATATCGTCTCAAATAATTACCAATTTGAAATCTTTAACTTTATATTATATATTCAAATACTAGTTAGGGGTTTAACATTATTTAAAATAATTTAATAAAATATACCTTTAATTTTTTTTAAATAATGGAACTGGACAACAAACTTATATATTATATATCCTTTACTTTACAATTAAGGATCCAAAGTGGTACGATGAGAGATGACACATTGTTCTTATCCTTTTTTTAAGGACCAGCTTTATTAGTGGAAGAAAAGTATAGATGCATAGGGCAAAGTGAGTCAAGTAAAATTGGCACTTTCTTTTTATTTTCCTTGTGGTTTGTCTATTTAATTTCTATCACAAAAATGATTCTGAATGTATGGGTGTTGATTTATTTTGATGTTTAATATATTTTATTTAATTAAAATGATCTTTTATATATTATAGAACTTTTTATTTTGGACTTTGGAATATTTTATTTAATTAAAATGATCTTTTATATATTATCGAAGAATCGTTTGCTCTGACCTGTAATAATAATAAGTCCTCTTGCATGCACAACATGGAAGAAGCTTGTTCGAAAATGGGGAGAGGACACATTGATGAGATTGTGTTTTTGAAGGGTGAATATTGAGTAGGTAAACCAGCAAGAAGTTGCAAAACCATGTCTGAATTTGAGATTGGACAGTTGATTTCTGCTAGAGAATTGGCTATGGATTTCAATTTTTGCACATAGGATTCGATGTTTTCGAGATCCCCTTTTCAGGTACTGTTAAATTGAATTTTAAGTTGAACTTGCCTGATCTGATCATCATCTTCAACTGAGATTGTGGAACTGTTATCAGATTCATCTTTTCGAAAACTCATTGTTAATGCTTCTCACTCTTCTTCCTTACTTTCTCTCTCTATCTGTTTTTTCTGATATAAAATGAAGACCATATGAACAAAATGGTCCTTATGCTTAAATAGTAGGGGTTCAAAATAGTTTCAATATCATTATACGGTCAAGTTTAGTAGTCCTTCCGATTAAATAATTTATGTTTGATTAAAAATTTATTTATGAATGTTAAAAAAGTGAAATATTTTTATATATTTATAAATTACGTAAAATATTATAAGTCGTGATAATTGATAATTTAATATATTTAAAAGATACTATAAAAAATTTATGATAAATATTCAATTTGTTTAATTTTTAAAATTCAAAAAATGTTACATAAATTGATATAGAGAGTGTATGAGTTAATATCAAGAAAGTCGCAAAGGGTTCGTTTGGTTAGAAAATAAGATTAGTTTACCAAATGACTCATTTTGATGCAAGTCACTTAAATACTGACATATAAATAATTTCTCTGTCCATCTTTACTTATTTACTATAAAAATTTGGGATATCCAACAATATTATCACTATATAAAATCAATGAATAATTAATCGTGTTGTGTCTATTGTACTCTTGCTATTAAATACCATTCACTTAAATAATTTTTGAGATATAACAAATCATACTTTAAAATTATCTTTAGACAAAATTATTTAAGAGCCTATTGGACATTATCGTTGGGAGGCTAAAATTACATTAATAAGGAACACCCTTATTAAAAATTACAGTGAATAAGTTTTTTTTCCTATTGGAAAAAAGAGAAAAATTTCTGTTCCTAAATAAATAAATAAACACAAGAGGAAATTATTTTTTTAATACTAAAATAGCTCTTCCATATATACCTATTTCTTAATATATTTCTTATCAATTAATTAAGATATCTCTTTAGTTTGATTATGTTTCATTCAAAAAAAAAAAAAAATTATGTTAATATATTATTATTTTGTATTTTATATTTTATAAATTATTTTATGTTTTATTTTACAGAGTTAGAAATAAAATAATAGTAACAATATTTTTTTTGTGGGATTTAAAAAATGAAGGGCTTTATTTATGTTTGTGGTGAATGTTTCGTATACAGTGATTTTATTTGTGGAGTAATTTTTAAAAGTATTTTGCTTGATATTTTAATTATATTTAAATCATCACTTTAATACATATACAAACATGAAGTCAATCCACATAATTAATGTATAATGTTAATTGTAAATAGTAATTATAACAAAATATAGCTATGATAAGTAATTAAATAGTAAAAGTTTCCTATTAATAATGCAAGTGAATTTAAAACATGTATTAGCAATGATTAAAGGGTCCATTAACCTTAAAACCTTCTTGTTACATGCATCCTCTATTAATATGCAAGAGTGAATAAGCACACAATTCTCGACGTGTGTGCTTCCCGAAAGTTTGCACTATGTTCTAGGGCAAATAAGTCATTTAATCGTGACAGCTTGTAAATTAAATAGGTGTTTGGCCATGTGATACTATATCACGATATAATATCGTAAGATAAAAATAACGTTTGAATATGCGATTTTACGTTGATTTCATCTCATAATTTCATATCATAAATGTGATACCATATTCTCTAAAAACCATGATATGGAAATATCGGATCATGATTTGAGTTATTTTAATACAAAATTCGATCCATAAGTTTATATTTTTTTAAAACAACCCCACATTTATATCTACTAACCATTTATTTCACATGTAAATAAAATTTATAATCATTCATTACTTTTTAAAATTCATTATTCTCATCGACATAAATTTTATTATTCTCACTAATATATAGTCACTTTAACTCACACTTCAATTCACGATTGTTGAGTAATAAAATCTTGAAGAGCCCGTGATAGATGTTTCATTTTTATTCAAATATATTGATAAAACATATTATTTAAGTGAGGAACAAATAACTTTGTAATAATTTACTATACAATATAATTTTTTGGTTATTTGATAAGATTGAATAGACAATTAGGGCTATTTTAACAGTTTTAAAACTTATGATATTTTTATGTTTATGAAAAAATATACAACACCAAAATATCATATTGAATATTCAAACGAAACTTCAATTTCATCTCATGATACGATATCATAATAGCATATCGCATAGCCAAACGAATCCTAAATCAGTATTTTTTTTGGCGAATTTAAAAATTGAATATCTTCTCAAATAATAACCAATTTGAAATCTTTAACTTTATATTATATATCCAAAAGAGAATTTGAATGTATTCAAGATGGGATAAATATGTATTCAAGAGAGGATATGAAGGTATCTGAGAAAAGATATTGATGTGTCTAATAGATGATAGGAATGTATATGAGAGGAAATTTTTGTATTTTTTTTAAATAGTAGAAAATTTTAGAAATTATAATAAAATAAGATATTAATATAGCTAATTATTTTTAACTTAAAATTAAAAAAAATAATTAATTATATTTGGGTAGTGAACATGCCTTCAATTATCTAGTACTATAATAGATACTCCATTAAACAATACGGTAAAATTCATACTTGCAAACACTCCTATTAAATATATATGGTCAAATACTAAGGTAACAAGATTTTACATTCTGGACATCTTGGTGAAGAATTCATATGACATACTTATGAAAGAAATATTTTAATAATAGAATATTTTGAGATGATACTCTAATAGTATGCAAACCCCAAAACTTGAAGGAAAATTCAAAATTAACTGAATCATATAAATATATAAAAAAAAAACAATATGATTAAGATAATTTTAAAAAAAATATAATTTTAATTATATATTATAAAATACTCAAAAAGAGATGATATAATTGTTTTTTAAAATAATTGATTAAACCCTCCCTTTTGACACCCGTGACTGCAATAGATCTATCAACAATTTTCCCAAATTATTTCTTTCTAGTTATCACTTTATTTTCGAACAAAACAATAACCAATGTAAATGTTATAAATTGTTTAAAAAATTTAAATTAACCATACCTAAGCCAAATAAAATTGTTTTATTGAATCGATTTAATTCGATTTTTCTAATTGAATAGATTTTTGTTTAAACTATAAACATCCCCTACCACACTAGAAAATTTGTCAAAATAAATATCATATTTAATTTTATGTACAAATAACTCATTTTTCTAAAACATATATATCTTATCCGACCATCAAAACAATCGAAGTATGCAAGTATTCAACACCATATTCAGTCGTAACAAGAAAAAACAGTCGATTCTTATTTTACATAAAATGAAAAATCTCACACACAAAAAAAAAAAAAACTTAAACAGAGCAAAACAATACTTATCGATTACATTTTTCTAATTTCTTCGTAAATTCGAAAACTCAGAAACGAATTTCTACCTCCTCCCTTTTCCTCGATTACGTCTTCTACTGTTTCTTCAGTTTCCTGTACTACTTGCCGTTGTAGCAGATTTTCCAAACATACTCCACACATCCATTGTTGTACCAACCACTTCAATATGATTATTTTAAAAGGCATAATACATATATTGGACCCTAAACTTGGCTTCAAATTTTAACTTTGACCTCAAATTTCTTAGTGCACAAATAGACACTTTAACTATACTATCTTTCACCAAATAAACACGCGATTCCTACCTGGCAAAATGCGTGAAATACACGCATTCTGCGCGAGTGAGAGGTAATTTTGTAGGCTCAAAACGATAAAAAATTGCTAAAATGACAATTCTACCCTTAATTAGTACATAAATTGGACCCTTAACTTGGCTTCAAATTATAACTTTGACCTTTAACTTTGTTTGTGCACAAATAGGCACTTTAACTATCCAAAACTTAAAAAAAAAAAAAAAAAACTCGGATCCTACATGGCAAAATACGTAAAATTCACTCAAATTAGGCGCGTCAGATGTAAAAATCGAGGGGCCAACAGTAAAAAAATACTGAAATGACAATTAAACTCTCTTTCTAATTTTTCAACAATTTCCCCTCTTTTTTGCATTATTTGTTGTTAATTGCAAAATGCAAGTGACATTTAATTAGTTTTCCACGTCAGATCAGGTGTGTAACACGCGTTTTGATTCAAATATTCGCATATTTTTTTGTTTAAATTTCGGATAGTTAAAGTGTCTCTTTGTGCACTATCAAAGTTAAAGGTCAAAGTTATAATTTGAAGCCAAGTTAAGGGTCCAATTTATGTATTATGCTTAAAAAAATACGTGTAAATTTTTTAATTAGTTGGCAGCCACTGATTGGCTTACTAATACGCGTGGAAGCGTTTGCATTTCACGCATATTGGTTCCAAAATCGCGTGTTTATTTATTGAAAGATAGGATAGTTAAAGTGCCTATTTGTACATTATGAAAGTTTGAGATCAAACTTAAAATTTGAAATCAAGTTTATGGTCTAATATATGTATTATGCCATTTTAAAATATGGGCAATTGGTAATAGTAATGACTAACGATAATGATTATGTGCTCATTATAAGAAAATTTTGAACTATATTAGAATTTTTCTGAGGATTAGTATGAAAATCCGTATAAAATTTATTTTCGTGCAAATTATTATATTAATCACCAGAAAAATCTCCATGTAATTTACAGATTTCTTATGGTGATTGATCTAGGATAATATTGATTATTGACCGTGGACAGTGATGATAAATCGTAGTTGAAAGTGGTGACGGCTGATAAATAGCAGTTGGATGATACTACTAATAACTAATTGGAATGGTGAATTGTGATGGTTGTTAGCGATATATAATATTACTTAGATTATCGTGATTAGTGAATGTAACAATGTTGGTGGTGATGGTTGCAATTTGATCACGATGATTTTGATGGTTGTGGTTGGACTAAGGATGATAGATAATGGTGATTGATAAGGAGAATAATTATAGCTGAGATTTTGTTAACAGCGATATCAAAATAAAAATTAATGTAAAAAGAGATGGTGAGCGAGGATAGTTATTGCTGAAATTTCACAATAATGTTTGCTTATTGTACTTTTTGTTAATTTTTTTCGCATACTATTAATTTATCATTAACACTTGTTTATCACTCTTTTAATTAAGAAGTTTTCAAGATCCACCAACTATTTCAACTAACTTCTACAATAATAAAAAAAGAATTACCAATAACATTGGCTCCGTATGATTTCATTAAAAGACAAAACAATCACTATTTTATAATCTATTTTGTTTATTAGTCTGTGACAGCTATTTTCTCGAAGCAATCCTTAAACTCATGTTCCTCCATCTTTTTGGTTGCATACGTGATTTGAATTTATTTTAATTTTATTTTCAACGTGTATAAGATTATAAAATTTACAAATATTATAATATATTTTATTTTTAATCTATAAGATTCAAATTTTTTTAAATATTTTTTTATGATCGTGGTGTTTGAATGATTTTTTTGAACGCCCTTACTAATTTCAAGGATACATTTTTCACCAACATGTATTAAATAATTTTTTCTACCTCTGCGGAAAATTACTTCATTGATCATAAGCAATACCTTTTAATACTTTTTATTTTTTTAAAATTTCCTATAAATTAAATTAAATAGATCAAATAAATTTAAACGAAAAAGTATTTGATTAGTAGACTTCTGTTGCGGTCTTCTTTTTTATATGTAAGGACGACGCTTCACTTCAATTATTAAACTAAAGTTGATGGGGACTGCAATTGATCTTAGTGCATTTATTAATTTCTTTTTCCTTTTTATTTTTTGGTTAATGCGTTTTCAATTATTCCTTTAAATATATAATAATAAAATAATTACCTTGTTGTTAAGAATAATCTTTGCCCGTTTCTGTGTAGCAAAGAGTTACTTTAATTTTTAATTTGAAAAGTTTCACGGTCATAGACAAGAAGACAAGAAATTGAATAAATCGTAACATTCGTAATGATCAGTTTTAAAGTAGATTTCAGGAAAAAAAAACTCCTAAATTAATTTGTAGACTTCTGTTGTAGTCTTTCTTTTATTAGGAGCTAAGCTTCACTTTAATTATTATTAATCTAAAGTTGATGGGGACTGAAATTATGAGTATAAGAAATAGATCGAATATATAATTGTACGAATTAAGTTACATTATCTTTTAAGAAAGTTGTGGATTTTTGAATCAGTGTATAGCTGTATCGAATAATTGAAATGATTCTTTTAATTTTTATAATAAAAGTGGAAAAAGTTTCAAACCAAAATGAATACTTTACATGTAAATATATTTTATACACTAACAATATGTAAAATTTGATATATAAATATATTTTTAATATTTTTTAAATATAAATATAACCTAGGTCCTACATACTATAATAGAAATCTCATCAAACAACACGATAAAATTTATGATAGCAAGCACTCTTATTAAATATAGGGGTAATCCATCGGTGACCCCTTAAAGTTGACATCAACTTTCACTTGGACACTCTAACAAGACTTAATTCATTTTAAACACCTCGTGTCAAACCACATGTGTCATTTTAACACTATTTATATTTTCAAAATCACATTTTAAGAGCTACATTCAGACGCCTGTTATGTGAAAAAATAAACAAATTAGTATCTGACATGTGGATTTTTTTATTTTTTTTAAAAAAGTCAATTTTACTTTCTTTTTTCAATTTTCTTTTTTCCAGATCCCAAACCCATGCCCACATCTCTTTTCTTCTTTCTTCTTTCTTCTTGTGCTTCCTTCCCCTTTTCATTTGTTCTTCCTCATAAAAAAGGCAAGAACATAGGTTAATTCACAAAATAAAATACGTTGGAGAATAAGGAAATCATATCAAATCAAAAAAAAATTGTATGACATTTAGAAAATTATTTATTGTGCTACTATGATTGAGTTTCACAATGAAGGATATGTAAAATAAATATATTTTTTTTTCATTGGAGGTTGTTCTTTATATATTTTTTTCCCTTGAAATCAATTTAATTTCGTAATTTCAATGGAGAAAGTAAGAATGTAAATCAGTTTTTCCATTTGAAAGAAGTTGATTTCTTTTTTTGTTTCCTTGAAATCGATTTTGTTTTTGAATATGAATCAAGCAAATTTGATTTTCAAAGAAAATGGAAGAATCAAAGCGTGTAACCTAGAAAAGTATTGTAGAATTTTCTTAAAAGTTGTGTGGTGATGGAGGATGGTAGAAGGTGAAGAAGATGGAAGGGAGAAAACAAGGAAGAAGAAGTAGAAAAAAATATTTACAAAAAAAGTCAAAATATTTATATAAAAACGTGTTTGACGCTCTTAAAATTCGTGTAGTACACGTACTATGCTTAGTAAGCGAAAAGTGTCAAAATGATACAATAAGACACGATATGAAATGTCTAAAATAAACAAAGCTTAGTTAAAATGTCTAACTGAAAATTCGTGCCAACTTTAAGGGTCATACGCCTTAAATATATATGATCAAATAATAAGATAACAAAATTTTACATTCTGAACATTTTGGTGAAGAATTCAAGTGACATACTTATCAAAGAAATATTTTAATAATAAAATACTTTGATATGATACTCTAAAAGTTTACATACCCCAAATCATGAAGGAAAATTCAAAAATTAACTGAATCGTACAAATATAAAAATAATAATCAATATGATTAACATAATTTTTTTTAAAAATCTAACTTTAATTATATGTTATAAAATACTCAAAAAGAGATGATATGATTTTCTTAAAAAATTAATTGATTAACCCTCCCTTTTGACACTCGTGACCTGCAATACATCTTAAATTCATTTATCAAATAATTTTCCCAAATTATTTCTTTCTACTTATCACTTTATTTTCGAACAAAACAATAACCAATGTAAACATTATAAATTATTTAAAAAATTTAAATTAAACCATACCTAAGCCAAATAAAATTGTTCTATTGAATCGACTTAATTCAATTTTTCTAATTGAATAGATTTTTGTTTAAACTATAAACATCCCCTTCCACAGTATGGAAAATTATCAAATAAATATCATATTTGATTTTATATACAAATAACTCATTTTTGTAAAACACATATTTCTTATCCGGATCACCAAACAATCGAAGTATGCAAATATTCAACACACAAGCAAAAACAGTCCATTCTTATTTTATATAAAATAAAAAATCACCCCACACACGCAAAAAAAAAAAACTCTTAAACAGAGCAACACAATACTTGTAGATTACATTTTCTAATTTCTTCGTAAATTCGAAAACTCAGAAACAAATTTCTACCTCGTCCCTTTTCCTCGATTACGTCTTCTAATATATATATATTAGTGTTTGATATTGATACTAAAATTTAATTAAAGTGACTTCTAGAAGATCCGACATCTCATTTTAAGCTTTCTATTTGAGATTTCTAATTAAAAATAAAGTACTCTCAAATATCGTATTACAATTAATGCTAATGATATTAAGATATTGATATATATTTGAAGGCACAATATTGATAAATTGTATATCTTATGTTTCTTTTGTAAATAAACATTTGTGATTATTAATATTCAATACATAATTTTATAAAAAATTTACTAATCAATAACAGTAGTAATGGTTATTTTTAACATAACTTTCCTACATGACACAAGCAAATTTTTTAATGTTTGAAATGGTAAAATTTAAAATAACAAGTCTTTAAAGAAATATAAACTTATGAATAAAGTTTTACGTTAAAAAAAATTGTGATTCGGAACTTTTAAGTAGGCGTTTGGCCTCGATATGATATCGTGAGACGAAATAAGCGTTTAGACGTTTAATTTTACGCTGATTTCATCTCATGATTCCATATCATGATATGTGATTTCATATTCTCCAAAAATCATGATATGGAATCATATAGAAATATCATACATATATCATGATTTGAGAAATTTTAATACAAAAATTGATCCACAAGTTTATATTTTGTTAAAACAATCAACATTTATATCTACTAACAATTTATTTCACATGCAAATAAAATTTATAATCACATCATTATTTTTTAAAATTCATTATTCTCACTAATATATAGTCATTTTAACTCACAATTCAATTCACGATTGTTGAGTAATAAAATCTTGAAGAGCCCGTGAAAGATGTTTCATTTTTACTCAAATATATTGATGAAACATATTACTTAAGTGGAGAACAAATAGCTTTGTAATAATTTATTAAACGATTTTATATTTTTTTATTTATTTGATAAGATTGAATAGACAATTAGGGCTATTTTAACAGTTTTAAAACTTATGAGATTTTTATGTTTATTAAAAAAATATACAATACCAAAATTTCATATTGCATTTTCAAACAAAACTTTAATTTCATCTCATGATACGATATCATGATATCATATCGCATAGCCAAACGAATCCTAAATAAGTATTTTTTTTGGCGAATTTAAAATTTGAATATCGTCTCAAATAATTACCAATTTGAAATCTTTAACTTTATATTATATATTCAAATACTAGTTAGGGGTTTAACATTATTTAAAATAATTTAATAAAATATACCTTTAATTTTTTTTAAATAATGGAACTGGACAACAAACTTATATATTATATATCCTTTACTTTACAATTAAGGATCCAAAGTGGTACGATGAGAGATGACACATTGTTCTTATCCTTTTTTTAAGGACCAGCTTTATTAGTGGAAGAAAAGTATAGATGCATAGGGCAAAGTGAGTCAAGTAAAATTGGCACTTTCTTTTTATTTTCCTTGTGGTTTGTCTATTTAATTTCTATCAGAAAAATGATTCTGAATGTATGGGTGTTGATTTATTTTGATGTTTAATATATTTTATTTAATTAAAATGATCTTTTATATATTATAGAACTTTTTATTTTGGACTTTGGAATATTTTACTTAATTAAAATTATTTTTAATATATAACAAATATTTATATTTTAAATAAGAGAAAATAGTAAATTTTGTTAGAGAAAATATAGAGAATGTTTAATACTTTCACTATTCGTTATTGTTTGTCCGGATAAGATCATACTGATTTAGTTAACTTCTACCCATTAAAATATCTAACTTTGATAGTCGTTTGATAAAGTGTATAAGAATAATATTTAATATTTTTCACCTTTACTGTTAAAGGTCAGGATAAGATATGCACAATTTTTAGAAAAAAACTAATATAAAATATAATTTGCCTAATATTACCATATTATTAATCATTATTAAAATGGTTTGAACTTTTTAAAAACGGTTAAAAGCAATTTTTTCATATTAAAATAATCTTATAACCTTAAAAATATTTTTTTTTCACATTAAGGGCATGATTGAAAAAGTGATTAATTATTTAAATTAATTTCAGATAATTATTTTTAGCTAACGTTTAGCTATTAATTTCTAAATATTCTTGACAAATATTATTTGAGTGAAAATTCACCATGTAATTTAACTTTGACAATATTAAACACTAGCTTTTGCTACATAGAATTATACTAAACCTTGACCTTAATAGAAAAACAAATAAATATTGCTGTGTTCAGTATGATCATTTTTTATTGATTATTTATTTTAAAATTAAGTTTGCATGTAGTATTTTATAGGCATAATACATAAATATTATCCTTAACTTGCTGTCAGTTGGTAATTATGACTTTTAATTTTGGTGTGAATAAATAGATACTTTAACAAATAAACACATTCATCCTACATGCATCATACATGACAATCTTATGTCCTTCATGACGCCATACATGTCATTTAGGACATGTGTGTCTATGTATTCAATTTTATACAAATTTAAATAATACTTATGCACACTTAAAATTGAAAAATATAATTATCCGTTAAAGACAAATTAAAAAAAATATATTTATGTATTATTCCTATTTTATATTGATTATATCCTTGCGATCTTTTAATCTACCTTATTTTCACATCCACTCAATGTAGCCCCCATCCCAACCATTCCATACCCACATCTTTTATAAATAATATTTATCCAAATTCTATATAAATAACTTTAACCTATTATATTTTTACATCATTACATGTATATCAAACATAAAAGTTAAATAAATTACTTTTTCAAAGTATATCTTCTTAACCTAACAACTTTTTTGCTTTAGGAAGTTGTACGGAGCCAATAACATTTTATATGCAACACCTTATAGTTTATTTTTTCATTCGATATTTAAAACTCATATTAAATTTTGAATTAAATTTAAATTTATTTTACATGGTCTATTTAAGAATAACACTTTCAATAATTTTCTTTTTATTTTTAAAGTTCAATCTCAAAACCTTTAATTAAAATTAATAACTTTCACTAATACATTAGAACTCACGTTGACGCAACACTTTATTGTTAGTTGTTACATAGAACTTGGGTGGAATTTGCATTCCAATATGAAAAGTGGATAGACCAAAAAGACAAAAATATGTCTATTTTCATTATAGTTTTCATATTCCTTCAGATCTAAAGACCAAGTCAGCTCATTTTCAATCAATCAGTATGACTTACTTCACGAGTAAGCTAATTCATATATTATATTCTCCTTTTTCGATTTATATCATATTTATATGAACTGATAAGGAATTTAAGAAATAAATAACTATTTTTAAAATTCATTATAAACACATTTAATATTTTGATCTCAACATAAATAGCAATATTACATTCTGTAAAAAACTTTAAAATGAAGACAATTAGTTAAAATTTACAGTTTAAATAAATATAAGATATTTATATAAATTTAAATCATTTTATTAAAACTATAAATAATATAAAGTTAAGCTATTTCTTATTATAAAAAAATAAATAATGAGATAGAAAAAACTATTATCTTTCTTTAGAATGTGAGGAAAGAAAAAAGATCACGTAAATTTTTTTTTTAAAAAAAATATAGTGTAAGGAAATTTGAGGCACCACAAAGTTGATGTTCTCAACAGTACATTACTTGATTTCACCCACCAATAAAGTTGCTAAAAAAGAAAAAGTTAACCAATAATGTTCTCTCATCGTACTACTTTAAATCTTTTATCGTAAATTACAAAATATACCAATAAAATGTTGCTATCCAGTCCCTCATTTTCTCCCTATAAACTTTTTCATATATAATTTTATAGTGCTAAAGCACTTAACGAGTTTTGTAGTAGGTGGACATGATATGATATATATCGAATTATAATATTATATTAAAAAATTTAATATTGTGATTTTGATTATGATATATGATATATATTATATATTTTTTAATATTTCATATTTAGAAATAGTATATTAGAATACCGAATATCATAGTGAAATATAGTTACATAATAAATATATGTTTAATGTGTCAAACCAAACAATGCATAAAAATAATTATGTATAATTAATACAAACATAACTAATATATGCATCGTTAATGCAAGTATTACTACTCTCTCCGTTCACTTTTATTTGTCATGTTATGCTTTTCGAAAGTCAATTTAATTAATTTTTAAAGTTAAATTAGATTACATTAATTCGATATATACCATATCATGTCCACTACTTTTGCTATATAGAAGTATACTAAACCTTGACCTTAATAGAAAAAGGCTGAACCCAGGAGCCCCTTAAAATTAGCACCAATTTTTTACCTAGACGCCTCAAGTAGGTTTTATTCATTTTAAACACTTCAAGTAGAGGTTTGTTATGTCGTTTTAGCACCTTTTTTATAATCAGCTAAAAGTACAAATTAAAAGGTGACATGTGGCATTTAAATGTAAAAATAATAATTTTAAAATAAATTATTAAATAACAACTAATTTTTCAGCAAAAATAAATAAATAAAATCACCTATTTTCTGCCATCCCATCTCACCTTGTATCACCCCATACCTATCCCATCTGCTTTACGTCCCTTCTGCCTCCCCAACTCTACAACCATTATTTTTTGTTCTTCTTCCAATTATTTTTTTTAAAATTTTTTATTAGATGTTAGGTTTTTTTCAATTAATTTTGAAAATTATATATGACATTCTTCTAACTTTTTTGAGAAAAAATGTGTCTTGTTCTAAAAAATCTTTTTAAATGTTAGTGTGATGATTCTTAAAAATTTTGTTCTTATAAATATTTTTAAAATTAGTGTTTTAAGTTTTTTTTCTTCTTCATATTTTGTAAGATTTTTTATCATGAATTTTCATGGTGGAAGGTGAAATAAGTGGTAGGGCTAAAAAGTGAAGAAGAAGGGGAAAAANCAGTTCACAATTTTCATAGCATCAACTCTTCAAAATCATTTAACAAATTACACAACCTTAACTATAACTCAATATTAAAAATCACCAACTTTCACAAAAGGCACTCAGAATACTCAGAATATAGCAACACACAAGATCAAGTTCGTCAAATAGAGGTAATCAAATATCAAGTACTTCCCAACCATCAATAAAACACATAATCATCAAGAATGAAGAATGTCATGGATGCAATGCAATATGACACCATGAAGTGATATGCCTCAGAATACCAATTTCTCTCTCAACCGTATATACATGATACTCCTCGGAAATACATCGAGAGTTCATGACCCATGGGGGACTCGCGATGTCCATATACCGACACGGACGATCTCCACGTGTCTGTGCGGACGATCTCAACGCACTATCATAAATCAAACAAATTCGCACGGACGATCTCCACGTGCCCAAATCATAATCATAACTTTTCTATCGCACGGACGATCTCCACGTGCCCAAAATAATCATAACTCGATCTCAACACGGATGATCTCCACGTGTTAGACCCTTACTCATACCCAGTCTCATGTCAATGCATGTGCACAATATGATATCAAATAAAGGAGATGATGCAACATCTCAATAAACCAAATGTCGCTATGACATATAATCACCTCAATTATCACATTTATACGGGTTCAGTAAAGAACATAATCACACATAATAAATCAAATCAATAATATTTCAGTTAATGCCCATATGCTTTGGCATTCTCGAATTACAATCAACATTCTATAGTAATAAATCTTCCAATTGTAACACTGGTACTCGTACCATTCACAACACATCACATACAAACAAATAATCACATCGTCTTTTATTACCCCCTTTTATCATTATAATTAATCAATGTGGACAAGTCAACCCATCACCAAGTCCCATTACTTCCAAACATATACCACAAGGAAAACACGTATTTCATACACTTAGCAAGGGTTTAGAAATTCACTTGCCTCAATCAATCAAGAATTTACTCCGGGACTTGAGCCTTCCCCTTTCATTGGACTTCCAACTCAAAACAATCTAATCCAATAAATAACCACAATTAGATTCCAAAACTAACAACACTCATATTACTATGTGTTTTTGCCTTAAACAAAACTTCACCTAAATTTATATCAAGTTCCTAAATCTTGAGGCCAATTAATATTTCTACTCTCATATTTCTAAATTTCAAGTGTAGGATTAAGTCATAATTTCTATAAACACTACAACCCAAAAGCTTTCATTTAATATATATATAATTACACATCTTAATATATCACATTTGGATCTTAGTATGATAACCACAATACAAAATCCTACCCAACAATCGATTAAGCCACCAATAACCTTCAGAGTCAATATCTTAAACTGGCATACATTATATCAAAAAGAATTATCAAAATTCTAGGATTTCCAATGGTTAAACTCGTCAAGATCATATTTCATATCTTTCAAGTCTATGACTACTTAATTTACTACATATTTTCTCACAATTTCTTTTCAAATTACAGCACATAAATGACAGTGAGCTAGCTGCTTTCTCAAATCAAAATATAAACAAAACATACATAACCTTAGTCTATTATATTATTACATATATATAATTTCCAATGATAATTACTTAAAATACTAATTATTGCCACAATGTATCATTCTTTAAAAATGTCCATACTAATTGCCAGAATCCACGTGCACAATAACCCTTCAAAGTCAATTTTCCCTTTTTTCCTATTTCACCACTAATTATTTCAATTATAATAGAATTTCACATTTATGCATGTATACAAAATTATCATTTAAGACTTTAGTTCTTACCTGATGTACCTTGGCCGCCGATCTGGTTATGCAGAGGTTATGAAATTTAATCGGGAGGTTTCCTGTTTGTTTTATTATTATTATTATTATATAAAAAATGACCTAAAATGATAGAGGGTATTAACTTAATATTTTGACTTGACCCATTAATCACCAATTTAATAAATTATTTAATATATACCCATTATTTAAATAATTGCAGTTATCGAATAAATTTGATTTTTTTTTTAATTAACTTCACCGACTAATTATAAATGACTCGGGACAACTATCGGGAGGGTTAAAACTATAATTTTTATGAAAATTTCTAAAGATGACTTTTCGGGTCATTACATTAAACCATACTTTAAAATTATCTTTAGACAAAATTGTTTAAGAGCCTATTGGACATTATCGTTAGGTGGCTAAAATTACATTAATAAGGAACACCTTTATTGAAAAATAAAGTGATTGATAAATCTTTAAAAATAGCTTTTAAATGGAACTAGAATAAGTTTTTTTCCTATTGGAAAAAAGAGAAAAATTTATGTTTCTTAAAAAAAAAAAAAAAAGAGGAAATTATCTTTTCTAATACTAAAATAGCTCTTCCATATATACATGTTTATTAATATATTCCTTATCAATTAATCAAAGATATCTCTTCAGTTTGATTAAGTTTTTTTATTTATTTATTTACGTTTATATATTATTATTTTGTATTTTATATTTTATAAATTATTTTATGTTTTATTTTACATAATTAGAAATAAAATAATAGTAACAATATATTTGTGGGATTAAAAAAATGAAGGGCTTTATTTATTAATTTTCTAACAGTGATTTAATTTAATAATTTAGTATTTTGCTTGATATTTTAATTATATTTAAATCATCATGTTAATACATATACAAACATGACTAATTATACAAACTCGAAGTCAATCCACATAATTAATGTATAATGTTAATCGTGAATGATAATTATAACAAACTATATCTATGATGAGTAATTAAATAATATAAGTTCACTTAACCACATAATTTTTCCTATTAATAATGTAAGTGAATTTAAAACATGTATTAGCAGTGATTAAAGGGTCCATTACACCTTAAAACCTTCTTGTTACATGCATCCTCTACTAATATGCAAGAGTGAATAAGCACACACGTCTCCCGAAAATATCCATTAAGTTCTAGGGCAATTAAGTCATTTAAGGTTAATCGTAACGGCTTGTAAATTAAGTAGGCGTTTGGTCATTTGATATCATATCATGATATGATATCGTGAGATGAAATCAACGTTTGGACATGCGCTTTTACGCTAATTTCATCTCATGACTCCATATCATGAATGTGATACCATATTCTCCAAAAACCATGATATAGAATCATATGGAAATACCGTATCATGATTTGAGTTATTTTAATACAAAAATCGATCCACAAGTTTATATTTTGTTAAAACAACCCCACATTTATATCTACTAACCATTTATTTCACATGTAAATAAAATATCATTACTTTTAAAAATTTATTATTCTTACCGATATTTTCACCAACATATAATCACTTTGACTCACACTTCACGATTGTTGATTAATAAAATCTTGAAGAGCCCATGAAAGATATTTCATTTTTCAAATATATCAATGAAACAATTACTTAAGTGGAGAAAAATAACTTTATAATCATTTATTATACGATTGAATGATTTTTTTTATTTGATAATATTGAATAAATAATTGGGTTATTTTAACAGTTTTAGAACTTATAAGAGTTTTATGTTTTATTAAAAAATATACAACACCAAAATTCCATATCGTATGTCCAAATAAAACTTCAATTTCATTTCATGATTCCATATCATGATCTCATATCGCATGGCCAAACAGACTGAGAGTCTCAGAATATCACATTTGCCACATATATTATTTTAAAAAATACGTTAAAATATTATAAAATAACTGCCAACAAAATCATAAAATTAAAACGAAAAATAATCTTAACACAGAAGCAATCAAAAGAATAACCTTATCCAAGTGAATGGAAAATTAAAGGGAATGAATTTAATCAATTGTAGTCCCCACCAAGTACCAACTTTGCTAAAAAATTGTACTGATTTTCTCAAAAAAAAAAAAAAAGAGTCAAAGTTGTAAAATAAAATAAAAATTGATAATGAAGATTATATATTATGGTAAAGGGGATAATATTGTTGATTAACATTACTTAGACGGTTAGAAATAGCTATTGATTTGGATCTACCCATGTAAACAAAAATTAATTAGGTTTTGTTAGTCTTTAAACTTGTCTTCTTCCTATATGTTAAATAAAATGTATAAATACATCATTATAAACATAGTAAAAAAAATATTTTTTAACCATAATTTGACGATTAGGGTTTATTAAGAAAATACTTTGCATCTTCAAGAAGATATTTAAGTTGTAAACAAAGGAAATTCACCTGTTTCGTGAGGATTTCCGACAATCATTACAACTAGTCACATATAATTGTTGTATATTTGATTTTATTAAAGAAAAACTCACAAATCTTCTAAATACAAAAGCAAATGTCAAACGATAAATTATTTAATTTGAATCAACACGCAAGGAATATGAATCAAATATTATATTGATGGTTATCACGATTTCTAGTATTTACGTACATTAAATATTATATCAACCTTTTTATTTTGGGGGAAAGTTTTTTCGTATTCAATCTTGTTCATAGAGAGAAAATATAAAAGCAAGTGGGATTTGATTGTACATAAACAAAGTACTGAAAATAGCAGCTTGATCCATATTTAGGTAAATCATTTGTCACCTGATTAGCTTAGTAATTAAAGAATATAATCTGCAATTATCGATAGTATTGGTATAATTATGATCGTTATGCGTTATTCAACATGTTAACGAACATCTAAACCAATCGAGATCTAATTAATCAATCCACTTCATATAAACGATGAGAATATTGAAATGAAAAGTGAAACTTAAACCCCCAAAAGAAAAAGAAAAAAAAAGAAATTTTTTGTAGAACTTTAAATGAGTGTTTGATCATGTATTATTTTGATTTAAAAAAAAAAACAATTTTCATTTTGAAGTAGAAAAAATGATTTTTGAATAATAGAGTTGTGTTCAATCACGAATATAAATTAGAACTGTTTTTAATCTTTTAAAAGTTATTTGGAATAAATTTTTTTTTTACAGAATTTCAAATTCTAGAAAATTCTGAAATTCAACTACAAGTCACATTTCAAAATTTTATAGCCAAACATATTTTATTGAAAAAAATTCATGGTCAAACACATCCTCCACAACATCTCAAAATACATAATATTCCCTTAATTTCAACATTTTGGTCATATTTTAACTTGTTACAAATTAAAAAAATCATAATTTTAAGTATATCATATATAAAATTGAAACTAAAGAGTTGTTTACATTTTGTTAAAAAACATACTAAAATATTTAAGATAAATAAATTAAAACAGAAAAAAAATACTAGATAGCATCTCTAACTTCGCTCACACAAACCGAAGATGCAATTACATAAACTCTATCCATATACCATACTCATAATTTCAAATCTCGAAATAAAATCGCACGTCTAAACACCCACTTTTAATTACATGTATTAATAATTTACTTGCGTGCTATCGCCTGCCAAATTTTCCAGCCAGCCGAAGCCACAACACTCACTGCACCAACAACAGCACTCACTGATCCAAGTGCATTTACCGCAGAATCAAAATTCTCTGCGCTGTAAAAACTAGACGACTGCTCCTCTTCATCCTATAATTACGAACGATAAAATTATTTCATGAAAATATAAATTAAATTCGTAAAATTTTAATTTTGAATCGATTTTTTTTACCTTTAGTAATTTGTCTTGTTGCATGTAGACCATGGAACAAGCGTCTTCAAAATTTGGAAGAGGCCACTTTGATGATATTGTGTTTTTGATTGGCAAGTATTGAATTGGCAAACCAGCAAGAAGTTGCAATACCATATCTGAATCTGAGATCGGACTGTTGATTTCTGCTAGAGAATTGGCTATGGTTTTCAATTTATTCACATAGGATTCGATGTTTTCGAGATCCTCTTTTTTGGTATTGTGAAATTGAATTTTAAGTTGAGTCCTCTTGATGTTATTATCTTCATCTGGATTTGTGGAACCATTAGATTCATCTTTTCGAAAACTCATTTTAAGTTAATGTTTCTACTTGAGTGAACTCTGCTACTATATCTCTCTCTGTTTTTTCTTATTCTCTGAGTATACTTCCACACATTAAAATATATAACCTTTGTGGAATCATTTGGCAGTGTATAACAATAATGTTTAATACTTTCACTATTCGTTATTATTTGTCAGGATAAGATCATACTGATTTAGTTAACTTCTACCCATTAAAATATCTAATATTCGTTATTATTTGTCAGGATAAGATCATACTGATTTAGTTAACTTCTACCCATTAAAATATCTAACTTTGATAGTCGTTTGATAAAGCGTATAAGAATAATATTTAATATTTTCACTTTTACTGTTAAAGGTCAGGATAAGATATGCACAATTTTTAAAAAAAAACTAATATAAGATATAATTTGCCTAATATTACCATACTATTAATCATTATTAAAATGGTTTGAACTTTTTAAAAACGGTTAAAAGCAATTTTTTCATATTAAAATAATCTTATAACTTTAAAAATATTTTTTTTTCACATTAAGGGCATGATTGAAAAAGTGACTAATTATTTAAATTAATTTCGAATAACTATTTTTAGCTAATATTTAGCTATAAATTTCTAATTATTCTTGGCAAATATTATTTGGGTGTAATTTCACGTTGTAATTTAACTTTGACAATATTGAACACTAGCTTTTGCTACATAGAATTATACTAAACCTTGACCTTAATAGAAAAACAAATAAATATTGGTGTGTTCAGTATGATCATTTTTTATTGATTATTTATTTTAAAATTAAGTTTGCATGTAGTATTTTATAAGCATAATATATAAATATTATCCTTAATTTGCTATCAGTTGGTAATTATGATCTTTAATTTTGGGTGTGAATAAATAAATATTTTAACAAATAGACACATTCATCCTACATGCATCATGCATGACAATCTTATGTCGTTCATGACGCCATAGATGTCATGTAGAAAATGTGTCTATGTGTTCAATTTTATATAAATTTAAGTAATATTTATGCACATTTAAAATTGAGGAATATAATTATCCGTTAAAGACAAATTTAAAAAATCATATTTATGCATTATTCCTATTTTATATTGATTATATCCTTTCGATCTTTTAATCTACCTTATTTTCACATCCACCCATTGTAGCCCCCATCCCAACATTCCACACCCACATCTTTTATAAATAATGGGTGTGTTTGGTAGGGAGGAAAATGTTTTCCTAGAAAATGTTTTCCAGGAAAATAAGTAGATTTTGGACTTATTTTCTCATGTTTGATTGATGAGTAGAAAATATTTTCCGGAAATGATTTTTAGTGTTTGATTTATGAATGAAAAATGTTTCTGAGAGACATCTTTTATTTTTATTAAAATAAAAAATAATTTATGAATTTGAAAAAAAAATATTATTTTGGCGTGGTGGGGTGGGAGTGGGTGGGGTGGGGTGGGTGGGGGGGTAGTGGGTAGGAGTGTGATTTTTTTTTTAAAAGTTGATAGTATTTTTAAAAAATAAAATTATTTTTTTTGGGGAGTTGGGGGTGGGGGTGGGGGTGGGGGTGGGGGGTTGGAGTTTAAAAATAAATTTTTTAAGTTGAAAATATTTAAATAAAGCAAAATTAATTTTATGGGAGGGGCTGGGGTTTTGGGGGGGTGGTCGGTAGTGGGTGGGGGGTTAGTGATCGGGTGAAAAAATAAAATTTTAAAATTGAAAATATTTTTTTAAAATGGATGTTTTTCCAAAAAAAAATGTAATTTGAAATTGGAGGAGAGTTTTGGAAAATGTTTTCCTTAATTTTTTAAGGGAAGTCATTTTCCTTAATTTTGAGGAAAATGAGTTGATTTGGAAAACATTTTCCCAAAATTTTATCCCAACCAAACATGAAAAAATTGGAAAACCTTCATACCAAACACACTCAATATTTATCCAAATTCTATATAAATAACTTTAACCTATTATATATTTACATCATTACATGTATATCAAACATAAAGTTAAATAAATTACTTTTTCAAAGTATATCTTCTTAACCTAACAATTTTTTTGCTTTCGGAAGTTGTACGGAGCCAATAACATTTTATATGCAACACCTTATAGTTTATTTTTTCATTCGATATTTAAAGCTCATATTAAATTTTGAATTAAATTTAAATTTATTTTACATGTCTATTTAAGAATAACACTTTCAATAATTTTCTTTTTATTTTTAAAGTTCAATCTCAAAACCTTTAATTAAAATTAATAACTTCCACTAATACATTAGAACTCACGTTGACGCAACACTTTATTGTTAGTTGTTACATAGAACTTGCGTGGAATTTGCATTCCAATATGAAAAGTGGATAGACCAAAAAGACAAAAATATGTCTATTTTCATTATAGTTTTCATATTCCCTCAGATCTAAAGACCAAGTCAGCTCATTTTCAATCAATCAGTATGACTTACTTCAAGAGTAAGCTAATTCATATATTATATTCTCCTTTTTTGATTTATATCATATTTATATGAACTGATAAGGAATTTAAGAAATAAATAACTATTTTTAAAATTCATTATAAACACATTTAATATTTTGATCTCAATATAAATAGCAATATTACATTCTGTAACTTTAAAATGAAGACAATAAGTTAAAATTTACAGTTTAAATAAATATAAGATATTTATATAAATTTAAATCATTTTATTAAAACTATAAATAATATAAAGTTAAGCTATTTCTTATTATATAAAAATAAATAATGAGATAGAAAAAACTATTATCTTTCTTTAGAATGTGAGGAAAGAAAAAAAGATCACGTAAATTAAAAAAAAAAAAAATATAGTGTAAGGAAATTTGAGGCACCACAAAGTTGATGTTCTCAACAGTACATTACTTGATTTCACCCACCAATAAAGTTGCTAAAAAAGAAAAAGTTAACCAATAATGTTCTCTCATCGTACTACTTTAAATCTTTTATCGTAAATTACAAAATATACCAATAAAATGTTGCTATCCAGTCCCTCATTTTCTCCCTATAAACTTTTTCATATATAATTTTATAGTGCTAAAGCACTTAACGAGTTTTGTAGTAGGTGAACATGATATGATATATATCGAATTATAATATTATATTAAAAAATTTAATATTGTGATTTTGATTATGATATATGATATATATTATAATTTTTTTGATATTTGATATTTAGAAATAGTATATTAGAATACCGAATATCATAGTGAAATATAGTTACATAATAAATATATGTTTAATGTGTCAAATCAAACAATGCATAAAAATAATTATATATAATTAATACAAACATAACTAATATATGCATAGTTAATGCAAGTATTACTACTCTCTCCGTTCACTTTTATTTGTCATGTTATGCTTTTCGAAAGTCAATTTGATTAATTTTTAAAGTTCAATTAGATTACATTAATTTGATATATACCATATCATGTCCACTACTTTTGCTATATAGAAGTATACTAAACCTTGACCTTAATAGAAAAAGGCTGAACCCAGCAGCCCCTTAAAATTAGCATCAATTTTTTCCTTAGACGCTTCAAGTAAGTTTTATTCATTTTAAACACTTCAAGTAGAGGTTTGTTATGTCGTTTTAGCACCTTTTTTATAATCAGCTAAAAGTACAAATTAAAAGGTGACATGTGGCATTTAAATGTAAAAATAATAATTTTAAAATAAATTATTAAATAACAACTAATTTTTCAGCAAAAATAAATAAATAAAATCACCTATTTTCTGCTATCCCATCCCACCTTGTATCACCCCATCCCTATCCCATCTGCTTTACGTCCCTTCTGCCTCCCCAACTCTACAACCATTTTTTTTTGTTCTTCTTCCAATTATTTTTTTTAAAAATATTATTAGATGTTAGGTTTTTTTCAATTAATTTTGAAAATTATATATGACATTCTTCTAACTTTTTTGAGAAAAAATGTGTCTTGTTCTAAAAAATCTTTTTAAATGTTAGTGTGATGATTCTTAAAAATTTTGTTCTTATAAATATTTTTAAAATTAGTGTTTTAAGTTTTTTTTTTTCTTCATATTTTGTAAGATTTTTTATCATGAATTTTCATGGTGAAAGGTGAAATAAGTGGTAGGGCTAAAAAGTGAAGAAGAAGGAAAAAAATTCAAAAAAATTCAAAAAAGAATCCCTCATGCGCTCAAAATAGGTGCATCACGCGTAATATGTCAAATTAATAAAAAGTATTAAAATGACACAGCAAGACTCAACATGAAATGTATAAAATGAATAAAGCATAATTGAGATGTCTAATTAAAAATTAGAGTGTGTTTGGTATGATGTTTTTCAATTTTCTCATGTTTGGTTGGGACAAAATCTTGGAAAATATTTTCCAAATCAACTTATTTTCCTCAAAATTAAAGAAAATGACTTTCCTTCAAAAATTAAGGAAAACATTTTCCAAACTCTCCTTCAATTTCAAATTATATTTTTTTTGGGGGAAAAACGTCAATTTTAAAAAAATATTTTTTTCAATTTCAAATTTTTTTTTCCATCTGATCCCTGACCCCCCTTCCACCCACCCACCAGCCTCCCCAATCCCAACCACTCTCCAAAAAATTAATTTTGCTTTTTAAAAATATTTTCAACTTCAAATTTTTATTTTAAAACTCTTATACCCCTCAACCCGCCACCCACCCAACCCCCCAAAAAATTAATTTTGTTTTTTAAAAATAATATCAACTTTAAATTTTTATTTTTTCACTCCTACCCGCTCCCTCTGCCTCATCCACGACCCCCACCCCCACCCCCCCCCCCAAAAAAAATAATTTTATTTTTAAAAAATATTTTTAATTTCATAAATTATTTTTTACTATAGTAAAAATAAAAGATGTCTCTCAAAAACATTTTTCATTCATAAATCAAACACTAAAAATCATTTCCGGAAAATATTTTCTACTCACCAATCAAACATGAGAAAATAAGTCCAAAATCTACTTGTTTTTCAGGAAACATTTTCTATACCAAACACACCCTTAATGTCAATTTTAGAGCGCTATCGATGTATTCACAAATAGATATAGGTCACTAACGTTTCTGTTGGATTAGTGCTTCCGTAATTATTCCTTTGATTACTTTGGTGCTAAGAAAAAGATAGTGTCTTTCAACAACAGGATGTGAATGATTTAGATCAACAACTTTATATTATATTTATTTATTGCATGTATTTAAAGTTAGATTTTTTTTTAACCATCTCAATTATCTTGATTTTATTTTATTTTTTATGTCTTAATTATTTTCATTCGTCCTTTGTTGCATTTATTTTAGGATTTGTAGGCATTCTTGCCCCTACTATTTGTCAATTTTGGTCTAAGAAACCCATATTTACTTGGATCCGATTAGTTGGTTGTGTATCGGTCGGTTCGGTTAAAAATTTATCGATTTACCTTATTGGTTATTGATTTGTAAAGATGTTAAACTGTTATAAAACCAATAAGATATTGACTTATCGGTTATTGATTGACCGTTAAAATTTTGACACACAAAAAAACATTGAAAATTACTTAGAAACAAGGTGACAAATCAAATGAACCATGAACATGAGTTCACAAGTTACATTTTGCTTCAAAAACCAACACTTTTACATTGTTGAATAATCAAAAGTTTGAGACAATAAGAAATAAAAATATGAAACTAAGTTCTAACTTAAGAACTTCATACACAAAAGTGATATATAAATATAATTATTTAATTTGTTATCAGGTTATCAAATAACCGGTTAAGAAAAAACTTCAAATCATTAAAAATCAATAACCCAACACCAAAAAATTTCAAAACCGTTATCAAAATCGCTAAATGAATAATTCGTTAATGTACCTATTTCCGCTATTCCGGGTTCTTATTGAGCGTAGCGAAATCAAGGTTGATGATAAAGTCAGCGAAGTTTCCATGGTGTTCTACCTTCGCGTGACGGAATAAGGCAGCCAGAAGCGACGTGCAGTCGCGGTCGAAGCTTGGCTCTAGCCGATAGGCTAGCTGTAAGCTTGGCTACAGCGAAGCGCTTACCAAGCGTGAAGGAAAGGGCCTTCGCCACTTGAGCTAAATCGATAACTTTTTTTGAAGTTCGAGATATCAATTTCAGTTCAATTTTAAACCATCCTATAAACCCAACTGCTAAAGACTCTTGCAACAAGCTTTACAATAGTTGAATTCTAATTTAAGTAAACAAATACAAGTTTGTATAGATCGAATTTCTCCAACTCCTCCAAGCTAATGTACTACAATTGCTATAATGCATAAACACATTTTTTTAATTTAAACTTATATAAATTTAAATAAATACATAAATAAAATTCACGTGACATACACTCATTGTATTATAACATGAATTGTAGTACATTGTTAGCAATCGAGATCAAGTTGAAAAATAGATTCATGTATTATAATACTATTTTCCAGCAGAATTGCGAGTAGAAGATCCTCCTCTGCCTCCGCCTCCGCCTCTGCCTCTGCCTCTGTTATTGTTTCCCCTTCCTCTTCCTGCTGTAGATCCTTTGTTCGTATTTCTTGGACCTGGAGTCGCCTTTATTTGTGTTCCTGAAGAACCACTACCCCACCAGAGTCTACTTATCGCATTACAAGTATCTCTTACTATTGGAACAGCACTCTTCACTGTATTTGTTATATCATGGATCATCTCCAGAGTACTCTTACCAGTATTACCATTACTGTTTTCTCCGGTGGATGGAGGCGGAGGAGGAGGAGGAATTGATGTTGTTTTCTCGTATTTGTAAAGCATGGAACAAGCCTCTGAGAAATTTGGAAGAGGTAACTGAGACGAAATCGTGTTTTTGAAGAGCAAGTATGGAGAATGAGGCAAACCAGCTAGAAGTTGCAAAACCAAATCTGGATCTGAAATTGGATTGCCGATTGCCGTTACAGAATCAGCTATGGATTTTAATTTTTTGATATATGAATCTATGGTTTCGAGATCCCCTTTTCTGGTGCCGTGAAATTGCATTTTGAGTTGTTGAGATATAACTATTGCTTCATCTTTTGAATTTGAAGAAGAAGTAACAGTTTTCTCTGATGGAGTATTCATTTTTTTTTTTCTCACTACTTTTGAGTGAACTTTCTCTACGTGATATTGTGAACTTTCTCTACCTATTGTGATATTGTGTTCTGTGGATGGTGTAATAAGGGGAAGTATTTTTTTTTAAGTATATAAAGTTTATGAAAGTCTTTCTTTAATGTTTAAATTTGGTCTCAATTATTAAAATTAATAATTGACAAGCATTTAAAAGGTAGGGCGTGAGGCGAGATGTTTTATATAGTTTGAGATACGGTGCGTAAGTCTCATGGATCTACGGGGCATAGTCTCATGTATATTCAAATTTATAGTTTTATTACTAATATAATAAGTAAATGTAAACTTTTTACTGAATTATGATTTTAATTTGAGATAAACACTAATAATCAATAATGAAGAAAAAAATATTATAATTATCGTTTGAGAAATATCATTAATCAAATAATAAAAATATGATTTAAAGCAAAAATAAAATTAAAAAATAAAAATGCCTGATACTTTTTTATGTGCAAGACTTACGCTTCAAATTTTAGGACTTACGCCTTATGGATCTACGTTTTCAATTAACGCCCTTGAGTGTTTTTGGTACACCCCGCCTTGAGACTCGCAACAAAAACGTTTTTTAAACACTGTTGACACGTATAAAATATACTATAAAATAAGATAAAAGGGATAAATATACTTATCAATTTTAGGATTTAGGGCCGATATATTTCCGTTAAAAAAATATATACATATTCTTATCGTCTAACAAATGATAGTATATATTTACTCTCTATCTAAATAGTCTGAATTAAGAAAAATATCATAAAACTGGTTTTATCATTTCCAAAGTGTTATTTAAACATGCATTTTATTTTATGATTGAATAGAAGAGGGATTAACTAAAAAAGAACGTGAGTTACATAAATTGGGATGAAGTAAGTTTTTCTGTGCCATGCGACATATTAGGGATAAATAGTTTCAAAAATCCATATTTATTAAGGAGATAATTAAGATTTGTTATAATTTAGGGGTAAGTAGTTTCAAAAATCAATATTTGAAGAAGTAATTAACCTTTTTTTGTAGTTCAGATGTGCATTTAATAAATTCTATTGTATCGTGAGGTTTAAATTCATATATTAGGTAATGATAAAAAGACTCATATTTAACAAACGATCTCACACCAAATCGTTATTTTAATATTTTCTTCCTCATTTTGTCTTAATTTATTATTTAATAATCATATTTTATTTTTTACCCTATATTTTCATAATAGCTCTAGCCCATACCCTATTTTTCTAGTTAAGTTTATTATTTAAATAATGGATATGTAACATTATGTAACAACAGAGAACAATACAATCTATCCAAAAATTATATTCATTAAAAAAAGAGGAAAAGACAGAAATCACATACTTTTAAGGCAAAATTACCATTTGTCTCTTATAAGTTTATAATTACAGAACTTCCTCAAATTGATACAATAATATAAGCGTTGATACACTAATCTGATGCGCGAGATACATTATTCATTAAGTAAGATACATTATATTTTATATATGATACACTAATCTAATGTACATTTTATACATGATACACTAATCTGATGCGCGAGATACATTAATTAGATGTGTGAAAATGAGGGATTTCGGAGATTTGTAAAACTAATAGGGTCAGGGGATAATGGTAATAAGAATACTTAAAAGTGAGATTTCGGTCATTTTTTCTTAAAACAATACAACACAACACAATATGATACGATACAATACAATAAAACGCAATACAACACAATACCATACAATCCAATAGAACACAACACAACACAACATACCACAACACAACATGATACAACACAATACGATACGATACATACGATACGATAAACATTTGTATCTTTATCTTTACTTATCTTAGTGCCCTAGCTTATACTAGTACTAGAGTTCACTTGCATTTAAGCTTTTCAGTGATGTAATTACTACATTACTTGCGTGAGAGCCCCTGCCAAATTTTAAATCCAGCAAAAGTCACAAGGCACATTGCCTTAATTGCAAGCCCCAAATGACCAAATGCACCTGCCGTAGAAGCCACTGAGCCCACTGCCGTGGAAATGGAAACATTCAGTTTAGCTGCTCCATCTATTAAATCACCCATTTTACCTGTTGTATCAACCACATCACCAAATCTATTAATTTTTTCTAGCGCAGCACCGATACGATGCTCCGACGATGGTTCTGCATCAACAATACCGCGAGGATCCTGTCATTAATGTATAAATATTCATTAGGCTGAACTCATAAACAGATCCCTAAACTTGTTGGTTTTTTTCCCTTCAGATACCTCAACTAACCCATTTTTCTATTGAATCATTGAACTACTCATAATTTGTTCCTTTTAAAACTGTTGGCTGATTTTGATCGGCTTTTCTTTTGTAAATGACTTCAATTGTATTCGTATTGTAATGATTTTGATTGAAGGAATGAAGACGAAATGTGTGTTAGTCTCATTGGTTTTCTAATGTGTTCGAATGACTGAAGTAAAACACAATTATTCTCAAATAATTTCACTATCAATTGGACTAATGAGTTGTAGGAACAATATATGTATTTTCTATCGATACCTCTCAGAAAATCTCGTTCCACATCAACCAACTGTGTTTAAAAAGAACAAATTATGGGTGGTTTAATGATTTAATGAAAAAATAGCATAGTTGAGGACTTGAGGTACCTGAGGAGAAAAACCAATAAGTTTAGGGACCTGTTTATATATTTGACCTATTCGTTAAAATTGCAATAAACAATAAATTTGAAACTATAGCTTGATAATTTAAAAGTTTAAATCTTCAATTCGCCTCGTACCTTCAGGTACCTGTACAACACGTAGCAAACCTCATCAAAAGTGGGGAGAGGACGCTTTGATGATATTGTTTGCTTGATGAATGAATATCCATTCTTTTCACAAATAGCCAAAAGTCGTAACACCATGTTTGAATCTGATATAGAGATGCCGTCCGTCGCAAGAGAATTGGCTACCATGGACTTCATTTTCTTCACAAAGGACTTGAAATCGATGGTCTCCATATCTACCGTGAAATTGAATTTTCAGTTTAAATTATGAAAATAGTAAAGATCTAAAGCTTAATAATAAGGTAAGACAAAAGGAGTATTAAAAGGTCGTCATAAATATCACGAAAGTTGAAAGAAATTTACAACTCTAAAATTGGTGGTTGAGATTAAATAAGGGTTATTTAGGCTCTTTTATTAGTCGGTGGCTTTTAGTTTTTTTGCATGATTTACTTCTATTATGAAATTAAAATTGCTTTTAGTCACGTTTGTTTATGTATCATTCTTCAGAATATACAAATACATATGTATAATATATAATTATCTAATTGATATATATATATATATATATAATTCACCTCTTTCCTACTCTTTGCCCTCTCTCACTCGTCGCTTTCCCCTCTCTCCCAGTCTCGCTCGTCTCTTTCCTCCCTATAACATGTAGCTACAAATTGTAATTATCAAACTATAGTTATGAAGAATAATTAAGCTATTTTTGAATGACTATATGTGAAAGCTTTTTTTTTCTTTCAATATCCCCTTCTATTTCTTAAAGTATAAATTATAGGAATCACATAGTGTAAGATCTAAATTACATCATATCCCTACTAATTTTTAATTTACAAAAATCCCTTAAAAATGAGATAACCGGATACATATCTATCGTCCGGATACATTATATGTGATACATTATAAACAACTTTTTGTTGAACTTACAAAGGAACAAATCAGGTAAAATTTATTTTTACTTATTTTAATTTCCTTGATTAATACGCCTAAATATATTTTACTTATTTTAATCTCCTTGATTAACGCCTAACTTATTCTTATCAGTCCATATCACAATAGGTAACAAATTCACAAATATCAAATTATTAATTTACATCTTCTTCATTGAACAACCACTAATGTCAAAAAAGTGATAATATTCAAAGAAGTTGCAGGTACAAAGAGATGAATATACCGATTTTGTTGAGATATTCAAAAAAATTGGATGAACAAGGTGAGTTATGAAGGTTACAAAATTGATGAAATCTCTAATTCCTTCTTATTTTGCTTGGTATATTTGTATTTTGTCCATTCAAAATTGATAAGATTCAAGATAAATATTTTCATCTTATTGAGTCATTTGGGAGTCTGGAAAACTGAGATTAGATATGAACGATATCAAAGTGAAAGTGAAGCAAATGTATAAGGATAAAATAATTTTAATGGGTGTAACGGCAAAATACAAAATAAAATAAAATTTCAATTTCCGAATTAAAAGATCTAACAAAGAAAGGTTTGTGATTTTGTAGCATTGTGTTGTATCAAATCATCTGCTACATTATGTGTTGTAGGTTTATACATTATATATTTTGTACTTTGTATATGTTTTGCATATATTGGTGTTTGTATTTGAATTGCAATGTGTGTTTAGTAGAATTTATCAGTGCATGTGTTGTAAGTTTGAAAATATATAGTGATTTGTTTGTGATAAATTATTTTGTATATGAATAAATTGGTAAAGCTATATTATTTGTTGCAAGTTGATACATTATATATCTTTTTATTAGATACATTATATAATAATAAGCTTTCCCTGTACGTGTTGAATTTTGTAATATGATTTTTTTATGTGTTTTCAATAATGTATCGGATACATTTGATGTAAGTTGTAAGTGTATCGTTCTATAGGAGAGTGTCGTAATAACTTAATTTTATGATTTGTATCAATTTTTTTATTTATAAGACACAATTATTAAATTGTGTACAATATAGATGGGTATGTATCTTGTTGTTCTATTGTGCTTTCTTATATAATATTTATGTGATACATGAGTTAGTAGTCGTTTTGTAAGGTATCTGATATAATTGAAATTATGTATTGGTCAATTCACGAGTCTATTTTGAAAGTAATTGTGTTGCCACTGAGATACAAGTGGATGCCTGGACGGTCAAAAGGAAGAAAAATGCAAATGAAAAGCTAACAACAAACACAAACTGTTGTGGACAAGAAGGTCACAACAGACGGACTTGTACTTATTTTCTAAAGATGATTGGCATAGACTTTTTGATAGATTTTTTTAGAATACATTGATGTTTCACTTTGTACTTTTTAATTCAATATTTTTCCACTATAACAAGCATAGACATTTCAATGTATTGTGTTTTTATGTATTTCCAATACAATATATTGAAATGTTGCTATTATGAAATATAAATTTATTTAGATTTGTGTTTAAATATGATTGATGATGATTTAATAACATTGTCAAATTATTAACATTTGTAAATATGATAGAATGTACATGGAATAAATGATTTTGTTCAGTTTTGATAAATAATGTATCTGATACATCATGTGCGAAAATAGTGTAACTTAGCTTTTTCAGTATCGTATCTCCACAATAATGCTTCATATCGTGTGTGAAGGTAATCAGCTTGGAAAATCAGTTGAAGTGATGTTATTTCGTTACTAAGGAACTCAACAAAAACAGCTACAAAAAGTGAATCATCATGAGAAACATGTCAAGTTAATTATATGATACATAATTGTAACTACAAAGTAACTACAAAGTATTTTAATGTTTAGTTGATACATAATAATAAAAAAGAGTAACTAATTTTCAATACAAATTGAAAAATTTGACAGATATTTATATTTGATACTAAATGTCCACTAGTTGAACATGATATAAAAATTGTTCAACACTTAAATATACAAATAATGAATTACAGTAGAATAAATTTTGTGTATCTGATACACACTCTAATAGTACATGTTCTTAATGGTACAACAATTAACATTATTTTTGTATCAATAATTTCACATAATTACAACAACTTCACATATGATACAAAAATGCCCACTATTATTGAACATTATTTTTGTATCAATAATTTCAGAAAATTACAACAACTCCTCAAATAATGAATAAAATTAGTATAATTTACATAAATCTCATAGCGTAAGACCATAAATTACATCTTATCAATTAATTTGAAGACCATAAATTACTTCTTATCAATTAATTTGATATACAGTGCTTTATCTATATAATAATAAAAATTTATGTATCAAGTGTATTTATTGAGTAATGTGTACAACACATAATCTTCTAATTTAAATAAGTCTGAACAAAAATTAAACACTACAGATACATAACAACAATTGATACATAGTAGATTATATAATTTGAACACGGCATATTAAGCGTGATGAAATTGTAATGTATCATAATATTGAAAAGAAAATATTATAAATTAATTTTAAAAAATAAAAATAACTAGATACATTAAAAATCTGAATCCATATATATAAAAAAAAGATGAACAAGAAAAAATAAAAATAAAATCCAACAATTTGATTTGTTTCTCCTTCTCCTTCTCAACATATCGATAATGTAATCATATTGTTGATGCATTGTGGTAGTTCATTGGATTCAAAATAAAAACCTTGTCAATACATTGTCATAGCAAGTTTACGACATTTTGGAGGAGGAGCAGATGAACTCCAAGATCTCATATTAGTATTAGAAGAATTTAGTTGAGTAACCCCAATACTAAATAAACCCGTATGTTTTAAGAAAAAATCTGGAAAAAAAAATGGAAGAAGACAATAATGGAAAAGAAAAAATCCTACCTATTCACATGTTTGAAATTTATTGATTTGAGAGAGAGAATCCTTTTGAATATCAAATTAATTTGAAAATTGTAACTGCTAAGAATATGGAGTGAATTTAAGGAGAAAAAAGAGGAGTGAAAATAGGATTAGTAAACGTGGGTTTTGGCTGATTATTTATGTATCTGCAAATTTTAAGAATTGAAAAAAATAAGGGATTTATGAAATATTTCAAAAAAATAGGAAAAAATAAAGAATAAGGTAATTAAAGCTGTGTATATAAGTAATTTATCCTTTCTTAAAACCTCTAAAGTCCCTTATATCTCTCCTAATTGTATTTATGTATCCTAACTACATATTAATGTATCCGAACCAGTATTTAATGTATTCGAGCTACATATTATGTATCTACATGTTTATTTTATAATATATTCGAGCTAGTTTTTAATGAAACTGAACTACATATTATGTACCCGAGCTAATTTTTATGTATACGAGGTACATATTATGTATCCAATTTATGTTATAATATATCCGAGATACTCTTTAATGTATTCGAAAGTTATAAATTTTAAGAGATTATTGTAATTAGATAAAACAATAGGGGTAGAATGTAATTTAATCTTTACACTATGAAATTTATGTAAATTTTATTTTAATTTCGGCAAGTTGTGTTTGAATATTAGCACCTTATATTTCACTTCGTTATCATTTTCCACACTTTATTTAATTTTCCCATTCAAAGTTTTAGAGACTTGGAAAATGTCGGTCAACTATATATCAAATCGTTTTTTGCTAGAAGATAATGCTCACGTTAACTTATTAGTAGACTTGCTTGACTATGCAATTTTTGGTTTTGTCCATATGATTTTAGTTCGATAAATACAATAAAATATTAGCGGATAAAAACTAATTTTAACGCGGTGTTAACATTAAACTAAGCCCTATAGCCAAGTACGCTTTTACTTGGCCCAATATTTATTTGTGTGATATTCTTGTTGGTTTTCCTTTTGGGCTGGGGCTGATTCATTAGAAAAGACCTCGAGGTCGATTTTGATTAGAAATGATCGTGTATGCAATAGAGGATTTGCTTTGTATGGTAGTTTGAGATTTTTACAATCAAATGTGTAGATATGTTGGATGATTTTGAAATCACAAAAAATTGTTATAGCTTGAGACGTAGTTATGACATTGTCCTTAAAAATATTTCGTCAATTATAACAAGAATTTACGTCTCTCCATATCTCATTTTTTGTTTAGTCCATTAGGCCGGGCTCGTTGTGAATGATTTATTGGTTGGTTGATGCTCTTACTTTTGAATGGTGTATTGCGTATCATTTCAGTCAAAGAGAAATCAATATAATTTTGATGTATATATCTATGTGCATCTCATTTTTATATAACTAGCTTCTGAGACACAAGTGTTATCTAGTCACGTGAGTTTTTTTTTCCTAAATGAGTTGTCATATTATTTCTTTGGATATTTTTGTACTCATTTTTATATCCGTTGATTGAATCATGTTAAATGTTGTGCCTTTTTTGTATATTTCTCTTTTATTACTATTTCGTTTCAATTTGTTTGTCTAATTTTGAATTAACACGAAGTTTAAGTAACTTTTAAATCTTGTGATATTAAATTAATGTATCAAAATATTTTTTAATCAATGTCTTAAACAGACCAAATAAAAAGTTAGCATTAAAGAGTGGCTAAAGAAAGGAAAGATAAATTCATTTTTAAACGGATTAAAAGAAATAGAAAAAAGAAATCAAAACGGATGAAGTATCTGATTTATTTATCATCCTTGTTTGTTTATGTCATAGAGGTTTTTTTCTGAAAATCTCGTGAGCAAGCATTTCTGATCTTTAGTTTCATCTAAAGGGCAAAAAGACAATCTGAGGTACAAAAAGTAGAGGATAAGCGAACTAATTATAGAAATATCTCTATCTCAAAAATTTACTAATTTACGAATGGGTTCTCCTTAATTTGTATGTATTGTGCATAAAAAAAGGATACAATGATTCTTTGTTCATTGAAATCATACTTCAAAAGTTTGGAAGATAGAGATCCCGTAAAAACTTTTTTCTGAGGAATGCCCTAAGACTAGGGCATTTCTCAAGAGCAATAGTTAAAGCGACTGATACTATCATTTTAATTCAGAACCTACATGTTAATGCTCACGATTTTGATGTACATTTCAAACAAGTGGCATGTAATTAGAGAGAAGTGTAACTCTCTATTAGATGGCTTTAATCCCAACTGGTGGATTACTAGTGATAAAACATTTAATTAGAGTAGGAAAAAAAAATCTTTGATATGAAATCTACAACATTTAGAAAATAAACATTTCAACTAACAACTAGATGAGGATTACCTCTTGATATAAAGAAGAAGATGCAGGTGGATCCATTGGTTTTAACAATGCACCCTTTTAATTAACAATTTTTTTACTTCATCACTAAATTGTTCGTAGTTAATATTTTTTTTTTACTTCATCAATAAATAGGATTAGCAACGGATTTGATTGTTGATAATAATTACAAAATTTATCCGTTAGGGATTTTAGAGGGATTTTCCCTTACCATTGTTGTGTGCCAATGCTACCAATCTTTTTAAGGTATTGGCAAAGAGAGATATGGAAGAGTAAAATAAAGCAACATAAGGAGTTTTGTAAGTACATGACTAACACCAAAAGTTAAAAATTTGTTCATATATCAACAATTAGATATCCAATGTACATAACTATTCAAAGCTAAAATCAATGAGATTTTGTTGTAGATTCAAGCAAAGAAGGCAACACAAGGGGAGAAAGCAAAGGAATAGGATCTTTACTATGACAACAAGACGAAGACGAATAAGAAGAAGATTTAGATGAATCCATTAGCTTATTTAACAATGCACCTTTATAATCAAGAGAGTTGTTGCTCTTGCTTGTGGGCTTGAGCTGAAGAGGGCGAGGCGCGCGCCTTTGCAACCTGCTTAGTGGCCTTTTTACTATTGCAAATTCATCTTTTGGTATAATAAAAGTTTGGAAACCAGGAAATTCATGTTCACCAACAACACATTCCTCCATGACTTCGATTTGTTATAAGATTCGTAGTCTCTTTTTGAGTATTATTAGTATTATCTTTGCTGTGAATGATTCGTGGGGGCCTGTCCCCAAGAATTTATGAAGGGGGGGGGGGGGACCAATAAGGATATGTTAGTATGAAAAAAAATATTTGGAATTTTCTTGTTTTCAGTATGCCCCATACCCCTAGGCAGAATTTGTGTGATATCTTAATGGGAACATGGTCCAACATGTATGGACCTATGATACCTTTAAGTATGGTCTAAATGTTGATAAAATTGCATATTTGGTCCTAATGTATAATCAAATGTTGTTTTAGTTTATTTGGTAGGGTTGTTTAGCTGGTTAGAGTTATACGTATATTAGCAATGTATACTTTTTAATTGTAATATAGGACAACTGTCATGCCTTTAACGACTACTAAAGTGGGAAGGTGGTCTATTAGCTCTTAGAAAGATTTTTAAGAAGCTCGATGAGAAAAGACTCTCATATTTAACTACGTCATAGAGATAGAATAACTATCAACCTAAAACCCTGAAACAACTAGATTTTGTGTACAACACATGAAGAATGAAGGAAATATCTTATTGAGATATGCGTGAAAACCTTCATATTAATAATTATCTAAGAAAATGTAGTATTAACCTATATATAAGAAGGTATTTCGCTAGAAAATATTTTAACATTTTATTGAGTTATGAGAGGAAATTGTAGGTTGTGAATAGAGGTGGGGGTCTAAATTTGAGGGAAATGGAATGTGTTTTGTAATAACTAATAACATTTGTTCAATTCACATATTACACTACATTTCAATAATAAAAGGGTAAATTTTAAAACCGAAACAAACCTGAAAAAATACGAAGTTTATTAGTTTGGTTTGATTTAAAAATTAATAAAATTCGACACAAATGATTTGGTTTGATATTTAAAAAATCAGAATCACTTCGAGGTTGAAAAATTCAAAAAAACTCGAATTTTATTAGTTTGATCTGGTTTATAGATTTAAATTTTTATACAAATAATTTGATTTGAAATTTGAAAAATTCGAACCAACCCAATCATGTACATTCCGAGAGTATAGATTATAAAATAAATAATGTTTTTAGTTTGAACATATCCCTTGAAAACTATATATTTGTAAAATATAAGAAATGTTTTTAGTAACTTATTCGTAATAACATAAAAAACAATTAATGATTCTTGATTAGGTAAATAAGAATAAATTTTTTTAAAAATAAAATCAATTATTTTAAAATTCTCCTCTACATGTTATCTTTGGGCATTTTACTCTCTTTCAAAGAGATGACTTTCAAATCGATGACTATTCGAATGCACGTGCTTTGTGAGAATTTCATTTCCTGCACAAGACAAATTGAGCCCTACATCTCACTCTATATCTTTTCTTGAATGAGGTTGGGATACCCCTCTCTCAAAAGAGCTACAGCCTATAAGTGTTAATGATCCTTTTACACGATAATTCCATTTTTTTTGACAAGTCATTTTTTTCGAACTTACTTTAAAACTCGAGACTTTGAGATTCCCTATGATGGTGTGCCATTATGTTATAATAAAATAAAATATCACTTACTTTCAAATGAAATTTGATTAAGTTAACCTATATTGGGCATGTAATCAGCACATATTTACAATTACCAAGATAGATTAGTCTGAAGACTCCACGAGTTGGCACATGATCTTTCTTAATTGCAAATATTTCTGTGCCAATTTTTCTTTTTTCAAAAAGAAATCAAGATGAGTCTTTCTTGAATTTTATATGATAATGATTTAAATTAATTAAAATTTAATAAGAATATTAGAAAAATAAAACTTGTGAAAGGATGGAAATTAATTTTTTTACCTTATTTTGTGTTGCATTGTTTAAATTTTGAAATGTAGACGAATAAATATTTTATTAGAAGTTTTGCTTATGTTTCTTAAATATTAGATCTTGTTTATTAATTGCTTATTTTGTTGTGTTATTGACGATTTTTTCTTTCAATCATATTTTGATTACTTTCTTTTTTTAGTTAAAAATTTATCAAAAATAATTTCTCTATCATATAAAAAAAAAAAAATATATGCATATATTTTATCTTTTTATCAAACTCCACTTATTAAATTATATTATTATTATTTTATTATAACTTATGGTATTTTTATTTACATATATAAATTTTATAATTAATATTAAAAAGTTTATTTCTTTTAGATTCGAACATATCGTGTATTGAAGCACAGGGAATAATAGAATAACTAGATTCAATTAACAAAGGGTTGTATTAGAATTGTAACTACTCCTTAATTCTTATAAAAAAAAATCATATTCGCGACAGGTTTCGGAGTTTGCCTATGTTAGAAATTGTTTTATCCTTTAATCTGAATCTTTCCAATGTGATTTTAAATTCAATCTAATTTCAATATGACAAACATAGAATGAAAAAAAAAAAAACTTAGATTTAAATTAATACTTCATCCGTTTAAAAAAGAATAATCTTCTTTTCTTTTTAGTTTTTTTTCAGAAAAAAATGACCCTTCTTTTTTTAGTAACATTTTACATTCAGCTTTTCACGTGGCATGTTAAAGGCCACAAGATCAAAGGACAATTTTGTACATTTGACCTAACTTTAATTTAAGACCACCAGATTCAAAAGTCTATTTATATTCTTAAACTCCGTTTAAAGTCAAACCAAGTCATTTTTTGTGAAACGGAGTGAGTAGTAGTTTTAAGGAGATGATTATTTTTTATTTTAAAAAGTTGATTCACATTCATGGATGTTCCAATACCAGGTGATAGGATGCACAAAATCGAATCGAAAATTGAATCAAACCGCATATTGAGTTAAACAGAAAGAAAAACTCTATTAGTGTTCAGTTTGACTTGATTTGGTGTTGAAAAAAAATTCGACTATATTTCAGTTGGGTTGGTTTTAACTAAAAAAACTAACCCGAGATCAAACCAACCCGACATTATATATAAAAATTAAAATTTTTATTTTGATAAATAAAAATATTTACTTTGATATAATTTGAAAATATTTCTTATACTTTTTTTTTTATAGTTTTTATCTTTTAATTTCTTATTTCAAGCTTGAAATTTAGAATTATAAAT
>CM040618.1:7306478-7460102 GCA_022817965.1 Solanum lycopersicoides
GATTCCAATTAAAGATTAAACCACCCACAAAATAATGTTGATTTATAATAAAAATTAAAATCAAATTCACAGTAAACTAATGCAAAAGAAAAAAAAAGAATCAATTAAACACGAGAATGACAATAATGATAAATATTTTATTTCTTACATTTTAATGTTATCTTAGACAATTTAAAAAAAAAAAAAAAACATAAATTTTAATCTAATTTTTAATTTCCATTTATATTCCCGTCATGTACTAGTACTTATTGAACAATCTTCTTTTAAGCATGATTTAGGTGGTTTAATAACATTCTGACCATTTAAGTATTTTATTTTAACGGCGATATTTTATTATTTTATTTAATATTTTTTATTTTTTTTGTTGTTTGGTTGGATATTTAGTTATTAATCATATCATTATTTTGTGTTTCTTTTTAAAGAAACAACCTTAAGCTAGTTTGTATTTTTTTGTAGGATCCTAAGAAATATTTTTGAAGTACAAGTAAATTATTAGGTTGTTATGAATACTTTTATCAGAGAAAAAACCAAAATTCAGGAAACCAAAAAACCAACTCGACAAAAAACCCTGGAAATTGAAAAAACCCGAGTCTTTATATCGTTTAATTTGGTTTTATAAATTTTAAAAATTCGACTAATAAAATAATTTGATTTCATTTAAAAAAATCTTCGATACGCAACCCAATTATATACATCCCTTACCATGACAGAGAGCTATCACAACAAAATTTTAAAAATAATATCAATATCTATTTAATGTGTGGATAGTCATTTCAATGAATCTATAGCATACATTATCTGATGATTAAGGCAATCAACTTAATTTTTTTAAATCTAACAAACGAAACTTTGTATTATTCTCTAAGAAGATATTCTTCATAATTTGTTGAAAGACCAACACTCCACCACCCTTGGTCTGAAGAGATTTATTTTATATTATTCTTTTTGCTATAATTTTAAAACTACATTATTAGCGATGATATAATCTAATCAAACTAACGAACTTCAATTTCTTCAAATCCGCAAGGTAGCATGACTATAATCTTTTTATAAATAAAACCTGGGTGAATTTCGTTTACATGAATCTTCCACATATGTTATTATATATGGATATCGTATGCTCAATAATCTTGTAGTTTCAAAATTCATGTTATGGCTAAGTTTTTATTTGGTCGTCTCCGTATCATAAGTTAGTCTAATGACTCAGACTCTAATTTACTTTGAATGATTTATCTGCACTTATTTTATATATTTAGTGATATAAATGATTTTTATACGGTCAAAGTCTCAATGAGAATGAATATGAGCAAAATTAGAAAAATAGATTAAATTATATGTTTGCTTGTGTGCTTAATTAAAAGAATAAAAGAAATCTACAAGAAAAGTGTAAATCCATATACTCCCCGATAAATGATTAGTAGTCAAATTATCCTTATTTGGAACTTAGTTTTAAAAAGTAGAAGCGCAAAATAAGGCATTGTAGATGTTATGTGGAAGAGGGTATAAGTCTCTATACAAAATGACGAATTCATGATTTATATTTAATTTTTTAAGGTTCTGACCAATTACTTACTTGTGAAATTATAAGTTAGTAATTCAATATCAATTGAAAATTTAGTGATTTTTTGCACGCATACAAACATAAATATTTATTGAAAATATTGATTTTAGTTGAGTCATAAAGCATAAGGACTATTTGGAGAAATCAATTTCATAAAGATGGTCTTGGACTTTTGACTTCTGCTTGACTATTTGTTTTATTTTTTAAAAAAATGATATCCTATTAAAAAAATTCACATAGAATTATAACTTACACTTTTTTTTTGTCTAAACAATTGTATGCCCTTATAAATGTAATCATGACATAAAACTTTTTAAAAAATTTGGGTAAAAGGCTAGAAAATCATTTCTCTCTCAAAGAAAAAATCAGCTTTATAAAGATGATCTTATACTTTTAACTACTGCTTGACTATTTCTTTTTTAAAAAAATGACATCCTCTTAAGAAAATCACATAGAATTATAACTTTATTTTTTTCGTCTAAACAATTATATTCCCTTGCAAATGTAAACATGACACAAAACTTTTTTTAAAAAAATGGATCAAAGGCTAGAAAATCGCTTCTCTAAGAGAAGAAATCACCTTCATAAATATGGTCTTGAACTTTTGACTACGGCTTGACTATTTCTTTTTTAAAAAATGACACCCTCTTGAGAAAAATCACATAGAATTATAACTTTACTTTTTTTTTTTTCTAAACAATTGTATACCCTTACAAATGTAAACATGACAAAAAACTTTTTTAAAAAAATTGGTTTAAAAGCTACAAAATCATTTTTCTCTAAGAGAAGAAATCACCTTCATAAAGATGATCTTGAACTTTTGACAATGCTTGACTATTTATTTTTTTAAATGACACCCTCTTAAGAAAATCACATAGAATTATAACTTTTTTACTTTTTTTGTCGAAGCAATTGTATGCCCTTACAAAATGTAAACATGACACAAAACTTAAAATAAAAATTGGGTAAAAGGCTAGAAAATCATTTTCTTTTAAGAGAAGAAATCACCTTCTTAAAGATGGTTTTGAGATTTTCACTACTGCTTGACTATTTCTTTTTTAAAAATTACATCATCTTAAGAAAATTACATTGAGTTATAACTTTATTTTTTTGGACTAAACAATTGTATGCCCTTACAATGTAAAACATGACAAAACTTTTTTAAAAAAAAATAGTTTAAAAGCTAGAAAATCATTTCTCTCTTAGAGAAAATGAAATCTCTTGCCCTCTTACAATTTAAATAAATGACATTTTCAGATATGTCATGTGCAAAAAATAAAGCTTTTTATATGTAAATATAAAGATCTCCAGTAAAAAGAGACACATAACTACAATTTTCTTTTTGTAAAAATTAAGAAAATCATGTCACTCTTTCAAGAGAAAATAAAAATATTTTGCCCTCTAACAATTTAATCAGAAAAAGTGGACCTTCTAAAATCTTTTATGTATAGATCGAAGATTTCTTATGCATAAAAGTACTATAGATCTATAGTAAAAACAGAAAAACTATACTTTTTCTTGTAAAAGGCTAGAAAAATAGTTTTTCCCACATAGAAGCGTTATAGATCATCGTACCTTATACGAAATTCCTGATCATTAAGTGGGAACTCTAATTGAAATCCATCTCTGCCTCCTTGCTCTAGCTTACCAAGGCCATCACTGATCGAATTTTGCAGAGAATATATGATAATCTTAATGAATGAAAAAAACAATTTATAGAATTTGAAATTTAATCTAGCACATCGATGAAGTTCAGATCTAATGGATGAGATTTGTTTTCCAATAAATATCAACTATGGGTTTTACATTAATTAGGACGCACATATAATAATAAAAAAGTCTAACATTCTTTTATTGATATATTTATTAATTGCACATAAAAAAGTCTATTCTATAATATCTATCATAATATCATAATATGCCAGATTATTAATGTGAGTTATGAATATTATACATATTTTTGCGCTATATACTCCCTCCATCAATAGCAACTTATCATGTACTGAATTTCGTAAGCTATGGCATATTAAACATCATATAGTTCACAATAATATCTCATTAAAACTTATCATATAATATCTCAAAATAATAATGTGTACACACTTATAAAAAATAGGAATTCATTAATGTTTATTAGAAATCATAATTGAGTTCATGGTGTCAAAACATGATAAGCACATCAGTCGTAAGTAAAATCGAGACTCATTATATGAATATATTCTTAAAATGTCCTTGATTGCAAACATTCACCAATAAAACTAACAATCATGACATCATTTTAGTTTTCACCATTTATTTTTGAATCTTTTCTTTAATAATAAAGAACTTTATTTTATAAGTTTTGATACTTAAGAGTATTTTTCATTCTTGGTGAAGAGCACTATTACATAATAATCATCATAAGTTTCTGTCACACTCAAGTCTACACTTTGTACGTGATCGGCACTTGAAGAGCATTGTCGGTCCTTTAGCGAACCCTTGATCTGACTAACTACTTAGAGGGAGATTTATATATACATAGCTAGTGGATTCACTTTAGCAAAAGATGATATGTACAATTTCTACCTTTACAAGTAGATTCTCCTTTTTCGGTATGAGGAATATACTGAATTCCATGATATAGCCCTCGTGATCTTATTATTTGTTAAAGCTAAAACCCACAAAATGACTATGTTTCTTCAAAACTTTTCTTATGTCCTTTAATTTATGTTAATGTATTTGACTATATTTCATGATTTACATGTCTATTCTTCTTTAAGCTTTTAAAATATTCAAATATTGATCATGTCTTAAGTCATTCATGTTATCATGTCTATTTTATGAATATTCTCTCATATTTAGTACATTTCATGTACTAACACATACTTGAGCCTACATTATTTCACTAATGTAGGATCGGACACTCCTATTTTTCATACTCAGTGCTAGCTGGTTTCATTGGCTTCTAAGATTGGTAAGTCTTCATGATATGAGGACCGAGATGCTTTTATAGTTTAATGTCATTTCTAGTTTTCTGACTTTGAATGTGATATATGAGTTATGTTCAATCACTTTCCTTATTATGTACAAGATGGCCTACTGAGATTTATATTAGACTTCCGCTTTGTCAAACTCTTGATATATGAAAATGTTATCTTTTAACATCTTTATTTTTACTATCTTGTATGATGTATTCTAAGTGACTTGTGTAGGACCTCTCGAGATTTTGTACGTCATGTTAAACCTAGAGTCTTGGATCGTGATAAAACGATAAAGTTTAAGTAAAACATCTAAACGAAAATTGAATGAAACTACCTTTGTTTATTTATGAAGCATTTATTGTTTAAAGATGAGAGTTGGAACAAGACTCATGACAACCACAAAATATTACCACTAAAGCATTAAAATTGAAGTCTTGCAGGGAGCAAGGAGGCCTCACCAAAAGTTAGCGAATGGATTGTATGATCTCAACAAAACGCCTATTGATGATCCTGAATACTGGTTCTGCATCATAAAAGATTTTAACGGTGAATGACGTCAGTACATGAAATGTAAAATATGTAATAAAGCTGAAAAAACAAATAACTGAACTAAAATACTAAAAATAACTCAACTAATATAAAGCATGATCATGAAGTAAAATCATTTAAGCTTCACAATAAAAATCGTTATGAGTCTCATGATGATATAATGTCTTACCTACATTTTCGGAGACGCCTTATACCTTGCTGTAGAATAAAACACAACTTTAACTTATGAATCCACTAAAAGTCTTCTTGAGGTTGTACTCTTGCACACTCATAGACACCTGCTTCATATTAAGAAACTCTTAGCTCTCGAGGAATGAAGCACCCTAAGAAAGTATTTTCCAACACAGCCCAACTCAAAAGTGGTGCTCCCTCTACCTTGTTCTTCTTCCATTGGATCATACCATATCTGTAACACCCCGCTATTTGAAAGAGATGCAATAAGAAAGAATCTTTTTTGGAAAGGAAAATATGAAATTTGGCAAGTATGTTAAGTATGAGTTTTGGGTAAACTTCAAATAACCATAACTCCTGGTACAAGATGAGTTAAATGAGCTACAGATATAAAATGAAAGATCTTTGAATTATCTTTCCAACGCCGCCAAGTTTGCTAATTTTTTAGTTCATTTGAGGGACATGTACCTACCTGAATAATGAAAGTCAACAAGATTTTAGAGGGGTATTTTGATCTTTTTATTATTCAATTAAATTATTTTATTTTTAGTAAGTTATTTAGGGTCTAAATTGAGTTAGTTCAATTTACACAATTAAGAATTACGCTAGGGTTTTGAGACAAGAGAAAAAAGGAGAAAAGTCAAGGTGTTCTTGGAGATTTCTTGCGGAATCGAAGTCAGTTCGCAAGGGGATGATCCCTAAAGAGGTATGTGAGACTTTCATAGCGTTGATTTTGTTCACCTACGCACCAATCATGTTTAGTTCAGCAAAATTCATTCCAGAAAGTTGAAAGTTTGATGATCTTTAATTGTATTCTTGAAATTAGCTTTCATAAATGAGATTTGATGGGATCGTTGAGTTCTTTGTGAAATCGTGTGGATTTTAGAGTCATTTAGGAGTATATTCTTGTGTACATAGGCTGGGTATTTGAATCCAAAGAGCAATTAAGAAAAATAATCGAATTTAAGTGAATTAGGGTTAGAAAATGGAGAAAGAAAAAGTCACGCAGAAACTGGGTTCCAAGTCAGCGTCGCAGACCTGTTCCTAAGAAATGGAAATTTTCTCTCTGCGCGTGGAGAGGTCATGTACCCCTCTACCTCAAAAATTATTTCGCAACCAAATATTAAAATGCATCTTCACGTCGCTGACTTGCTTTCAGATAGTGATTTCTTGATTGTTTCTCATGTTTAACTATATAAACACACTCCTAAATATCACGAGATCTTTCCTATCACAAATCATAACCTTTAATTTATAGATCAAAATCAAGATAGATTTGAGAGTCAAGTCTTGAAGGTTCTTTGAGTCTTTTTAAGAATTATTTTGCAAATCTTTTAAACTTGTTTTAGGACTTATCATTGAGATTGAGAAAGAGTAGAGTCAAGTTCATTTTCTTTAAAATGTTATATGGGACTATGTATTCCCAAAGAGTAAATGTTTTCACATTTAATATGAGAGGAAACACCAATTTCCAAATGAGTTTTCATGAGTAGTTTTGAGTTCCATCCCTTCTAAGAGATAAGTTTTTGAGTAATAATCTCAAACCACAGAGAAAGAGTTACGGTCCATAGGTCCCCTTCCGTGGATACATACTTAGGATTTCTCATCAGGTACTGGAACTTCAAATCTTTGAACCTATCGGTGGATGTGCAAGACGGACTGTGGGTCAACCTACAGTCTATCAGTTGATTCGTAGTTCCACACTTGATAAGAATTCTCTGATGCTCCATCTACACCTGCCCAACGACGATTCGTGGATCACTCCATAAGTGTCTCCTTTTGCATAATTTCAGTTATCATCTCCATCAATTGCATTCCAAGCTTAATTTCTACAAACATGATACAAAACATTATTTATAATACAATATAGCCCTAGACACACACAAATTCTAAGTTAAATACATCAAAAATACTGTAAACTCACGGTATATCAGTCGTGCATCAGCAACACACATGACCTCAAATACTTTCTGAAGCTGACTCATCCTCAGAAATTTACAAATTATAGATTTATCAGCCACATCTTGATAACCTCTCCGTATCGACCAGTCTGATTGGCCACAACTGAGTCAACATTTGGATAGCGTTTCCGAACTCAGCATTGGTGACATCTCTATGATAAGGTTGTACTTCAAGTGTACTATGAGCTTTTTGACCTTGAGGATTAACATTTCTCCTAGCATGACGTTTACGAACAACTCTTCGATGAGACATAATCTGAAAAGACACACGTAAGCATAAGTTAGAGAAAACTTTTATAGTGTTGAACTCTACCGCACAAACACGAGTAAGAAGAAAATGAAATACTCCTAAATGTCGTGGCCTCTCAATTATAAATGTGACGCATTTCACATCGATAATAAGAGATGAAATGTTTAAAGCCTTATAAATAAAAGATACTAAATCAAGGATGTATATAAAAATACAATAATTAGATTACTATTTACTCTTATATAGGAGATTCTGTAACTGACAACAATCACATATATGAGCTATGTGATGATACAACATCTCGCCCACATTGCCAGAATTGTTTTATACCTTTTAGGAGTATAGAACACCTAAACTAAGTGGATCCACTAAAGATATGTTCAAAAGCAATAAGGAGTCATCTAAAAAGTATGATATTTTACCTATGTTTAATACATGTTTTATGAGGAGTGTGAGTTGTCTTAACTCATCCCCATATCGATGCTCATCACTACTCCTAATAAATATATATACTCATGCTCAAGTAGAAATACTATTTCTCTGTTCTGAGGTAATCACTCAAAATAACCTCTTAAAATATGTAATTGCTCTGAAATATCTTGTATTCATAAACTCTGTTTAGACATCAAAGTTTCTCTTTTCGAAATGTAAAAACGTTACATTTGAAAATATTTACTTTCCTTATATTATCTCTCAATTATATATGATACTATTCTCAAAATTCATCCTTGATTTTCCAGAAATTAGTTTAAGATCATAGTTGGTTAAAAAGGATTCTAAAAAATAACTCCATAAAAGTTGTTCAACTATCCTCTAAAACTCAATTTGGTTTCGGATGTGTATAAATACATGTGATTAAGATATGCAGGAATTTTCAAAGGTAAATGGAGCTTATAGAAGATAATCAGAGAAGGGAAATGTGGCCACAACTTAAAGGAACACACGCCGAATGAAACGAAGAAAAGAATCGGCATAGCAATCCTTGGTGTACTGCTGGCACATAGCGCTAGGCCCTGAACTTCAGAAGTCAAGCCTGGGCGCACTACTGGTGCGCCACCCTAGAGCTTGAAATACTGAAGGCCAGGCCTAGCACATTACTAGGAAGCTGCCCAAGGGCCTTCCCCAGCAGCCCCACGAATTTTAAAGTTAAATTAGGACCCCAAATTAGTTTAGAAATGGGAAATTGCTTCTAAACTAAACTTGTTTCTCAAACCCAAAACCAATACGTGAGAACTTTAATAAAATTGCTTTTGAAAAAATAACATTACTAAATCAATAGGGCTCATGTGATACTAAGCATGATCAACACTATAAGATTCACAAAATAAAAGAATCAAAACCTCAACTATTAAATAACTAAATTCAATATCAAGAACTACAAATATATCATTTAGACGTGACAATTTTTTACTGAATTGAGATGTAGTGTGTGAAGACGAACTAATTCAATACTATTCTAGCCTTATATACCTGGAAAGAACAAAGGTTTTTGGCGAAAATCAATTGAAACTTGAAAAATTCTTGAACCTTAGTTTTTTCTCCTCTTGGAATCTTGCTCTAAATCTTCTAAGTGTTAAAGAATGTTAAAACATATCTTAACACTGATTAGACTCTTAATTAGGTGAAGAAAAATGTGGCTTAGGCTTAGATGAAGTGGGAAAAACCCAAATTGCCTATCTTAAAAATTGTCGAGGTGCCTTAAAAAGGAAGGTTCACTAAAACAAGCATATCTTATTACTCCAAACTCTAAATAAAGAAAACTTGGTGGCGTTGGAAAGAGAACTCAAAGAACTTTAATTTGATAGGTCGTTGTCCATCTATTTCATTAAGTGTTCAAACATATGGTCTTTTGAAGTCAACCCAAAATTTAAAATAGATGGATGACTTGTATAAATCCCTTTTTATCCATTTTCAAAGTCCAAGGTGTTACAAGAACTGTCTTTCTTTCGCACGAATAAGACTGGTGAACCCCAAGATGAGATACTCTGTTGGATGAAACCCTCATAAAGGAGGTCTTTCAACTGCTCTTTTAACTCTTTTAACTTAGTCAAAGTCATTTTTTTTATAAAGGAATAGAGATGAGTTGAGTATCTGGAAGGACGTCAATTCTAAAGTGTGTCTCCCTTTCGAGAGGAACTCCAAGAAGATGATGGGGAAAGATTTCTGGGAATTCTCTTATAACTGGAACTAACTGAAGAGGTGGCGTCTCAACACTAGAGTCATTGACTCTGATTAAGTGACAGACGCACCTCTTGGAGACTAACTTTGTGGCCTTGAAGTATGAGATGAAACGACCTCTAGGCAATGCTGGTTTACTTTTCTTATTTAAGAAAAGCTTATTAGGAAACTGAAATTTGACTATTTGGGTCCTACAATCGACTAAGGCATAACAAGCATAAAGTTAATTCATGCCTAGTATGACATTAAATTCACTATGTATAATTCGACTAAATTGGCTATGATGTCTTTATATAGAGAGATACTCTTAATGCATCGCAATAGTAAACAAAACGCTCTATACCATCTGGTAAAGTCAACAACAGAAGTCAATCAAGTTTTCAATTCCTGAAAACTTTTCTTTGAAGACTCAGATCATTGAAACTTAACCTTCTTCTGGTTCAACGCAGTCAATGGGATCAAATATATGACACTCATGCGTTATTTTGAGTGCAAGATGTGATCCAGAGGCATCTATAAAACCTCAAATTTAGATGAGTTACTTTTAGATTAGAGGGTGAACGTATCCCGTCAAGGATGCCATGGATCTTCTTTATCCTAATGTCTTTTCTTTCGACTATTTTATTATTTATTCGTTGCTACAATTTCAGTTAGATATTTTAGTGTGATGACTTTCAAATTTTGGGGGTGTTTTGTTTAGACGTCCGCTACTAGTTATTTATTTATATGTTAAGACTTAAATTATGTTGTTTTACTTCTACGTCTTGTTTAGATACTTAAATATTGCATGAGATAGATGTTAAGTGTTGGTTCAACCACAAGGAGGTTGGTGCAAGTGTCAATCACGACAATTTAGGTCATGATACAAGGCCCTTTATCTCTAGTTGAGAATTCGAGGATGTGTAACATGTAGTATTTAATCATATGGAATACGAGTTTTATAAACACGATATAATTTTTTGATGAAAAATATTTGTTTGACTGTCCTTAAAATATTGTAGCTCTGCGCCCTACTACTAGTAGAAGAACTACACTGAGCAATAAGTGAATTTGTTGAGCAAAAGAGCTCCTTTTTTCCTTGTCAATTGACCCTAATGCACTTGTTTATCTCCACCCCTCCTTATATTTATAAAGTAATTACAAATATTTATTAAGTTTCCTATTTGATAACTAAACAATAAATAGATGGATCGATACATATAACATTCCATCATTCACCAAAATCCAGGAGAAGGTGGGAAGCTATCTACAAGCATTTGTGGCTGATTTCATAGCTCGATCCCCTGCTAAGCCACATCGTAGTATCTGACAACCGTCTTATTTGAGTTCAAAGCCTAATTGAAAAATATCATAATTTATGAAACCGATGTTGATTTATCATCACAATTCCTTCTATAAATAACTTCGAATTTCATACCATAATAGTTCTAAAAAAAATCTCCTTGATCCTAAATTAATATTTACTTTGTATTTTTCTCAGATTATATGTCTATCATATAAAGTATATTCATGTTTAGTTCACATATAAATATGAGAAGGATATCTCTAATTGAATTGCAATGTGTATATGTGTACAATGGGCGAATTTATACGTTAAAATGTTTTGCATGTAATTTGTGGTCTTTTTTTATAAAATAAGATAGATTTTAATGCATGTGTTTTTAAAAAATTGGTATAATATATTATTTGTATATATCCATATTACAAGTAGACAGATAGTGCGCTTTCTTTGATATTTAGTTATTTACTTGTAGATTAAAAATTGATTCCTACTTAGTATATTTTTTTAGTGATACTCTCGTATTTTAGAAATTCTAGATTTGCCTTTAGTATTGCAGGATCAAGATGGTGCTTGTAAAATCTTTGTTGCGTATATATTTTTGTGGCTTGTCATATCGTATAACAATTTAAGAATTATTTAAAATAAATTAGGTGTAATATTATAAGGTGGGAAGTTAAATCTTCATTAAAATAAGAAAAATTCAGATAGTTAATCGAGTTACTAACGTTTTTTTTTCTCCCCCTATTAGTGAACCCTTATAACAATATATAATGATAAATTATTTAAAAATGAAAGTTTTTAAGTTTTTATTCTACATATGCTCTGAAATTTCTTTTTTCTTATTGAACTAAACAAATATAGTAAGAGAAATTAATGGTTTCGAATCAAATTATTAATACGAACGTAGTTATAAACATGACTAGAACTCTACTTTTGAATAAAAAAATCATAACAAGATCAAATCTGAATATAATTTGTACAAAAGAAATAGCAAGTCTAAATGGAAACAAGAGCTTTTGGGTTTAGATTGGCAGCAGTTTTTAAGGAAAAAAAAAAAGTCAAACTGAAACGACTTTTAAGTTAAAAATAAAATAAAAAGTAGCAGTAGATCTATTTTTTATTTTTAATTTATTTGAAGTCATTTTTTAATTTTTATTTAAGTTATTTTAAACCTTGTCAAACAGTTACTAACTTATTTTCAGTTATTTTTATATTTATCAAATACTTTCAGAAGTCAAAATGGACTTAAAAGTAGATTTGACCAATTATTAAGTCAATCGAAAGACTATCATAGTCTACTTTGCTAAATAATCAATTAATAAGTAATTTATTTGATCATAATTACAAATTAATTATTTAATCTCATATTTGGGAAGCACTTAGTTGAGTCCACCCAGAATTTATAAGTAATTAATTGACTTTTTCAACCAAATTAAAAAAAAAAAAAAAAAAATCTCGAGAACCACTTCTTTGGCTGGGAAATTGATCAAAAGATATACTATAAAGGATTAATTAATAAAATTAGGAACTTGACCAATTTAGAATATTTAATTACATAAAATAAAAACAGTAATTAATGTCACACAAACAAACAAAAGGAAGCTAGTTATGCAACTCCAACACTTTCGGGAAATTAATAACTCGTTTGATCAAACTTATTATAGTTTAAAATATTTAGTTTTTAAAAAGTGGGGTATTTAATTGAGTTTTTTTTATAAAAAAAAGTGATTTTAAAGTGTAGCAAAACATATTTTTAATTCTAAAATAATTTTTTTCCTAGAGAAGTTTCTTAAAAAGTATTTTTGAGAAAAATACACTAAAAAACTTTTAAAAACTTGATAAAAACTAATTATTGCTAAAAATATTTTTTTAATATATTAAACATAAATTATTTGTCATCAATTTCTTAAAACACTTAGAAAAAAAATATTTATCAAAATAAGCTGATGTGATGGATTATGTTAGAGATGCAACACTGGAATTTTTAAAATTAGTTGTTATGGGAAAGTAACGTCTACTATATGTGTTTTTTTAAGGAAAATGACATTTTTTTTAAAAAAAATTTATATAAAAGTTATATGTCAAATCGAGATAGTTACATTTTCAAAATATTTCAACGCTAATAGAAATGATTATTAGGGTACTAGGTTAGTAAATACTATGTTTAAGATTTCATATCCTATATTTAAAAAGGTTTTGGACGAACTAATAGTGAAAAAAAATATTTACATAGATGACGTATAAATTCTTTAATGGCTTTCTGAAATAAAAATAAAAACAGAAAAATTATTTTTTTAAAGACTAAAATATTTCTTCTGCATGTATATGGGTATCAATATATCCCTTATTAATTTATTATCATATCTCATAAATTTGGTTAAGTTTCATTCAAAACTTTGTTTTTTATTTGTATATAAAAAAATTTAGTTTTATTTTATGATAACATATCATTATTTTATATTTTATATTTTATGTTTTATGTATTATTTTAAGTTTTATGTCATAAAATTAGTATAAAGGTAACAACAATATTCTTGTAGGATTAAAAATATAAAGAAATTTATTTATTTTTGTGGTGAATTTTTTTGTATATAGTCATTTAATTTGTGCACGGCTTTTAAATTTATTTTGCTTGATATTTTAATCATCATGTTAATTTTATATTAATATATAACTACATAATTCATGTATCGATTAGAAAGTTGAATATGTTTTAAATTAAAGTTCTTGTAATATATATTTAAAATAGTTTCTTTGTATAGAATAATTTTAATATTAAAAATGAATATACTTATCATTTTTTATAATTTGACTCTTAAAATCACTTTTTTTAAAAAGACTAGTCAAACACAATTTGCTTATCAAAAGTATTTTTTAATTGGATTAGTCAAATACAAATTACTTTATTTTCAAAGCACTTTTTAAAAAAGTCATTTTAAAAAGTACTTTTAAAAATAAGTCGTTTTTAGCAGCAACGTCAAACACTATTACAATAACCATAGCAAAACATATGGAACCACGCGTCTCTGAACCCAATTTTCAACCCCTCTGAAGATACTCTTTAGCCCTTGCAATGAGAGAAAATATTCTTGCTCTCACCTCTTTCCGAAGGCTACACTTTATTTCACTAATTTTTTTTCTTCACTATGACTCTAACTTCTTTAAATTCTATTTGAGCGGTGTCCCATCATCTCCTATAACTTTTCATACAATCACATTATTCACCAAATAGTAGAATACCACAATCTTAGAAACTCGCAAGTTGTTATTACTATACAAAAATCATTTAACCAACAATCTTTATTGTATAGTTGCATCTCAATCACATTCATCTACTCATATCACCATCATGCTTAGTTAAATCTTGTCATCACCACAAAGTCAACTTTTCATCAATATGACACTTCAAACTCAGTTATATCAATCAAATCCAAAGGACTAACTCAATATTATACACACTTTCTTGCAAAAATCTTCAATTGCCTTCACACAAGTATACTCGTGGGACTTCATGTACCCATAAGTTTGTCTATCTAATATCGTTCCACTCCCACAGGCCTTAAGATGAAATCATCAGTCCTCATTAGAATTCTCGTAACACATTTTACAACTTAAACACATTAATACCTTTTCTTGTATCCATCACTATAATTTTCCTTATACAAGCGTTCATAATAACAAACTAGTTGATTTCTTAAATGTGAAAACATCGAACCTCATTATATGAATATGTGATACAATTAAGAGAAAATTACGCGCCTAAGCAAACTTATACTAGTTAATTACTCATCATAGTTATAGTTTGCTATAATTACCACTCGCGACTAACATTATACATTAATTACGTGGGCTGACTTCGAGTTTGTATAATTAGTCATGTTTGTATATGTATAATTCACCAAGATATACAAATACATATGTATAATATACAACTTTTTAACCTATATACATATATAATTCACCTCTCTCCCACTCTCTGCCCTCTCTCGCTCTCCTCTCTCCTCCCTCTCTCAATCTCGCTCGCTTCTCTCCTCCCTCTCCCAATCTCGCTTGCCATTTATACAAATGTATATGTATAATATACAGTTATATACAATTATATACATATACAATTCACCTCTCTCCAACTCTCTGCCCTCTATCTCTCGCCTCTCTCGATATCGCTCATCTCTCTCCTCTCTCTCTCAGTCTCGCTCGCTTCTATCCTCCCTCTCTCAATCTCTCTTTCCATATATACAAATATATATGTATAATATACAATTATCTAACCAATATACATATACAATTCACCTTTCTTCCACTCTTTTCCCCCTCTCTCTCGTCTCTCTACTCTCTCTCCCAGTCTCGCTCGCCTCTCTCCTCCATATAACATGTAGCTACAAATTGTAATTATCAAACTATAACTATAGAGAGTAATTAATTATTTTTAAGTGGCTATATGTGAAAGTCTCCCTACAATTAATAACTTCTTACGAATTTAGAATTCACAGATCACATATACGTTTTCATATACCACAAATATCACACGTGAAAATCCGTTAGATCCAACATTAGAACACATCTTGCCTATCGAGAAGATTTTACCTATATAGCCTTCACATTTCTATTCATTGAATAACTGCAAAATATTATCAAATTCACTTTGTCTCTAACCCAAATGATAAGCATTCCTTCGTAGATCAGGTCGATAGCAGGATTAACACACTTCATCACTCTAACCAAGTAAGAATTGTTACCATTGTAGTAGTCATATCATGACCCTCTTTGATATATACTCAATATATAAAATCGTAGTAGAGCATCTGACCTTAATTGATGCTACATTATTCTCATCAATCGCTAAGCAACTCATTCATGTTATGATAACTTTACTAATTGTAGCTTATAAAGTATTGTTCATTAGTTATTCCGTTAATCATTCCACTTTCAACTATCAAACCACTCTAGATATCGTATATGCCCCACAAATATTGTTTTGTTGTTGGATAACCAAAAAAAGGACAATTCATGAAGTCCCTTCGGCCATTGTTCTACCTCATCATTCGAATATCTTCAAAATGTATCATCGAACCATTATCTAACTCAACCTCTTCAAATTACTAAACATTTTGTATCCGACTACGTATCATTTTCATAAGTCTTATCACTTTCACCTTTGTATCAAGTCTAACCTCCAAGACATACATGATACAATATTAACTCACATGAAGAACCACACGCGAGTCATCACTATAATAGAGAGAGTGGAATGAAGCGATAGGAATCAAGTCTGACCAAGGACGCACGATAGAGATTCAAAAAGTGAAGATCTTTTCTAAAATTCTATAGAGCCTCTCAAAGATAAGTACATACGTTTATGTATCAATCCTCGAGACTCTACTTAGACTCGGCTTTTACTCACGTGAGACCTATGAATCTAGGGCTTTAATATTATTTTGTCACGATCCAAAAATAGACGTGATGGCACTCGTCTTATCCCACCGAGACAAGTCAGCCTAATATTCAACTAATACGGTGAATGTGAAAGTAAAACAAGAAAAATAGACTAAGACCACCTACTAATGCGAAAATCATCATCAACTCAAAATAAAACCTCAAAACATGATAGTCACATGTACAAGCTTCTAAAAAAAATACAGGTCTCAAATGACATTTTTCTAGAATAAACAAGATCATAAATAGGAGTAAGAAGGTCCGTTGAGATGACAAACAACTAACTCACAAATGTCCATAAGAAGCCTCAAAAAAAAAGAGAATAGAAAGTATCGCGAAGATCTAGGCTCGTAACCTACAAAAATTCACCCCTTGTTTCTATGTTTTTGTAGGTTACTAACGGTGATACTTTTTCTCTTTTTTTTCGAGGCTTCCTGTGGAGATTTGTGAGGTAGTTGTTTTTCATCTCAGCGAACCTTTTTACTCTTATTTATGATCTTGTTCTACTTTAGTGACAATATCATTTGAGACTTTTATGTTTCTTTTAAATCCATTGTAATATATTAGAGGTTTGTACACATGACAATCAGGTTTTGGAGGCTATACTTAAGTTAATTATGCATTTTTGCATTAGTTTATAGTATTAAACTTTTATTCTAGCTTTACTTCCACGCTTATCGTTATATCTGAGTTTTAGGCTAACTTATTTTGGTGTGATAAGACGAGTGTCATCACGCTTATTTTTGGATCGTGACATGTGATGTAAAAATTTCGAAAATCAACCCCAAAAAATATGTGAGATTTTATATATATATATATATATATATATATATATATATATATATATATATATATATATATATATATATATCGACAATCTAGAATTAGTAATGAGAATTACGGTAACAACTTTAACAGAGTCTCTATTCTGCCATCAGAAGACCAGTCCTGAAATACTCTTTAAAGTTACCGGTAAAACCACTCATAAAATATAAATGTGTTGTAAAATTTTATTTCACGAGTAACCATCGATGGTTTGAATGACCTCTCTGGTGGTAGAAAAGGGGCTATGATAAAGCTTGAATTTTGAGTGGAATTGGAAGACTACTGATTTAGTGAGATAATAGAGAAAAAGAAAATATATTGTTTGAAGTAAGAAAATGAAAGAAGAAATAATTATATTTATAGGACGTCTAAAAAATATAGTGGAGATTAATATACTAGATAGAATTGTGATTAGATGGAAGGAACTTACTAGCAAGTGGAGTTTATGGGAAAAAGTTAATTTACTTGCCTTTAATATAAATTGCAATAAGGGTGGGTTAGGATTAGAAAGAAGATAACTTGTTGACTTAGGGTGTGTTTGGTATGGAGGAAAATGTTTTCCCTGGAAAATGTTTTCCTGGAAAACAAGTAGATTTTGGACTTATTTTCTCATGTTTGGTTGGTCAGTAGAAAATATTTTTCGGAAATAATTTTTAGTGTTTAATTTATAAATGAAAAATATTTTTGAGAGACATCTTTTATTTTTACTAGAGTAAAAAATAATTTATGAAATTGAAAATATTTTTTAAAAACAAAATTTTTTTTTTGGGGTGGTGGTGGGTGATGGGTGATGGGTTGGTGGTGGGGTGGATGGGGCAGGGGGAGGGGGTAGGAGTTCAAAAATAAAAATTTGAAGTTGAAAATATTTTTAAAAAGCAAAATTAATTTTTGGGGAAGGGGTGGGGTGGGGGGGAGCTGGCCGGTGGTGGTGGGGTGGGGGGAGGGTTAGAGATCGGATGAAATTGAAAATATTTTTTTAAAAATTGATTTTCCCCAAAAAAATGTAATTTGAAATTGGAGGAAAGTTTTGGAAAATGTTTTCCTTAATTTTGTAAGGGAAATCATTTTCCTTAATTTTGAGAAAAATGAGTTGATTTGGAAAATATTTTCCAAGATTTTGTCCCAACCAAACATGAGAAAATTAGAAAATATTTTCCAGAAAATGTTTTCCTTCATACCAAACACACTCTTAATGTGGTGGACTTTTTGAAAAATTTTAAATTTACTTACCTTTAAGATGTTACAATTTGGAGTTAGGAAAAAAAAGATCTACTTACCTTCAAGATATTGCAAATATGCAAATAAGGAATTGGAATATCTTAAAGGTAAGCAAATTTTTATTTTTATTTTTTCAAAAACTCCAACTTGCAATATCTTAAAAGTAAGTAAATAAATATTTTTCCCAAAAACTCCAGATTGCTAATTCTTATAAGTAAATTTATAAAAATTCAAAAACTCCAAATTGCAATATCTTAAAAGGTAAATTTTTTACAAGAACTCCCCTTGCAATAAGAGTAGGTTAGAAATAGAAAAAAGATAACTTTGTGACATAAATAATCCAATATAAATTATGAGAACATGAGTTAAAATTGAGTTCAAGATTGAAATATATTTTTCCTCTTTAAAATTTGATTAATTCATCCTATAACACTAAGACATTAGTGTTGTATTAACATTAAGAGTATGTATGATATTACTTCTAAAAATTGCTTATTTTAGAAATTTTTTTTTTTTTAAAAAAGTAGGTTTTTCTGAAAAGTGCTTTTAAAAGAAAGCAAAATGTGTTTGGCTATCTTTATTTAAAATAATGTTTTTGAGAATCAAATTACGAAAAAGGACAAGTAACATGCTTTTAAGATTATTTTGTAGAGAAAAACTATTTTAAATATCTAATACATAACTTTAATTAAACTTTTGTTTTAATTAAATTAAATTGTACATATTCAAGTTATTAATCAATATACATAGATAAATAAATAAATAAATAAAATATTAATATAATCTTCACATGATGAGTTAAATATAATTACAAATATCAAGCAAAATAAATTTAAATATTTATTACCTATTATTAATAATACGTAAAATAATATATAAAACATAAATAATAATATATAAATATAAATGAACTAAAAAGTTTGTCATATAAAAATAAAAATTAAATTTTTTGAATGAAACTTAACAAAACTTATGAAATATACTAATGAATTAATAAGAGATATATTGGTAAATATGTAATGGATATTTTAGTATTCAGAAAAATAATTTTCTGCTTCTGCTTCTGGGTTTTTTAAGAAACAAAAAAAAATTATCTTTTTTTCAATAGCAGAAAAATTGTTTCTGCTTCTGCTTCTATTTAAAAGTACTTTTGAGGGTTCGCTAACACTTTTTTTTTAAAAAAAAGTGTGTTATTCTAAAAAAAGTTATAAAAAAAAATTAATTTTGGCCTCCCAGCAGCAATGTCAAACATGCTCTAAATGGGAGAACTTTCCTAATTACATACATATTTCTATTATATGTATTAATTTTTTCTATAGTTTAAAGTAATTACATTTTATTTGACTATTTAATATTAATTTCATACAAAATTTCAAGTTAGCTACACTTAAATACATGTTTTTTTGCTCCAAGATACACTGAAATAAGAAGGGAGACAAACGAGATTTTTTTATGTATTTCAGATACATGTATCTATGATACTAGATACATGAGCTAGATATGAGTGTGGCCAGCAAGATTTGTCTATATATTTAGATCGAGTGAATTTTAAACCAGCATATATCTAAATAATTCACACTTAAACTAATAAAATTTCAGTTAGTTACCCAGCTAAATATATGGATACATATGTATTTTGATACAATATATTTGATTAGGATGATCGAAAAGGTAGAATTTGGGCTAGTAAATGAACTTTGACCCAAGCTCGTGGTTTCTCTAGTTGGGCCAAATATACAACAAAACCCACGAACATGTGATTCTTTAGATACAAGTACAAATACGTTCATATGCAAACCTGCTTTTTAACTATTTTACTTTGAACTTCAATTATATATACCTTTAGACATTATAATTGAAATTTAATTTTTTCAAACCTACATTTAAACGCTACATGTTTGAAGTGGATATATATATATATATATATATATATATATATATATATATATATATATATAGGTTGAATGACGTGTTAGAATAACTTGCTGTGAATTTTCAAAATTATAATTCATGTTAGCCCGATATATGTATTTGGCGGATCTAGATACATCAATCAGAATTAGGTGTATTTTGTTTCATATACATTTTATCCAAGTGAATTAACACGTATCTGGGATACACTAACTCCCTCGCTTGTATCTCTCCTACATCGCTCGTATATCTCCTCTCTTGCTTGCCTTTCTCCCAAGGTATTTGTATTTCAGAATGTACTTGGAATATATTTGATGTCCCAGATACATGTATATGTGTAATTTATATTTATCTAGGATACACTGACTATCTCACTCCTCACCCTTCTATCTCACTTGTCTCTCTCCTCTCGCTTGTCTTTCTTCCTATGTACTTGTATGGGAAACTTTCACATATAGCCACTTAAAAATAATTAATTACTCTCCATAGCTATAGTTTGATAATTACAATTTGTAGCTACATGTTATATAGAGGAGAGAGGCGAGCGAGACTGGGAGAGAGAGAGGAGAGAGGCGAGAGAGTGGGAAAAGAGTGGGAGAAAGGTGAATTGTATATGTATATTCGTTAGATAATTATATATTATACATATATAATTGTATATATGACAAGAGAGATTGGGAGAGGGAGGAGAGAGGCGAGCGAGACTGGGAGAGAGAGGAGAGAGGCGAGCGAGATCGAGAGAGGGAGGAGAGAGGCGAGCGAGCGAGGGCAGAGAGGGGAGAGAGGTGAATTGTATATGTATATAATTGTATATAACTGTATATTATACATATATATTTATATAAATGGCAGCGAGATTGGGAGAGGGAGGAGAGAGGCGAGCGATATTGAGAGAGGGAGGAGAGAAGCGAGAGAGAGCAGAGAGTGGGAGAGAGGTGAATTGTATATGTATATAGGCTAAAAAATTGTATATTATACATATTTATTTGTATATCGTGGCGAATTATACATATACAAACATGACTAATTATACAAACTCAAAGTTAGCTCATGTAATTAATGTATAATGTTAGTCGTGAGTGGTAATTATAGCAAACTATAGCTATGATGAGTAATTAAATAATATAAGTTTGCTTATCCGAGTAGTTTTCCCTACTTGTATTTCAGAATGTATCTGATAGTAAAATATATGTCTCTAACTTAAAATATGATATTAAATTATTAATTAGTGAGACAATAGAAAGTTTATGTAATTAGGTTGTTTTTCCTAATTTTTTAATAAACTAGGTGCCCCATTTGGAGTTGTAAGTGGACTTTGACCCAAACTCATGGCCTCTCTAGTTGGGCCCAATGAACAACAGAACCCATCAACATTTGCTTCTCTAGATAATATATACAAGGGCAACTTTCACATATAGCAATTAAAAAATTCATATTTGTATGTTATAGCAAAGTTTACATAATTGCGCTCCATAGCAAACATATAACTGTATAATTCGCTATACATATACAATTGTATGATTCTCTGGCCTAAATTGTATAATTCGCTGGCATCACCATACATATACAATTGTATAATTCACTGGCCTAAATTGTATAATTCGCTGCAATTGTATAATTCGCTGGCAAATTTTGGCAAACGTTTGCTATGGAGCACAATTAAATCAAACCCTAGCTACTCCATTTATTTTAGGTTATTAGTTTGCTATTATATACAATTATCCTTTTATACAACTATACAAGTACAAACACATCCAAATGCAGGCCTGTTTATTTATCTTTTCAATAATTTGAAAGTTGACCCACTAATTTTTAAACAAAACAATATTTCACTATTTGTTGATCCGGAAGTATTATTATATATAAAAGAAAAAATTATTAAAATACACGTCTTATATTTTTCTTATTTCTAATATCCTCTTCTATTTCTAAAAACCTTTAAAATCTCTTATTTCTTTAATGTATTCGAGCTACATATTAATGTATCCGAGCTACATATTATTGATCCAGTTTATTTTATAATGTATTTGAGCTACATATTACGTATCTGTGCTAGTTTTTAATGTATCCAAACTATAGATTATGTATCCAATTTATGTTAATGTATCCGAGATACTCTTTAATGTATTCGAGCTACATAATATGTATACGTTTTGTGTTACTTTTTAAGGGACTAATGTAATTACAAACTAGAGAGGGATAAATTGTAATTTCATATTAAAACTATGTGAAACACTATGAGGTCGTTTAGTGTGAAGGATAAAAATAAATAGCCATCGATAAGAAGATATTGATGGAATTAAGAATTATGTGTCTTGCTTGGTTGTCAAGTTTGAGATAAGTTACCCACCATTTATATCATGGGATAAGTTATCCCAGAATAGCTAACCTCAGGATAACTAATCTTGGATAAAAAAATTTGATCGATCAAAGATGATGAAAATTGAAAAATATTTTTTCGTACCAAAAACACCCTTGACATAATATTCGTAACCTTAGAGACCGAGGAAGTAGAGTCGAGAAGAAAAAAAATTAAAAGTAGAATGTTGCTGCCCAGGATCGAACTGGGGACCTTCAGTGTGTAAGACTGACGTGATAACCACTACACCACAGCAACTTTAATGTTTACAAATGTTACATATTGCAATAAATATGTTTACAAAGTATCTTTTATATATCTTTCAAGTTTATCAACATTTTGGAAAATAATAAGAAGAAAATTCACCGATTGAGATTGTAAGAAAACTCCTTAATGAAATGGAAAATCTATGAATCTTCGTATTGTGAAGCTATGTTGTTCGTGCTCTTTAAAAATGATATTAGGTATGTGTTGATTTTTTTAAAATAGTGCATTTTTGAAGAATTTGACACAAATACGATAAGCTAGTATGTTATGTTTTACTATTATTAAAACTAGAGACTTCATATTACTAATCCATTTCATTGTTTATTTCCTATAAAGAAATAATTGCGACCTATATTATTGAAATTTGGTAGGTCATACAGGATAACTTTGTAAATTACCTAGCAGACTCCATTTTACAATTAAAATTTTTTTGTCCTCTATACAAGACAATTTTTTCAGTAAGATGAGTTGTATATATGTTAAATAAAAAAGAAGAGTACCATAGTTAAAGGAGGTGTAAATTAAAGTGCATTTATTGAGGGGATTAAATGATGAAAAAAAATTAAGTTTAAAAAAACGTGTGATTTTGGTGGACCATTAATAGTAGTCACAAAAACTGAAAATCCATATAGAGTATTTCCTCTTTCACATATTATTTATTCACATTATTAGGGGGGAAAATTAAAATTAATTAAAAAAATGATGAAAAAAAATTAAGTTAAAAAAAAGGGCAACTTTCATATATAGCAAACATAAAATTCATATTTATATGCTATAGCAAAGTTTGTATAATTGCGCTCCATAGCAAACTTATATATGTATAATTCGTTATACATATACAATTGAAACGAATTGTATAAAACGAGAAAGAGCAAAATTATATTCAATTTGAATTGTATAAAACGAGAAAGCAAGAAATGCAGAATATAATTGTATAAAACGAGAAAGAGAGAAATTATATACAATTTGAATTTGTATAAAACGAGAAAGATAGAAAAACAGAAAGAGACTTGTGCAGGAAATATACAATTGAATCAAATTGTATAAAACGAGAAAGAGAGAAATTATATACAATTTGAATTTGTATAAAACGAGAAAGGCAAAAGAGACTTGGGTAGGGAAATATTTGTATTATATAATTACAAGTGTATAGACAAAAATATATGTATTTGTATGCGCTTATACATATAATTTTCTATCGCTTTATACAATTAGAAACACAATTTATACAGTTCTATTGTATAAAACGAGAGAGGTGAGCGACAGGAATAAGCGAGCGAGAGAGGGAGAGTGGTGAGCGAGAATATGAGGAAGAGAAGGACTGACCAACAGTTTGCTATGGAACAAAAATAAATTAAAGAATAGTTACTATATTTATTTTATATTATTAATTTACTATTCTATATAATTATCCCTAAAAAAACGTGTGCTTTTGGTGGACCATTAATAGCAATCACAAAAACTGAAAATCCATATAGAGTATTTCCTCTTTCACATATTATTTATTCACATTATTAGGAAAAAAAATTAAAATTAATTAAACAATTCTTTTTTTCTATGAAAATTAATTCTTTTAAAAAGTACCTAAAAACATATGTATATATGTTAAACACAAATCATAGAAAATGAGGAAAAGAAATTAAGAGTAGAGGGTTAGATTGGATTGAATGTAATTATTTGGAGTTGGTGGATTGGAGTAAAAAAAGAATTTTAGATTTTATTTAAAAAAAATTAATTCCTTTTGTTTTAAGATAGTTATACTTTAATCTTTAACTTTTAACTAGTACTAATAATTTATATTTAAAAAAAAATGTCAAGGTAGAGTGTATTATCCATGTGGAATGTTATATAATAAGTTTTTTTTTAGTAAAAGAAAGAGTAATACATACACCATTGTATTTCTCCAATTAACTTATGATAATTTAGATATGAAATACACGCTTTCAATAATTTAGATATAAAAATAAAAAAAAAAAAAAAAAGATAATTTAAATATATTTATGATACTTCACTCTACTTTCATTGTTTCGAATCCTTTAAAATACTTTCGAATGTACATGGATCATCCAAAAGTATGCAAATACAATAAAAATTTTAAGAGTTTGAGCAATATTGATGTACCAATTATTTTTTTTGGTAAAAAAAAGAAGACTAAAAAAGACTTCTTGTTAGTATTATTATTAGGATATCACCAAAAACAATAACTTTAATAGGAGTAATAATTTTTATTTCATCATTCCCATTTTTTTGTACTATAACTATGTGTGTGTTTTTTTTTTTTTTTAAATGTACTATAACTATGTAGTGACTCAAAATTTAAGAAAAATAATAATTTTGAAATTTGTGATTAAATTATTTTTAAATATAAATGGATCTCAATTTTTGGGGTAAGCAAAAAAGTTTTCGCATAAAATGTGACCTAATAATAGAATTTCTTCTACAAAATTGATATTTCTTAATTCTTTATGTTTTTTTTCTAAATATATTTAGTTTTTATGTGAAATATTATGCATCGCAAACAAACTTCACTCCCCAATATAGATAGTATATTATTTTTCGTAATATCAAATTACAAATCTCAACTACAAATATATAATAGTCAGAAGAAAGATGATCGTGTGGTGTATTGAAAAGTTATATGATCTATAGTGTATTGTTAAAGACATCTTGCAAACAAATTATCGATTAATTTCCTAATAAATTCGAATATTAGATATGAGAGTTGTTTGGTAGCTAATTTGAAGATTAGTTATGTAGTGTTTGATTGTATAAAATATTTCGTTATAAAAAAGAAAATATAACATACTTTTTTTCTTAATCTGTTTTTTTTTTTATAAAAAAAATGACATTCTTTCATTTTGGTGTAATATTTAAATTTTAATATTCCACATGACATATTCAAAGTCACTAATATTTGGATAACTCTAACTAGCTATCAAATGACTCGCGGTGATATCATATGGTGTTTGTTTGAAATTTGCCTCGATTTTCTTGCCTTATTTGAGTTTTATTTTTCTCCTGAAGGACGTCAAACATTATTAAAATTGCTTTTTACTTTTCCTGAAAGAGAAATATAATTCTTTTACATATTTGGTTTATTCTTTTATTAGAAGAAAAATTTGGAACTCTATAAATGGAAGATCATCTTCTCATATCAGAACAGAACAACATCTACAATGTAGTCGTTTAAGAGTTTTGTTTATGAGGAGATTTTTTTTATCTACAATTTAATGTCTTTTATTGGTTAATAATATGTAGTCCAATTGGCTAAAATCATATATAATCGAAATCTCAAAGACACATCTTAACTAAACTAAAGTCTAAGAATCTTTGTATGACGTTCTGATTCTTTTGAACCAAACAGTGTTAAAAGATGAAGAAAGTGGGAGTAGAGTAGAGTAGAACAAGAGTATGAGATCTGCAGAATCCAAAGTGTCTACTGAAAAGCAAAGTAAGAACATGATATCTTTCCAGAATATAAAAAAAAATGATTTTGTTTGACAGTTTAAAGAAGTACTTCACATGGTACGTACGGCATACTGAAATACTTACCAACTCTCCCATCATAACCTTAACTTTGTAAGTTGCAACATGTTAATGTATCATTTGCCATTATTCCTTTTGGGTCATTTACGAGGATGTTTGAGTATATTAAGGGAGATAAGATTGAAAATAAAGATATATATAGATTTAAAATTAAGTCAGAGTAATTTTTATGGTGGATAAGAATATATAGATGAAACTAAGATGGTTTGAGATGTAGTTGTGAAAAGGAGATACTTAGAGGCAGCGACGGAGTCAGGATTTTCAATAAGAAGGTTCAAAATCTGTAAAAATAGATAGCCGAAGGGGGTTCAACATCTACTATATGTACATATATAAATTTATTTTAACCATGTAGAAATAATAAAATTTTCCGGATGAACCCCCTTCATACAAGATAGCTCTGCCCATGCTTAGGGATCCAGTAAAAAGATATAAGAGATTGGCTATGGTGGATATGAGAAGAAGTATTAAGGAGGATGACTAGATATGATTTGATACATGAACAATTTATCATTATCATGACCGCAGATAGGAGGATATGAAGGTAAAGAATTAAAATAGAAAATTAGTATGTATATCGTCGTGCTCTCTAGTTTTCCTTATTAGTGGTATTATTTTTTTTTTTAAAAATTCCCATCTTCGAATTATTATTAATACATGCATGTAGTGTGTTTTGCTTCATTAATCGTACTATTTATTAGTATTACTGGTATTCTTTACTACATTTTTTTTTATTCTTATTTTATTGTGTATGCTTTACTTAAACGACGGTTTATTGAAAACAATATCTCTATCGTAATAAGATAAAAGTAAGATTGTGCGCACAATATCCACCCTAAACCTCATTACTGTATATGTTAGTGTTACTAATCGTTAACTATCTATACTGTTCTTGTTAGTAATTAATAAGCATCATATCTTAAGTTTCACAAATTCATCATGTCATTTAGTAGGACAAAGTCTAGCTCTTCAGTATGAATTCAATCAAATTCTATAATTTTGATTCAGATTATTATATTTTTCTTCAAAATAAATCATTCAATATATGCAAATTATTAATTTAGACTCATTAGGAAATGCATGAAATTAGATAATTGAGGGGAAAAAATGGTTAAAAAAGAACATAATCCTATAAATAGTTAGACATCATTTCAAAGTACTAAAAGTCACTTATAAATTAGACTAAAAATGAGAAATATATATTATTATTTTTTACTGAGTAGATGACAGTTGAAGATCTTGTCTTACTGTACTGATGAGAATCTTAAGCTTTGTGGGGACTAATGAAGGAGATGGGAACATGGCCTAGTAGTGCTTGCCTCCTACAACTCTCCAAACAAATTAAAAAAACGTTTTAAAATCTCGTCTGATTTAATATTCGATATTTATATATAAGAGTATGATTAAAGTGAAATTTGCATTTGATGTTCGATATTCATATAAGAGTATGATTAAAGCGAAATTTGCATTATATATACTTCATTTGGAAAGAAACGGTACCTATTAAGGATTTTTCGAAATCAAGATTCGAATTTAAAATCTCTAATTAAGAAAATAATTGTACATTCATTATATCATATTCTTTGAAGGTTGAAACATTTTAATTTGAATTATTCTTTTATTAAATTTATTTTTGATTTGACGTAAAGTTTAAAATACATTTTATATATTTATGTGACTGTAAACTTTTATTAAAAATAAAATAAATATTTTTAGAATTAAATTATTATTAAATATAGAAAGATGTGATTTTCCTGTGAATTTTTTAAGTAGTAATATTTTTTAGTAATATGAAAATCTTGTCATTGAAAACTTTCTTAAATTTTATATTTACCAAATCAACAAATAATAGTTCATAAAAAATATGAAAATATCCTAACACATATTTCTAATAAAATATAAATAATAGTTCATAAAAAATATGAAAATATCCTAACACATATTTATAATAAAATATAAATATAAATCTATGGATCAAGTTTAACGTTTTTAAAATTTGAATAACAATTGAAATCTTATTTCCTTTTAGAGAAATTTTGGAATGTGAAATTGTAGCAAGTGTAACTTGCCTAAATTTACTAATTTAGTACCTAATTGTTGAAGGAAGTTGATGTAACAGGTCAAAGGAACAGGTTCGGTGAAGCTGTGTGACGAGTTAGAGTTTGATTTAGTGTAACTCAAACTCTAACTCGTCACACAGTTTCACCGAACATGTTCCTTTGACCTGTTCCATCAGCTTCCTTCAACACTAATCACCTCTCTTCTCATCATTTTTCATTATTACGGAATTATCAAAACTAAACTTATCTCGGATATATAGCGTTAAAATTAAGTATAATTTGTTTTAGAAAAACTATATTTAAATGAATTCGCATGTATCTGATTCTTTTGCTCGTCTCTCGCCTATTTTGCTCGCCTCTCTTCTTTCTCACTCCCACACTATCCTCTCTCACCCGCCTCTCTCCCTGTAACTGATATCTCAAATACATGTTTCTAGTGATTCACATGTATTTGGGATTCATATTCTAACTTGCTTGCTTCCCTCGTATCTAGCTCGACTCTCTTCTGTTATAGAGTACATGGTATTAAAAATACATGTATCTAAGTATATTTGACTTATAATCTGTATGAAATTATTAACTAGCTAAACAATATTAATTATTTTAAATTATAAGGAAAACTTATATTATAATGTGGTAGAAACGTTTGTCTAATTAGATAGATTTTCCTAATTTTTCTCAGTAAATTTTGCAAATAACTATTGATTTCAAATTAAAACTTACTTGAGACTCTAGATACAACCCTCAATCAAAGTCAAAGATTCAAGACTGGAGTTCCCAAAAAATATCTCAAGTAGTAAATTCAAAACTAAAGTAAATCTTAAATATGAGCTAAAATTAAATTGTATTGAAGATTATACTTTAAATATAAGTTATGTTAGATAGAACTCAATATGAAATTATATTAGCTTATACTTTACTCATAAAAGTTTGAATGAATTAAGTAGACCATCAATTTTTTAGCATATTTGACATCCCTCCTCGTAATCATGGAGTAATCTCTATATAAACTAGGCTAAATTAAACGTGTAAAATGATAAATCAATATTTTAAATTTTCTTTAGTTGATTCAATGTATACATAATTAAAGTAAGAAAACATAACAATGATGAAACTTATTTTCCCATTAATATACCAAGCTAGTTGGTTTCCTCAAGGTAATATTGAAGCTACCACATCAAGCATTAAGTGGTGATATTGTGGCTGAAAAATATTATTTGTGAAAGTATATACTATTATTTTTTGTGATTTGTTATATTAAATTTACCTCCTCTTTTGATTTCTTTGACAAAACTTTTCATCTATTTATTACTCCTTCCGCTTTACAAAGAATGATCTAATTTGATTTGATATGGAGCTTGAGAAAATAAGAAGACTTTTGAATCTTGTGGTCCTAAATTAAAGTTATGTCAAATGTACAAAATTGTCTTTTAATCTTGTGACCTTAAACATGTCACGTGGAAAGTTGAAACTAAAATATACCAAAAAAAAAGAGATCTTTCTCTTTGAAACAGACTAAAAAAGAAAGGAGATCATTATTTTTAAAGCTGTGGAGTATTAATATATCTTTGTATTAAAAACATGAACTAATTTATTTGAAAGAGCAAGCGAGGCCTACTCATTATCTTTCAAATAATTAAGAATATGAGGTTAATTATAGGTAGATCACCACTAACACCTTGTTTGGATGGTTGTTACATGTTGTATTGTATTGCTAGTTTAAATATAATGTTGTTTTAAGTGTTACATAAATTTTATTATATCGTGTCGTTTAAATCTATCGTTAGGTAACGATGAATAAACCTATTTTATGTAACGACTGATTTGGTGTGATCGCATCATTACCTTAATATTTTTTTTTTTTTTTTTTAGTATTTAATAATCATATTTTTTAGGATACGCTTTCATAGTAGCTCTATCATGTACAATACCTTTTTTATAGGTTTATCACTTAAATTATAAATATGTGACATTATGCAACGATGAAGAATGATACAATCTATTCAAATATTATATTTACTAAAATAATATAATATGATACAATATAATATAATATGATATATTATGATATAATATGTAACAACCCTCCAAACGGTGTATATAGGACTAGATTGGCGTAATGTGTATAATGTCAGCTTTGAATAGAATAAAATTTGAAAGTTACAAATCTAATTAATCTACCATCTAAATAAAAACATGAAAAATACTCTAGAGAATCTACCATTAATAATTCAAATATAAAAATAAGAAAAGGACACACCAATTAAAATCAACAGATGCATGCACGGATCATAATATTTTCTTTGAACACTAAATGTTAACGAAGACTAAGTTTTCGATTATAGTTTTAAAATTTGTACAATATATATTCTAGTTTTTAAGAAATTGAAATATTCTGAATGGAAATGAAAATTTTCACTATTACATTTAAAAAACATTTTTTTGAAAAATATAATCAAATTCAATGAACAAATTTATATTTGAAGATAAATTTTAAAATTTATGATCAAACATTCGCTCAAAGAACTTAAATAAATTTTTTTCCTCTCAAACTCCATCTCCATCCAAACAAAAACAATTTTTATTTATTACTTAGGGTAAAGCTAAATGGCAAGAGAATTTAGTCAGAAATTTAAAAAGTCTATAATATCCTTTTTATTCTAAAATAAACTGATCTTTTTTTTACTTTTTAATTTAAATATATTAATATTAAAAGGTAAATAATGCGATACATTTATTCAACCATTCTGATATTAGTTATTCTTAAAAAATATCACTAAAATCTTTATATGTTGGTAAGACCGTAAGAGGGAGGAATGTGTTGGGTGGGGACATGTACCATAAACACATGTTTATAAGCATTTGTACATGGAAAATAAAATATAGGTCTAATAGGGAATTAAAATTTTTTTAACATAAAATATATAGAGTTAAAAAATATATAATAAAAAACTAAATTGTATTTAATATTCCTTCTGCAATTTATTTGTCTTATATTCTGTTTTAGTTCCTTTGAAAATAATTTATGGATTTTTTTAAAAAATAATTTAATTTTTATATTTTATATTTAAGTTCACAAAATTAAAAAATTATTCAAATACATTATTTTATATATAAATACTTTAAAATTAAAAATTATAAAATACTGTATTTGAATATATATATATATATATAGGGAAACACATTATTCATTAGCTGTTTTTAAGTTAATCAACACATTAAAACTTCATAAAGAGTCCAATATAGAATTTTGAGATATATTTTTAAATATATATTTTCAAAATCCTCGTGGGGCGAGGCAGGACGCGAATATGGGGTAAAAATCTTTTAAATTGGCTAATGTACAATAATTTTTGTATCAGTGTTTAATCTATTTGATGTTTTTTTTTTCTTTCAGATGAAAAAATATATTTTGAACGGGCAATAAATTAGAAAGAAAAGAAAAATTGTTGACATATTTTGTTTCTTTTTTACTACATTCAATAATTTGTTTATTACATCATAGGTAATCAATTCAAAATTATCAAAAAAAAAATTACTAGTGTTTGGAACAGTATAACATATTAATTTAGAGGTTAAAAAAAATATAATTTTTAGGTCAAACACTTATTCCATCTAATATTTGAAACTTTTTACAAATTAGGGTGCGTGGTGGGGCAAAGCGAGTTTATGTAGGACGGGGCGGGGTTGATTGAATCCAATAAATGAGGCTATGCGAAGCGGGTTAAAATTTTAGCGGATTTATGTGAATCTGCCCACAACCGCTCCGTCCTGCTTCATTGTCATTCCTATTTAAATGATAGTTTATACTTTATTCTCCTTGATTAATTCAGAATCAATTACGATAATATTTCGAAATAGTTATAGCTATAATTGCGCATTAAAATTGATATGAAATTACTATACAAACTAGGAAATTTGAACTAAAGATAAAATTGAAATGAATTCTATTAAATCATAAATATGTCTTAATTACATGATATTGATATTGTCCACGTACAATATTATATGGCCGATATTATATCATCGAATCGATATTACATGCAAAGCATTGAGATCGATTGGATCAACTTTTAATCGATCCATGAACACTCCTAATTTCCTCGCACACATACGTGGTTTACTCCTTTATCTCTTTATATATTTGACACTCCATTTTTTTTGTTTTTAATAGATCAAATTACCCTATAATATAGAAGCGAATAGAGGAGCTTGGGGTCGGTAGGTCAATTGACTAATTTGCTCTTTTTTCTAGCTTTCTCTATTTATATTTAGTATTATATTTATTTTAATTTATTTGTCTAATTTTCGTTTAATATGTTATGTATTTGCAAAAACGGTACTAACAACAAATTTAAAAGGTTATAAATTTTGATTAACTCTTGAAATTTCATCCGTACTGAATTGAAATGAAAATAGTAACTTATATTATTTAAAAATTACACTAGAATTGTAAATCACAATATTAACTACTTAAAATATCAAAAACATAATAGAAGAGAATATAAGTGCTTAAGGTCAGCCGATCAATTGACTGTTTTGCCCTTTCTCCTACAACTTTCTGTATTTAGATTTAGTATTATATCTGTTTTAATTTATCTATCTTATTTTTGTTTTAATATATATGTATTTATGAAAGTAGCACTAAATATCAACTTAAAATATTAAAATTTTGGTTAAATATCAAAATTTCACATGTATTGCATAATTGGGACGGAGGAATCGGAGTAACATATATTATATGAAAATTACTTTAAGAAGACTATAAATCATAATAATTAACAACTTGAAATATTTAAAAATATATTAAAAGATGATTGACTCTCAAATTTCTACGTGCCACATAAATTGGGACAAGGAAAGTAACATATATTTTTTGAAAATTACGTTAAGAGTATTATCAATTAAATAAATTAAAAATTTGATTAGCTCTCAAAATTTAACACATGCCACATAAATTGAGACATTGAAAATAACATATATTATTTAAAGATTACGCTAATGCAAAGTATTATAAGTCACAATATTTTAAAATTTTAAACTTTTAAAAACTATACCAAAAGAAATAGATTGAGTTCAAAAGTTTACATGTGCCACAGGAGTAACATATTTAAATATTTTCAAAAATATATTTAAAATTTGATCAACTCTTAAAATTTCACATGTGCCACATAGATCACAATAATTAACAACTTAAAATATTTAAAAAAATATATTAACTCTCAAATATCACATATATTACCGATATTATTTGAAATGCACATTAAAAATATTAAAATATAATTAACAATAAAAAATATTTAAAGAATTAGTTGATTCACTTAATTTTATTTGTTTCATATAAATTAAAACAAATAAAATAATATATATTGAGCCCAAATTTGTCCTGACTTTTCTATTTAGTACTCCCTCCGTCCATTTTTATTTTTAATGTTGCATTTTTCGAAGTTAATTTTATTAATTTTCTAAGTTAAATTAAATTACATTAATTCGATATTTCAAACAATTTTTTTTTAAATATTCAAAACTTATAGCAAAAGTATTATCAATTGTAATTTTTTTGCGTATCAATAATTCAATGTGATAGAAAAAATATATTGTAAAATATTAGTTAAATTTTTTTATTGTGTAACTCTAAAAGAAAAAACTGCGACAATAAAAAATGGATGGAGATAATATTATATAGAAATTCTAATTATTCACTTCATATTTTACAAAATTTTCTATCTTTTGTAGGATGCTTTTTTTTTGGTGATTGAAAGATTTATGTGCATCACATCTAAATGTACTTTTTTATTTCTATATATATGTTAAATTTATTTCTTAAAAACTTTTTGTCCAATCAAATAAAGCAAATTCAGGGAAAGAGTACAATATTCGCAAACTCACCTAACTTCCCCAACCAATTGCTAAAATACCCCTCTCGTACCTTTTGTTAAGTGAATTATTTTTCTAAAATAAAATAATAAAATAATGTTATGTTGTTTAAAAAAAATGAATATATTTTTCAATTAAAAAATGGTCAAAACTAATTTTCAAGTTTGGAGAACTCAAAATATCACACCAACATATAATTAAACTTTGTTGCGAATAAAGAGAAAATGTGTGTGGATAAAGTGATACTTAAAAGGGAATTTTTGAAGTAATGTAGATTAATTTTTTTGAAAAAATTAAAGACATAATTTAAATCATGTTTTATTTATTTATTATTACTATTATAGTGAAATCATAAATATAACTTTATTAATAGTGTAATTTATCATCTAAAAAATATCAAATTTCATAGTAAAGGAAAAGACAAATATAAAAAAAATTAAATATCTAATATTCATAGGTAGGAGTGTATGAATTTGTTGTCCATTCTAATAGCCATAGTGTTGGCTTGTTTCTCATTTTTCAATTTCTATTATTATATATACAACATTTTTGTTGGATTATAGTATTATCTTGTTGTAATAAAAAATAAAAATTGTTGTAATATTTTTTTGTAACCATTTGTTATTTTATTTATCTTGTTGTAATAAAAAATAAAAATTGTTGTAATATTATTTTGTAACCATTTGTTATTTTATTTATAGGCAACAATTGCTTTACCTAAGGTAGTGATTGACGTGTGTGTATATTGTAGTAAAAAAAATAAAGTAAATAATTATAGGGCCAGTAGAGATTGAATACACAATTTTAAGGAAGTTTTAGTCCTTAATTACTAGATTAAACTTTCCACTTATGTCAAAAAATGTCAATACTTATATATATAAATTAAAATTTAACATATATATATAATATATTTTTCGGCAAAAGGGTGTCGCTTGACTCCCCTCGATCAAGTGTAGGTCCGCCCCTGGGTAAGGGTGAGGGAGGGAGAAAACATAATACTCCCTTTATTCTAATTTGTTTGTTTATTTTTAGTTTGATGGTATAAAATAATACATGGTCTTAAGTTAAAAGTAGATAGAATATATCAAACTATCTTTTAATTTTATTTTTAAAAAAATATATTTTGTGCAAAGTTTTAACCAAAAAAATTATCAAAAAAAAGTAGACAAATTTTTATTTTGTTTTAACTAATGAATTAAAATAAAAAATAAAACAAATAAATTGAGACCGAGGACTATTTTGAAAGAAAAATAAATTGCTTGTATATTTTAGAGTAAATTTTAGGTTTATCAAACATAAAAATTATATTTGTATATCATAACTATAGTTTACATATTTGCGATAACAAACTTTATATTTGCTGTGACTATTATTATATATATTTTGGTATACTTATACATTGTATTTCTTTTTTGTAGAATTTGAGTTTGTATAAAAGTGAGAAAGATAAAAAAGGCAAAAGGGAACTGGGTTGGGAAAATTTTGTTTTGTATAAAATATATCTATTTGTATTTATGATATACATTTTTCTCCCGCTTTATACAAACACAAACACAATTTATATATTTTTGTTTGTATAAAGTGAGAGAGGCGAGCGAGATCAGGAGAGTGGTGAGCGAGAAATCTAGGGAGAGATAAAGAAAGCGATATTTTATATACAAACGTTTTATTTTAATTTAATTGTATACAAATTCAAATTTTATACAAATATACAAACACATAAAATTTAATTGAGAGGCTGCCAATAATTTATACAAACGAGAGGCTGACAACAATTTATAAAAATAATTTGTCAGCGAAATTCTACAAATCTGAAGATGAGCCAACGAATTATAGAATTACTTCTTTTGTATATATGTATAACGAAATAGCCTAACTTATTTTGTATATATGTATAGTAAATAGTTATAACACGTTTGCTATGAAGCGCAATTATATAAACTAAATTTATAACATACAAATACGATTTTTATATTTGCAATATGTGAAAGATGTTCAACCTTTTTTTGGGTCCCCGACTTCATGTGACATATCAGGCAAAAAAATTACATATTTCTTCATTTCCAATAAATATGTATATAACATCGTTTGGCTTGATATAAATTTAAATAAAAATAAAATCTTTTCCTAATTTATAATCTAAATAAATTTTAAATATTTATATGACTAAACTATTTCATTCTTTTCTTATCGAACTAAAACTATTTCATTCTTTTACTTATCCAACTAAAAAAGAAAGTTTATCACAAATATTAACTATATAGTGGAAGTAATATTTTTGGTAAAATAATAAATTTTACTAGTAGATTACTATTTTAGTATTTTATTTATAGTGGGGGATTCAGTTACCATGTAGTTGGGAGAGAGATCCTGTCATAAGACCACTACAATCCTCTTGTTTTTCTCTTCTCTCTCTGTTTTTTTGAGAGATTCAAGAAAATCTTGGTGACCCAATTCAAGAATCTTCAAGAAATTGTAATGGGTACTGCTATTTCTTCTCCTTCTGTTCTATGGGGTTTTTAGGGGTGGGTGGGTGGGTAAAAGTTGTTATCTTGAGTTTTTTTTTGTTAATTTCAATACATGAGTGTTTTTGTGTTGATGGGTCAATCTTGAATTTTCTTGAATTTTTTTTCTTCTTAGCTTTGTGTGATTTGGTAGATTTGTTTAGTTGTCTCCAACTACTGATTTTGTTTGGTGTTTTTTTGAGCTGTTTCCACACATACATGAATATAGCGGCGGAGTCGGTATTAGGAGTTTGAAATTTTAAAAAAAAAATTCTTTCATTTTTATTGAGTTGTTCATCAATTTTATTAAAGACTCATTATATTATGGTGTACGAAAAAGCTATCGAAACCCACTTAGCTCCGTCTTTATTATAAACATATAGCCCCACCAAAACACACACCCAAATATAGGTAGAGTGTACAAATACCTTTTAGCCTTCTTAATTAACCCTTCTCTGGTATTATTTGGTTATTTTTACTCTTTTCTAGTCAAATTTAATTTTGCCCCTTTCCTTAAAAAATACTTGCTTTACATTCTTGGTTGGTAATGCTGATTCTCTCTGTTTGTGTTTCTAAAGCTACAGTTAGCTATTCTCAGAACATCATGGATGATGAATATGAAAAATTTATCAGAAGAATGAATCCACCAAGGTATTATTTCTTCAATTTGTTGGTATTTTAACTTTTAATGATCACTAAGGCTTTGCATTTACATTATTTTTCATTGTCTTTATGTTAGAGTGGTGATTGACAATGATTCTTGCAAAAATGCTACTGTTATACAGGTTTGTGTGAGTTTAGGTTCTTTGTTGTTTTATTGCTAGTGAAAAAGGGGATTTTTTTTATGATTTTGTTTTAACTTTCTAGGTGGATAGTGCTAACAAACATGGAATACTATTAGAGGTGGTACAAGTTTTAACTGATCTTAATCTTGTTATCACTAAGGCTTATATTTCATCTGATGGTGGATGGTTCATGGATGGTAATCATCTTTTGTCTTTACTTTTCATTTCATCCTTTTGTCGCTCCGATTCTTGAAAAATGCAAATATATGTTGACGGGTGTGTGTCAGATTCTCCAAAAGTAGTGCATTTTTGGAGAGTTTGAGTAACATGTAACATTTGTTCCTTTCACTTTGAAAAGGGAATTTATGACACTTATGTTGCTCGGACTCTTCAAAAATGTGTCGACCCGGTGCGTGCTAGATCCTCTAAAACTAGTGCATTTTTGGAGAGTCTGAGCAACATCTAGCATTTGTTCCTTTCACTTTGGAAATGGAATTTACCTCATTTTTTAAGGGGTGATTTGTAAGTTGATACTCTTGTTGCAGTTTTCAATGTGACTAATCAAGAAGGGAACAAGATTACAGACGAAGCGATGTTGGATTATATCATGAAGGTGAGCTGTATCCTGTGTGCAAAAGTTTGGATCTTGTGCTTTTTGCATTGGTGTGGAAAAGCAACTGAATTTGTTTTTTTGTGGTTGTCATTTTCAGTCTCTTGGTCCGGATTCTAGTTTTGCGTCATCAATGAGACGATCAGTTGGAGTTACTACAGGAATGGACTACACTTCAATTGAGTTAATCGGAAGTGATAGACCGGGGCTATTGTCTGAGATGAGCGCTGTCCTCACGAATCTCAAATGCAATGTGGTTAATGCTGAGGTGTGGACTCATAACACCCGAGCAGCAGCTATAATGCAAGTTACGGATGAGGAAACGGGAGGTACAATTAATGATCCGGAAAGGTTGTCTATGATGAAGCAACTTTTGTGTAATGTACTTAGATGTAGCAATAAATTAAGGGATGCTAAGACAATAGTATCTGACGGGGTCTCTCATACCGAGAGAAGGCTTCACCAGCTAATGTTTGCAGACCGAGACTATGAACGTGCTGCTGGTGAAGTATTGGATGAAAAAGAAAGGCCTAATGTGAGTGTTGTTAATTGGCAAGATAGGGACTATTCCGTTGTGACAATCGGGTGCAAGGATAGACCAAAGCTTCTATTCGATACAATTTGTACGTTGACCGATATGCAGTATGTGGTTTTCCATGGTAATGTTGATGCTGAAGGACCAGTAGCCCACCAGGTACTAGAATTTCCTATTCGTTCCACACGTTCTAGCATTGTTTTTTTTACGGAAAATATGTGAACTAAAACTATAAACTCTGTTCTCATTGAAGGAGTACTGCATACGACATATAGATGGTTCCCCGGTGAAATCAGACGCAGAGCGCCAACGAGTGATTCAATGTCTTGAAGCAGCTATAGAAAGAAGGGTATCTGAGGTTAGCATTACTGATTTACTTCCTAAAGTCTTTTTATATCCATTATTCAACATTTATTCAGCTCTAGCTAGCTCTTTCGTGTGTAAGAACACGAATCTGGTTTCGTAATTGGTGCTTGAATTCACTGGTGTCAATTTATATCGTTTACTTTGTCTATGTTGATCAAATTCTGTTTCCGGATCCTTATAGAACGTCCACAGACCTTACCCTACCATAGAGGTTGTTTTAGATAGACCATCGACTCAAGGAAAAATAATCTAAAGCAACATAGCAAAGCAAATACTATGATGATCGAAGTACAAGAAACAATATCGAAGGACAAGAAACTATAGTAGAAAAGACAAACGTTGAAGTATATTTTATTTATCAGAGTAAATGTGTCTCTCTTAGCTTGTCTACTGCATGCTTCTGGCAATCTATTTGTCTATTTGTTGTCTGATGATGTCTTGCAATTTCAATTTATTGCCTCAGTGATGTCAGATAAATTTGGAAATATCCTCTTGGAAGAAAATATTGGAGTCCTATAATGTCATTTTCTTGTCTTGTAGACTTTGGGTTACGTTTTAATCAAATATAGTTTTTCGTTCTTCTCTCGTGTCTTTCCAGGGATTGAAACTAGAACTATGTACCACGGACAGAGTAGGACTACTCTCCGATGTTACTAGGATCTTCCGCGAGAATAGCCTCACAGTCACCAGAGCAGAAGTGACAACTAGAGCTGGCAAAGCTGTTAATATATTCTATGTTCGCGATTCGTCAGGGTATCCTGTTGATGCTAAGATCATAGAATCAGTTCGTCAGACAATCGGACAGACGATACTTAGAGTGAAAGGCAACATTGGAGAGTTAAATCCAGTTCCACAAGAATCTCCAACCAGGTTCCTTTTTGGTGGTCTATTCAAGTCTAGATCTTTTTGTAATTTCGGGTTGGTTAGGTCGTATTCTTGAAAAACACACGATCTATTCCTCGTCGCGTGTACATTTGATCCCCTCTGCATCATCAAACCTACATTGGTTCTTGCTAGGTTTTAAAGGCATGTCATTGTTCTGTAAATATGTTTTCGTAATCGTTTTGCTATGGTCATTGGTTGTGGTTCAATATCATGTTGACCCAATGGATAAACTATGAAGTGTTTAAAAGTCAGTTTGATCAGCTTATAAGCTATGAAGTGGTTCAGTTCGTGATCATTTAGCTTAGTCTATTGATTATGGTTCAAACACCACGATGATTCACTAATACGTTGACACGTGTTTATAAGCCAGTTTGACCAGTTTAATCAAATGCCCTTTTTACTCTCTTATATCTTTTTAATGTCTACTATAGTTTTTGTGTTGCTTGTTTAAATCTTTGTATCCACTTTTCTATTGAATCTATAAACATGAAATGTTAAATATCTAATTGGAGACTAAATATACTTAAAAACTAAAATTATTTTAAGCTTATCTTCAAACATGTGGGATGATTTTTGTCATTTTCTTGATTAAACATTATAGTTAAAAAAAATGTTATAAAAGACAATGTCATTAATCACATTAAATTTTTTTCCCTTAATAAGTGGAGTCATCCACCTTTGACTAGTAGATAAAATATTTTCTTAGGTTTAATTGTCCAAGAGATCTAGACGGCTTGTCACTTTTGATTTTAGTCATCATTAATAAATGAACTTAGCATAAAAAATTAATTAGTTTAGTTGAGTTGTCATGGATTAATTGGATTGCTTCTACTTTTATGATTGGAGCATTCTAGCTTCTCCTTTTTTTTTTTTTCTCTTTGAAAAGATAGAAACGAAAAAAGATTTAGAACGTAATTAAACTATTGAAAATAATATAAAATTATTTATTCACCTATGAGCTTATAAATATCTTTGATGACCACTTTAGGTTTCATATTGCGCTTTATTTTTAATACCACTAGAAGAATTTATTAATGATGTGGCGGTTAATGGTCATCTATTGATTGTCTTCTAATAAATAAGGAAAAAAGGATAAATATACTCTTTAATTATCGTAAATGGTATGTGTATATCCTCCGTCATACTTTAGGACGTTGGTGACCCTGCTGTCCAAAAACTATAACATATATACCCTTTATACTAACGATATACACGTGTCATAATCTTATCCATCCACCCGACATCGGATCGATGGATAAGATTGTGTCACGTGTCCCAATTTAGTCTTCCGTTAGACTGAAGGTCATATACGCTCTAGTTTTTAAAGGGCAGAGGCACCAATGTCCCTAAAGTATAACGAAGAGTATTTACATACCATTTACGATAGTTCAGAGTATATTTGTCTTTTTTCCCTTTAAATAATACATTGATGTTGGCAAAATTGATCATAAAAAGATTAATTTCACTTCCTTTCTTTTTGATAATTTGAGAGACTAAAAAGATGGATGGATAGAGTTGTAGCTTCCTCTTTGTGACATTATTGTTCTCTTTCTCCCATCTACATCCCCATGAGTAAACACTTCTGCAAAATTTAAAAAGTCCTATTATAGAAATAGAAGAGAAAATAAGTCAAATGGAAAAGTGATCCAATTGATTTTCATTTTGACCAAACAATGCCAAAAGGAAAGGAAATTGTTGTCATTTGAATATCTAATGTACACAACTAAGAAAAGACATTCTAAAATGGTGAAAGAATAAGTGGAATGAGGAGAGAAATGGAGACCTCTTTCTAGAGTGACACTCTTATCTAACCAAAAAAGGAAATTCAATTTCCATCTTCAACTTGTGCATGATTGATCCTAATTATTAAAACAAAAAATATTCACATATAATATTGATTACGCAATTGTGTATAGACTGTTAGGATCGAAAATTAAGCAGGTGTAAACGCGGAATCTAGCAAAGCAAACCTCGAAAGACCACGAGTAAGAAGATAACGAGAAATATATCAAAAGACACAAAGATTTAACGTGGTCAATCGACCTACGTCCACAAAGGAGATGAGCAATCCACTATAAATATGAGAGTACAAAATACAAAGAGAAACAACCTCAATCAATTCACTCGGAATACATGGGAGGTTCACACAAGTGATAACGTATCAAGCTTGTGACCCATAAATTCTCCCCTAACCAAAACTCTCAAAGCCCTTAAGACTACATTGTGAATGCTGATTAAGTTAGAAGGAACATGCCTCTATTTATTGAGTCCTAAACCTTTTCCTTCCAGAAAAAGAACTAGCCAATCCAAAACTTTTCCTAAAAGAAAACCTATTTATGGTAAGAAATCAGGGCAAATAAAACCCAACAAAGAGTGATATACTAACAGCTTAAACTAAACAACCATCTATCAATAGATTAAGCAATTGAAATAGAGAATTCCTCATAACAATAATAGTTGCCAAACCGGACTTAATACAAAAGCTTGAACAATTTTTTTGAAAGGAAACGCTAGGGACAACTCCACTAACTATGTCTAATATACTAAAGCTAGAAAGGACAGGACCTACCAAAGTCTGGAGGTACTAGTCCAAACAGCTTCAACGAATCTTCACTTGTTAGGACCGTAAATAAGCAGGTGTAATGCGGAAGCTAGCAAAGCAAACTTGAAAGACCACGAGTAAGAAGATAAACGAGAAATACACCAAAAGACACAAAGATTTAACGTGGTTCGGTCAATTGACCTACGTCCACAAAGGAGATGAGCAATCCACTATAAATATGAGAGTACAAAATACAGAGAGAAACAACCTCAACCAATTCACTCGGAATACATGGGAGGTTCACACAAGTGATAACGTATCAAGCTTGTGACCCATAAATTCTCTCCCTAACCAAAACTCTCAAAGCCCTTAAGACTACATTGTGAATGCTGATCAAGTTAGAAGGAACATGCCTCTATTTATAGAGTCCTAAACCTTTTCCTATCAGAAAAAGGATTAGTCAATCCAAAATCTTTTTCCTAAAAGGAAAACCTATTTATGGTAAGAAATCAGGGCAAATAAAACCCAACAAATCTCTCCCTTGGCCTGAATTTCTGACAAAATAAATTTGTCCACCTTCTTCACTTAATCTTCAACAACTTGCTTTTCCTCTCCACAATTTCCTTCGCAAAATTTATGTCTCAACACAGAGAACCTCTCTGAAACAATTTCTCCAACAAAAATCTTCATTACTGTCAAAAACGTTGCGGCTAGAACTACACCCGCCAAGATGAACACCTCTTTCTAACCTGGTTCAATCATCGTTTATCAAATCACAAAACCTGACTCCATCATTGAATCTGGCTCTGATACCACTTGTTAGGACCGAAAATAAGAGGTGTAAACGCGGAAGCTAGCAAAGCAAACCTCGAAAGATCACGAGTAAGAAGATAAACGATAAATACACCAAAAGACACAAAGATTTAACGTGGTTCGGTCAATCGACCTACGTCCACAAAGGAGATGAGCAATCCACTATAAATATGAGAGTACAAAATACAGAGAGAAACAACCTCAACCAATTCACTCGGAATACATGGGAGGTTCACACAAGTGATAACGTATCAAACTTGTGACCCATAAATTTTCTCACTAACCAAAACTCTCAAAGCCCTTAAGACTACATTGTGAATGCTGATTAAGTTAGAAGGAACATGCCTCTATTTATAGAGTCCTAAACCTTTTCCTACCAGAAAAAGGATTAGTCAATCCAAAACCTTTTTTCTAAAAGGAAAACCTATTTATGGTAAGAAATCAGGGCAAATAAAACCCAACAAATATCCCCCTTGGCCTGAATTTCTGACAAAATAAATTTGTCCACCTTCTTCACTTAATCCTCAACAACTTGCTTCTCCTCTCCATAATCTCCTTTGCAAAATTTATGTCTCAACACAGAGAACCTCTCTGAAACAATTTCTCCAACAAAATCTTCATTACTGTCAAAAAGGTTGCGACTAGAACTACACCCGCCAAGATGAACACCTCTTTCTAACCTGGTTCAATCATTGATTATCGAACCACTGAACCTGATTCCATCATTGAATCTGGCTCTGATACCACTTGTTAGGACCGAAATAAGCAGGTATAAATGCGAAAGCTAGCAATGCAAATCTCGAAAGACCACGAGTAAGAAGATAACGAGAAATACACCAAAAGACACAAAGATTTAACGTGGTTCGATCAATCGACCTACGTCCATAAAGGAAATGAGCAATCCACTATAAATATGAGAGTACAAAATACAAAGATAAACAACCTTAAGACCACCTAAAATAAGTATTATTATTTTGATATTAAAAGTCTATGACTAAGAGCAATACTTAAAATGACAATTCATAAAAGAAAAACAACAATACTAAGATTAGCTAGAACAAATAATCACCAAGAAGAACTACTGAATAATTTAGGAAGACAAATATTACTGCTATGGATGGTCCAATATTGAATAAACGAATATATCTTGTTGATGGAATTCAATTTTCTTTTAAAAATAGTTTTGTCTCATATGCTAGAACTTGAAGATTTTCTAAAGGACCAACATTTCAAATCTAATATGTTATTATATTTAGATATGTTTCTCTTTTTAACCAATCAATATATAATAAAAAAAGTGTTTGAACTTGCTATTGTATTATTGAAACTAGGAGGATAGATATTACTGTTACGGATGGTCCAATACTGAATAAATAAGTATATCTCTTGTTGATGGAATACAATTTTCTTTCAAAAAGTAATTTTGTATCGTATGCTAGAACTTGAATATTTTCTAAAGGACCAACATTTCAAATCTAATACGTTATTATATTTAGATATATTTCTCTTTTTAACCAATCAATATATAATAAGAAAAGAGTTTGATCTTGCTATTGTATTATTGAACTAGGAAGACATATATTACTGTTATGGATGGTCCAATACTGAATAAATGAGTATATCTCTTGTTGATGAAATATGATTTTCTTTCAAAAGTAATTTTGTCTCGTATGCTAGAACTTTGAAGATTTTCTAAAGGATCAACATTTCAAATCTAATACGTTATTATATGGGATAATTGTATAGAATGACAAACTAATAATATAAAACAAATATGGTAGTTAACGTTTGATTTATTTGTGTTCCATAGCAAACTGTTTGCCAGTCCCTCTCTCCCTCATATTCTCGTTCGCCACTCTCCCTCTCTCTCTCGCTTCTGTCGCTTGCCTCTCTCGCTTTATACAATAGAATTATATAAATTGTGTTTCTAATTGTATAAAGCGAGAGAAAATTGTATATACACATGCAAATACATATATCTCCGTCTTATACACTTAATTATATAATACAAATATTTCCCTGCCAAGTCTCTTATGCCTTTCTCTCTTTCTCGTTTTATACAAATTCAAATTGTATATAATTTCTCTCTTTCTCGTTTATACAATTCGATTCAATTGTATATTCTCTGCCCAAGTCTCTTTTGCCTTTCTCCCTTTCTCGATTTATACAAATTCAAATTGTATGCAATTTCTCTCTTTCTCGTTTTATACAATTCGATTCAATTGTATACAAATTCAAATTTTATACAGATATACAAACACATACAATTGAATTGAGAGGCTAACAACGATTTATACAAATGATAGGCTAACAACAAATACAAATGGTCTGCCAGCGAAATTTACAAATCTGAAGAGGAACCAACGAATTATACAATTACTTCTTTGTATATATGTATAGCGAAATAAGCATATACTTTTAGGGCGCAGATTGATTCACAAAAAAAGGGTTATTCATTGTGACATAAAGCGCCAAAACATTCTTCTTACTACTGATGGTGATGATGAGGTGGCAAAGATAAGTTAATTTTGGACTTTTCATAACTTTGGAGCAGAACTGGAAAGAGAATGTGGGGCAAAGGGGAACTAAAAGGTATATTGCACCTCAAGCTCTACTTAAAGTGGAGTACTGCCCAGGATTTGATATTTGGTCTCTTGGATGCACTGTTTATACATATATATGTTTGTTATGGAGCGCAATTATGTAAATTTTGCTATAAGATATAAATTTAAATTTTGTATTTGCTATATGTGAAAGTCGCCCTTATTATATTCAGATATATTTCTCTTTTTAACCAATCAATATACAATAAGAAAAGAGTTTGAACTTCCTATTATTGAAACTTAGAGCAATTTTATCATCCATTAATTTTTCGACACATGGCCTTGTCTTGTCTTTATTAAATCATTTTATATCTACTCTCTTCATGAAAAGGAATTCGGGCAACTTCGTATGTTTCAATTACACAAATTTTATTCTTGTCTGTAAATCCAATATATGCCGTCATGACTATGATTGTCATACGTATGATACATTTTATTTATTTCTTATCAATGTTGTTAAAAATAATTGAAAGAAATGATTTACAAATAGATCTATAATACTATAAGAAAAGGATGAATTACATGGGAATTTTCCTCGGGATTAGTATGAAAATTTGCAAGAAAATAATTTTTTTGCGGATTTTCATACTAATTCCCAGAAAAATCCCTAAGTAATTTACACTTTTCTTGTAGATTCTTTTAATTAGCACACAAGCAACATATAATTTATCTATTTCTAATTTTGCTCATATATCTTCTCATTAGACTTTGACGTATAAAATCATTTATATCAACTAAATATATAAAATAAGTGCAGATAAGATCATTCAAAGTAAATTAGAGTCTGAGTCATTGACTAACTTATGATACGGAGACGACCAATAAAACTTAGCATAACATGAATTTTTGAAACTACAAGATATTGAGCATACGATATCCATATAATACATATGTGTAAGATTATGTAAACGAAATTTCACGGTATAAAAAGAGTTATTAGTATGCATACCTTGCGGATTGAAGAAATTGAAGTTCGTAGTTGATTAGAATATCATGCTAATAATGTGTTTTAAAATTTATAGCAAATAGAATAATATAAAATAAGATCTCTTTAGACAAGGGTGTTGGAGTGTGTCTTCCAACAAATATGAAGAATATCTTCTTAGAGAATATACAAATCGTAGTTAGATTTAAAAATTAAGTGATGCCTTAATCAGATACATGTATGCTATAGATTCATTGAATGAACTATCCACACAATTAAATATATATTAATATTATTTTTAAATTTTTGTGATAGCTCTCTGTCATGGTAGGGATGTATATAATTGGGTTGGTTCGAATTTTTTAAATTAAATCAAATTATTTATGTCGAATTTTTAAATTTATAAACCAAATTAAACCAATAAGACTCGGGTTTTCAATCTCGGGTTTTTTTCGAGTTTTTTGGTTCTGAATTTGGTTTTTCTGATAAAGTATTCATACAAACCTATAATTTACTTGTACTTCAAATATTTCTTTAGTCCTACAAAAATACAACTATCTAAGGTGTTTCTTAAAAGAAACACAAAATATGATATGATTAATGACACTAAAATATCCAACAACAACAAAAAAAATAAAAAATAAAAATAATAATAATAATAATATCGCGTAAAATAAATACTAAATGGTCATAATTTATAAACACTAAATCATGCTAAAAGAAGTTTAATAAGTACTAGTTACATGACGGAATATAAATGAAATTAAAATTAGATAATGTATTTTAATTGTCTAAATCAACATAAAATTAAAGAATAAATATTTAATATTATTGTCATTCTTCGTGTTTAATTGATTCTTTTTTTTTTTGCATTAGTATTACTTTGAATTTGATTTAAGTTTTATTATAATTATCAACATTTGTGGGTTGTAATCTTTATTGGATCATTTATAATTCTAAGTTTCAAGCCTGAAATAAGAAATTAAAAGATAAAAACTATAAAAAAGTATAAGAAATATTTTTAAATTATATCAAAGTAAATATTTTTATGTATCAAAATAAAAATTTAAATTTTTATATATAATGTCGGGTTGGTTTGATCTCGGGTTAGTTTTTTTAGTTAAAACCAACCCAACTGAAATATAGTCGATTTTTTTTCCAACACCAAACCAAGTCAAATCGAACACTAATAGAGTTTTTCTTTCCGTTTGACTCAATATGCAGTTTGATTCAATTTTCGATTCGATTTTGTGCACCCTATCACCTGGTATTGGAACATCCATGAACGTGAATCAACTTTATAAAATAAAAAATAATCATCTCCTTAAAATTACTACTAACTCCGTTTCACAAAAAATGACTTGGTTTGACTTGACACGGGGTTTAAGAATATAAATAGACTTTTGAATCTGGTGGTCTTAAATTAAAGTTAGGTCAAATATACAAAATTATTCTTTGATCTTGTGGCCTTAAACATGCCACGTGAAAAGCTGAAAGTAAAATGTTACTAAGAAAAGAAGGGTCATTTTTTTTAAAAAAAAAAACTAAAAAGAAAGAAGGTTATTCTTTTTAAACGGATGAAGTATTAATTTAAATCTAAGTTTTTTTTTTCATTCTATGTGTCATATTGTAATTAGATTGAATTTAAAATTACATTGGAAAGATTCAGATTAAAGGATAAAACAATTTCTAACATAGGCAAACTCCGAAACCTGTCTCGAATATGAAATTTTTGGATAAGAATTAAGGAGTAGTTACAATTCTAATACAACCCTTTGTTAATTGAATCTAGTTATTCTATTATTCCCTGTGCTTCAATACACGATATGTTCGAATCTAAGAAATAGACTTTTTAATTTTAATTATAAAATTTATATATGTAAATAAAAATACCATAAGTTATAATAAAATAATAATAACATAATTTAATAAGTGAAGTCTGATAAAAAGATAAAATATATGCCTATCTTATTTTTTTTATATAATAGAGAAATTATTTTCGATAAATTTTAATCAAAATATGATTGAAAGAAAAAATCGTCACTAAAACAACAAAATAAGCAATTAATAAACAATATCTAATATTTAAGAAACATAAGCAAAACTTCTGATAAAATATTTATTCGTCTACATTTCAAAATTTAAACAGTGTCACACAAAATAAGGTAAAAAAATTAATTTCCATCCTTTCACAAGTTTTATTTTTCTAATATTCTTATTAAATTTTGATTAATTTAAATCATTATCATATAAAATTCAAGAAAGACTCATCTTGATTTCTTTTTGAAAAAAGAAAAATTGGCACAGAAATATTTGCAATTAAGAAAGATCATGTGCCAACTCGTGGAGTCTTCAGACTAATCTATCTTGGTAATTGTAAATATGTGCTGATTACATGCCCAATATAGGTTAACTTAATCAAATTTCATTTGAAAGTAAGTGATATTTTATTTTATTATAACATAATGGCCCACCATCATAGGGAATCTCAAAGTCTCGAGTTTTAAATTAAGTTCGAAAAAAATGACATGTCAAAAAAGATGAAATTGTCTTGTAAAAGGATCATTAACACTTATAGGTTGTAGCTTTTTTGAGAGAGGGGTATCCCAACCTCATTCAAGAAAAGATATAGAGTGAGATATAGGGCTTAATTTATCTTGTGCAGGAAATGTAATTCTCACAAAGTATGTGCATTCGAATAGTCATCGATTTGAAAGTCATCTCTTTGAAAGAGAGTAAAATGCCCAAAGATAACATGTAGTGGAGAATTTTAAAATAATTGATTTTATTTTTTTTAAAATTATCCTTATTTACCTAATCAAGAATCATTAATTGTTTTTTATGTTATTACGAATAAGTTACTAAAAACATTTCTTATGTTTTACAAATATATAGTTTTCAAGGGATATATTCAAACTAAAAACATTATTTATTTTATAATCTATACTCTCGGGGTGTACATGATTGGGTTGGTTCGAATTTTTCAAATATCAAATCAAATTATTTGTGTAAAAATTTTAAATCTATAAACCAGATCAAACTAATAAAATTCGAGTTTTTTTGAATTTTTCAACCTCGAATTGGTTCTGATTTTTCAAATATCAAACCAAATCATTTGTGTCGAATTTTATTAATTTTTAAATCAAACCAAACTAATAAACTTCGTATTTTTTCAGGTTTGTTTCGGTTTTAAAATTTACCCTTTTATTATTGAAATGTAGTGTAATATGTGAATTGAACAAATGTTATTAGTTATTACAAAACACATTCCATTTCCCTCAAATTTAGACCCCCACCTCTATTCACCACCTACAATTTCCTCTCATAACTCCCTAGTAATTGAAGTTATGGAGTCTTACAATGCAAAGTTATAAAGAGAAACATGGCATAGAACTAAATATTTTTTGTCTAAGAGAAAAATGGATAATTTTTGAATTAAAATATTTTCTATCGAAATACCTTCTTATATATAGGTTAATACTACATTTTCTTAGATAATTATCAATATGAAGGTTTTCACGCATATCTCAATAAGATATTTCCTTCATTCTTCATGTGTTGTACACAAAATCTAGTTGTTTCAGGGTTTTAGGTTGATAGTTATTCTATCTCTATGACGTAGTTAAATATGAGAGTCTCTTCTCATCGAGCTTCTTAAAAATCTTTCTAAGAGCTAATAGACCACCTTCCCACTTTAGTAGTCGTTAAAGGCATGACAGTTGTCCTATATTACAATTAAAAAGTATACATTGCTAATATACGTATAACTCTAACCAGCTAAACAACCCTACCAAATAAACTAAAACAACATTTGATTATACATTAGGACCAAATATGCAATTTTATCAACATTTAGACCATACTTAAAGGTATCATAGGTCCATACATGTTGGACCATGTTCCCATTAAGATATCACACAAATTCTGCCTAGGGGTATGGGGGCATACTGAAAACAAGAAAATTCCAAATATTTTTTTTCATACTAACATATCCTTATTGGTCCCCCCCTTCATAAATTCTTGGGGACAGGCCCCCACGAATCATTCACAGCAAAGATAATACTAATAATACTCAAAAAGAGACTACGAATCTTATAACAAATCGAAGTCATGGAGGAATGTGTTGTTGGTGAACATGAATTTCCTGGTTTCCAAACTTTTATTATACCAAAAGATGAATTTGCAATAGTAAAAAGGCCACTAAGCAGGTTGCAAAGGCGCGCGCCTCGCCCTCTTCAGCTCAAGCCCACAAGCAAGAGCAACAACTCTCTTGATTATAAAGGTGCATTGTTAAATAAGCTAATGGATTCATCTAAATCTTCTTCTTATTCGTCTTCGTCTTGTTGTCATAGTAAAGATCCTATTCCTTTGCTTTCTCCCCTTGTGTTGCCTTCTTTGCTTGAATCTACAACAAAATCTCATTGATTTTAGCTTTGAATAGTTATGTACATTGGATAAATTTTTCTAATTGTTGATATATGAACAAATTTTTAACTTTTGGTGTTAGTCATGTACTTACAAAACTCCTTATGTTGCTTTATTTTACTCTTCCATATCTCTCTTTGCCAATACCTTAAAAAGATTGGTAGCATTGGCACACAACAATGGTAAGGGAAAATCCCTCTAAAATCCCTAACGGATAAATTTTGTAATTATTATCAACAATCAAATCCGTTGCTAATCCTATTTATTGATGAAGTAAAAAAAAAATATTAACTACGAACAATTTAGTGATGAAGTAAAAAAATTGTTAATTAAAAGGGTGCATTGTTAAAACCAATGGATCCACCTGCATCTTCTTCTTTATATCAAGAGGTAATCCTCATCTAGTTGTTAGTTGAAATGTTTATTTTCTAAATGTTGTAGATTTCATATCAAAGATTTTTTTTTCCTACTCTAATTAAATGTTTTATCACTAGTAATCCACCAGTTGGGATTAAAGCCATCTAATAGAGAGTTACACTTCTCTCTAATTACATGCCACTTGTTTGAAATGTACATCAAAATCGTGAGCATTAACATGTAGGTTCTGAATTAAAATGATAGTATCAGTCGCTTTAACTATTGCTCTTGAGAAATGCCCTAGTCTTAGGGCATTCCTCAGAAAAAAGTTTTTACGGGATCTCTATCTTCCAAACTTTTGAAGTATGATTTCAATGAACAAAGAATCATTGTATCCTTTTTTTATGCACAATACATACAAATTAAGGAGAACCCATTCGTAAATTAGTAAATTTTTGAGATAGAGATATTTCTATAATTAGTTCGCTTATCCTCTAATTTTTGTACCTCAGATTGTCTTTTTGCCCTTTAGATGAAACTAAAGATCAGAAATGCTTGCTCACGAGATTTTCAGAAAAAAACCTCTATGACATAAACAAACAAGGATGATAAATAAATCAGATACTTCATCCGTTTTGATTTCTTTTTTCTATTTCTTTTAATCCGTTTAAAAATGAATTTATCTTTCCTTTCTTTAGCCACTCTTTAATGCTAACTTTTTATTTGGTCTGTTTAAGACATTGATTAAAAAATATTTTGATACATTAATTTAATATCACAAGATTTAAAAGTTACTTAAACTTCGTGTCAATTCAAAATCAGATAAACAAATTGAAACGAAATAGTAATAAAAGAGAAATATACAAAAAAGGCACAACATTTAACATGATTCAATCAACGGATATAAAAATGAGTACAAAAATATCCAAAGAAATAATATGACAACTCATTTAGGAAAAAAAAACTCACGTGACTAGATAACACTTGTTTCTCAGAAGCTAGTTATATAAAAATGAGATGCACATAGATATATACATCAAAATTATATTGATTTCTCTTTGACTGAAATGATACGCAATACACCATTCAAAAGTAAGAGCATCAACCAACCAATTAAATCATTCACAACGAGCCCGGCCTAATGGACTAAACAAAAAATGAGATATGGAGAGACGTAAATTTTTGTTATAATTGACGAAATATTTTTAAGGACAATGTCATAACTACGTCTCAAGCTATAACAATTTTTTGTGATTTCAAAATCATCCAACATATCTACACATTTGATTGTAAAAATCTCAAACTACCATACAAAGCAAATCCTCTATTGCATACACGATCATTTCTAATCAAAATCGACCTCGAGGTCTTTTCTAATGAATCAGCCCCAGCCCAAAAGGAAAACCAACAAGAATATCACACAAATAAATATTGGGCCAAGTAAAAGCGTACTTGGCTATAGGGCTTAGTTTAATGTTAACACCGCGTTAAAATTAGTTTTTATCCGCTGATATTTTATTGTATTTATCGAACTAAAATCATATGGACAAAACCAAAAATTGCATAGTCAAGCAAGTCTACTAATAAGTTAACGTGAGCATTATCTTCTAGCAAAAAACGATTTGATATATAGTTGACCGACATTTTCCAAGTCTCTAAAACTTTGAATGGGAAAATTAAATAAAGTGTGGAAAATGATAACGAAGTGAAATATAAGGTGCTAATATTCAAACACAACTTGCCGAAATTAAAATAAAATTTACATAAATTTCATAGTGTAAAGATTAAATTACATTCTACCCCTATTGTTTTATCTAATTACAATAATCTCTTAAAATTTGTAACTTTCGAATACATTAAAGAGTATCTCGGATATATTATAACATAAATTGAATACATAATATGTACCTCGTATACATAAAAATTAGCTCGGGTACATAATATGTAGTTCAGTTTCATTAAAAACTAGCTCGAATATATTATAAAATAAACATGTAGATACATAATATGTAGCTCGAATACATTAAATACTGGTTCGGATACATTAATATGTAGTTAGGATACATAAATACAATTAGGAGAGATATAAGGGACTTTAGAGGTTTTAAGAAATAGAAGGGGATATTGAAAGAAAAAAAAGCTTTCACATATAGTCATTCAAAAATAGCTTAATTATTCTTCATAACTATAGTTTGATAATTACAATTTGTAGCTACATGTTATAGGGAGGAAAGAGACGAGCGAGACTGGGAGAGAGGGGAAAGCGACGAGTGAGAGAGGGCAAAGAGTAGGAAAGAGGTGAATTATATATATATATATATATCAATTAGATAATTATATATTATACATATGTATTTGTATATTCTGAAGAATGATACATAAACAAACGTGACTAAAAGCAATTTTAATTTCATAATAGAAGTAAATCATGCAAAAAAACTAAAAGCCACCGACTAATAAAAGAGCCTAAATAACCCTTATTTAATCTCAACCACCAATTTTAGAGTTGTAAATTTCTTTCAACTTTCGTGATATTTATGACGACCTTTTAATACTCCTTTTGTCTTACCTTATTATTAAGCTTTAGATCTTTACTATTTTCATAATTTAAACTGAAAATTCAATTTCACGGTAGATATGGAGACCATCGATTTCAAGTCCTTTGTGAAGAAAATGAAGTCCATGGTAGCCAATTCTCTTGCGACGGACGGCATCTCTATATCAGATTCAAACATGGTGTTACGACTTTTGGCTATTTGTGAAAAGAATGGATATTCATTCATCAAGCAAACAATATCATCAAAGCGTCCTCTCCCCACTTTTAATGAGGTTTGCTACGTGTTGTACAGGTACCTGAAGGTACGAGGCGAATTGAAGATTTAAACTTTTAAATTATCAAGCTATAGTTTCAAATTTATTGTTTATTGCAATTTTAACGAATAGGTCAAATATATAAACAGGTCCCTAAACTTATTGGTTTTTCTCCTCAGGTACCTCAAGTCCTCAACTATGCTATTTTTTCATTAAATTATTAAACCACCCATAATTTGTTCTTTTTAAACACAGTTGGTTGATGTGGAACGAGATTTTCTGAGAGGTATCGATAGAAAATACATATATTGTTCCTACAACTCATTAGTCCAATTGATAGTGAAATTATTTGAGAATAATTGTGTTTTACTTCAGTCATTCGAACATAGTAGAAAACCAATGAGACTAACACACATTTCGTCTTCATTCCTTCAATCAAAATCATTACAATACGAACACAATTGAAGTCATTTACAAAAGAAAAGCCGATCAAAATCAGCCAACAGTTTTAAAAGGAACAAATTATGAGTAGTTCAATGATTCAATAGAAAAATGGCTTACTTGAGGTATCTGAAGGAAAAAACCAACAAGTTTAGGGATTTGTTTATGAGTTCAGCCTAATTAATATTTATACATCAATGACAGGATCCTCGTGGTATTGTTGATGCAGAACCATCGTCGGAGCATCGTATCGGTGCTGCACTAGAAAAAATTAATAGGTTTGGTGATGTGGTTGATGCAACAGGTAAAATGGGTGATTTAATAGATGGAGCAGCTAAATTGAATGTTTCCATTTCCACGGCAGTGGGCTCAGTGGCTTCTACGGCAGGTGCATTTGGTCATTTGGGGCTTGCAATTAAGGCAATGTGCCTTGTGACTTTTGCTGGATTTAAAATTTGGCAGGGGCTCTCACGCAAGTAATGTAGTAATTACATCACTGAAAAGCTTAAATTCAAGTGAACTCTAGTACTAGTATAAGCTAGGGCACTAAGATAAGTAAAGATAAAGATACAAATATTTATCGTATCGTATTGTGTTGTATTATGTTGTGTTGTGGTATGTTGTGTTGTGTTGTGTTGTGTTCTATTGTATTGTATGGTATTGTGTTGTATTGCGTTTTATTGTATTGTATCGTATCATATTGTGTTGTGTTGTGTTGTATTGTTTTAAGAAAAAATGACCGAAATCTCACTTTTAAGTATTCTTATTACCATTATCCCCTGACCCTATTAGTTTTACAAATCTCCAAAATCCCTCATTTTCACACATCTAATTAATGTATCTCGCGCATCAGATTAGTATATCATGTATAAAATGTACATTATATTAGTGTATCATTTATAAAATGTAATGTATCTTACTTAACGAATAATATATCTCGCGCATCAGATTAGTGTATCAACGATTATATTATGGTATCAATTTGAGGAAGTTCTGTAATTATAAACTTATAAGAGACAAATGGTAATTTTGCCTTAAAAGTATGTGGTTTCTGTCTTTTCCTCTTTTTTTAATGAATATAATTTTTGGACAGATTGTATTGTTCTCTGTTGTTACATAATGTTACACATCCATTATTTAAATAATAAATCTAACTAGAAAAATAGGGTATGGGCTAGAGCTATTATGAAAATATAGGATAAAAAATAAAATATAATTATTAAATAATAAATTAAGACAAAATGAGAAAGAAAATATTAAAGTAACAACGCGATCACACCAAATCGTTTGTTACATATGAGTCTTTTTATCGTTACCTAATGATGAATTTAAACCTCACGATACAATAGAATTTATTAAATGCACATCTGAACTACCAAAAAAGGTTAATTACTTCTACAAACATTGATTTTTGAAACTACTTATCCCTAAATTATAACAAATCTTAATTATCTCCTTAATAAATATGGATTTTTGAAACTATTTATCCCTAATATGTCGCATGGCACAGAAAAACTTACTTCATCCCAATTTATGTAACTCACGTTCTTTTTTAGTTAATCCCTCTTCTATTCAATCATAAAATAAAATGCATGTTTAAATAACATTTTAGAAATGTTAAAACCAGTTTTATGATATTTTTCTTAATTCAGACTATTTAGATAGAGAGTAAATATATACTATCATTTGTTAGACGATAAGAATATGTATGTAATTTTTTTAACGAAAATATATCGGCCCTAAATCATAAAATTGATAAGTATATTTATCCCTTTTATCTTATTTTATAGTATATTTTATACGTGTCAACAGTGTTTAAAAAACGTTTTTGTGGCGAGTCTCAAGGCGGGGTGTACCAAAAACACTCAAGGGCGTTAATTGAAAACGTTCCATAAGGCGTAAGTCCTAAAATTTGAAGCGTAAGTCCTCAACATAAAAACGTACCAGGCGTTTTTATTTTTTAATTTTTTTTTTGCTTTAAATCATATTTTTATTATTTGATTAATGATATTTCTCAAATAATAATTATAATATTTTTTTCTTCATTATTGATTATTAATGCTTATCTCAAATAAAAATTATAAATCATTAAAAGTTTACAATTGTTTATTTTATTAGTAATAAAACTATGAATTTGAATATACATAAGACTATGCCCCGTAGGTCACCCGTATTTTGAAATTTACACCTCGCCTCGCACTATATAAAACGTCTCGCTTCACGCCCCGCCTTTTAAATGCTTGTCAATTATTAATTTTAAGTTAGAGACCAAATTTAAACATTAAAGAAAGACTTTCATAAACTTTATAGTCTCATGTATATCACAATAGGTAGAGAAAGTTCACACAAAAGTAGTGAGAAAAAATAAATATGAATACTCCATCAGAGAAAACTGTTACTTCTTCTTCAAATTCAAAAGATGAAGCAATAATTATAATATCTCAACAACTGAAAATGCAATTTCACGGCACCAGAAAAGGGGATCTCGAAACCATAGATTCATATATCAAAAAATTAAAATCCACAGCTGATTCTCTAACAGCAATCGGCAATCCAATTTCAGATCCAGATTTGGTTTTGCAACTTCTAGCTGGTTTGCCTCATTCTTCATATTTGCTCTTCAAAAACACGATTTCGTCTCAGTTACCTCTTCCGAATTTCTCAGAGGCTTGTTCCATGCTTTACAAATACGAGAAAACAACATCAATTCCTCCTCCTCCTCCGCCTCCATCCACCGGAGAAAACAGTAATGGTAATACTGGTAAGAGTACTCTGGAGATGATCCATGATATAACAAATACAGTGAAGAGTGCTGTTCCAATAGTAAGAGATACTTGTAATGCGATAAGTAGACTCTGGTGGGGTAGTGGTTCTTCAGGAACACAAATAAAGGCGACTCCAGGTCCAAGAAATACGAACAAAGGATCTACAGCAGGAAGAGGAAGGGGAAACAATAACAGAGGCAGAGGCAGAGGAGGATCTTCTACTCGCAATTCTGCTGGAAAATAGTATTATAATACATGAATCTATTTTTCAACTTGATCTCGATTGCTAACAATGTACTACAATTCATGTTATAATACAATGAGTGTATGTCACGTGAATTTTATTTATGTATTTATTTAAATTTATATAAGTTTAAATTAAAAAAATGTGTTTATGCATTATAGCAATTGTAGTACATTAGCTTGGAGGAGTTGGAGAAATTCGATCTATACAAACTTGTATTTGTTTACTTAAATTAGAATTCAACTATTGTAAAGCTTGTTGCAAGAGTCTTTAGCAGTTGGGTTTATAGGATGGTTTAAAATTGAACTGAAATTGATATCTCTAACTTGAAAAAAAGTTGTCGATTTAGCTCAAGTGGCGAAGGCCCTTTCCTTCACGCTTGGTAAGCGCTTCGCTGTAGCCAAGCTTACAGCTAGCCTATCGGCTAGAGCCAAGCTTCGACCGCGACTGCACGTCGCTTCTGGCTGCCTTATTCCGTCACGCGAAGGTAGAACACCATGTAAACTTCGCTGACTTTATCATCAACCTTGATTTCGCTAGGCTCAATAAGAACACGGAATAGCGGAAATAGGTACATTAACGAATTATTCATTTAGCGATTTTGATAACGGTTTTGAAATTTTTTGGTGTTGGGTTATTGCTTTTTAATGATTTGAAGTTTTTTCTTAAGGGGTTACTTGATAACCTGATAACAAATTAAATAATTATATTTATATATCACTTTTGTGTATGAAGTTCTTGAGTTAGAACTTAGTTTCATACTTTTATTTCTTATTGTTTCAAACTTTTGATTATTCAACAATGTAAAAGTGTTGGTTTTTGAAGCAAAATATAACTTGTGAACTCATGTTCATGGTTCATTTGATTTGTCACCTTGTTTCTAAATAATTTTCAATCTTTTTTTGTGTGTGTCAAAATTTTATCTTTACAAAAAAAAATGGTTGTAGAGTTGGGGAGGCAGAAGGGACGTAAAGCAGATGGGATAGGGATGGGGTGATACAAGGTGAGATAGGATGGCAGAAAATAGGTGATTTTATTTATTTATTTTTGCTGAAAAATTAGTTGTTATTTAATAATTTATTTTAAAATCATTATTTTTACATTTAAATGCCACATGTCACCTTTTAATTTGTACTTTTAGCTAAAACGACATAACAAATCTAAACTTAAAGTGTTTAAAATGAATAAAACCTACTTGAGGCGTCTAAGTAAAAAATTGGTGCTAATTTTAAGGGGCTGCTGGGTTCAGCCTTTTTCTATTAAGGTCAAGGTTTAGTATACTTTTATATAGCAAAAGTAGTGGACATGATAAGGTATATATCGAATTAATATAATCTAATTTAACTTTAAAAATTAATCAAATTGACTTTCGAAAAACATAACATGACAAATAAAAGTTAACGGAGAGAGTAGTAATACTTGCATTAACGATGCATATATTAGTTATGTTTGTATTAATTATACATAATTATTTTTATGCATTGTTTGATTTGACACATTAAACATATATTTATTATGTAACTATATTTCACTATGATATTCGGTATTCTAATATACTATTTCTAAATATCAAATATTAAAAAAATTATAATATATATCATATATCATAATCAAAATCATAATATTAAATTTTTTAATATAATATTATAATTCAATATATATCATATCATGTTCACCTACTACAAAACTCGTTAAGTGCTTTAGCACTATAAAATTATATATGAAAAAGTTTATAGGGAGAAAATGAGGGACTGGATAGCAACATTTTATTGGTATATTTTGTAATTTACGATAAAAGATTTAAAGTAGTACGATGAGAGAACATTATTGGTTAACTTTTTCCTTTTTAGCAACTTTATTGGTGGGTGAAATCAAGTAATGTACTGTTGAGAACATCAACTTTGTGGTGCCTCAAATTTCCTTACACTATATTTTTTTTTTTTTTAAAATTTACGTGATCTTTTTTCTTTCCTCACATTCTAAAGAAAGATAATAGTTTTTTCTATCTCATTATTTATTTTTATATAATAAGAAATAGCTTAACTTTATATTATTTATAATTTTAATAAAATGATTTAAATTTATATAAATATCTTATATTTATTTAAACTGTAAATTTTAACTTATTGTCTTCATTTTAAAGTTTTTTACAGAATGTAATATTGCTATTTATATTGAGATCAAAATATTAAATGTGTTTATAATGAATTTTAAAAATAGTTATTTATTACTTAAATTCCTTATCAGTTCATATAAATATGATATAAATCGAAAAAGGAGAATATAATATATGAATTAGCTTACTCGTGAAGTAAGTCATACTGATTGATTGAAAATGAGCTGACTTGGTCTTTAGATCTGAGGGAATATGAAAACTATAATGAAAATAGACATATTTTTGTCTTTTTGCTCTATCTAGTTTTCATATTGGAACGCAAATTCCACGCAAGTTCAATGTAACAACTAACAATAAAGTGTTGCGTTAATGTGAGTTCGAATGTATTAGTGGAAGTTATTAATTTTAATTAGAGGTTTTGAGATTAAATTTTAAAAATAAAAATAAAATTGTTGGAAGTGTTATTCTTAAACAGATCATGCAAAATAAATTTAAATTTAGTCCAAAATTTAATATGAGCTTTGAATATCGAATAAAAAAATAAACTATAAGGTGTTGCATATAAAATGTTATTGGCTCCGTACAACTTCCTAAAGCAAAAAAGTTGTTAGGTTAAGAAGATATACTTTGAAAAAGTAATTTATTTAACTTTTATGTTTGATATACATGTAATGATGTAAAAATATAATAGGTTAAAGTTATTTATATAGAATTTGGATAAATATTATTTATAAAAGATGTGGGTATGGAATGGTTGGGATGGGGGCTACAATGAGTGGATGTGAAAATAAGGTACATTAAAAGATCGCAAGGATATAATCAATATAAAATAGGAATAATACATAAATATAATTTTTTTAATTTGTCTTTAACAGATAATTATATTTTTCAATTTTAAGTGTATATAAGTATTATTTAAATTTGTATAAAATTGAATACATAGACACACATGTCCTACATGACATGTATGGCGTCATGAACGACATAAGATTGTCATGTATGATGCATGTAGGATGTATGTATCTATTTGTTAAAGTATCTATTTATTCACACCAAAATTAAAAGTCATAATTACCAACTGACAGCAAGTTAAGGATAATATTTATGTATTATGCCTATAAAATACTACATGCAAACTTAATTTTAAAATAAATAATCAATAAAAAATGATCATACTGAACACAACAATATTTATTTGTTTTTCTATTAAGGTCAAGGTTTAGTATAATTCTATGTAGCAAAAGCTAGTGTTTAATATTGTCAAAGTTAAATTACATGGTGAATTTTCACTCAAATAATATTTGCCAAGAATATTTAGAAATTAATAGCTAAACGTTAGTTAAAAATAATTATCTGAAATTAATTTAAATAATTAATCACTTTTTCAATCATGCCCTTAATGTGAAAAAAAATGTTTTTAAAGTTATAAGATTATTTAATATGAAAAAATTGTTTTTAACCGTTTACAAAAAGTTCAAATCATTTAATATTGATTAATAGTAGGATTACATTAGTCAAATTACATCTTATATTAATTTTTTTTTAAAAATTGTGTATATCTTCTCTTGACCAACAGTAAAAATGAAAGTATTAAATATTATTTTTATACGCTCTATCAAACTATTACCAAAGTTATCCTAACAAACAATAACATATAATGAAAGTATTAAATATTATTTTTATATGTCAAATTATTCTACAAAGGTTATATATTTTAATGTGTGGAAGTCTACTCAGAGAATAAAAAAAAACAGAGAGATATATAGTAGCAGAGTTCACTCAAGTAGAAACATTAACTTAAAATGAGTTTTGGAAAAGATGAATCTAATGGTTCCACAAATCCAGATGATGATAATAACATCAAGCGGACTCAACTTAAAATTCAATTTCACAATACCAGAAAAGAGGATCTCGAAAACATCGAATCCTATGTGAATAAATTGAAAACCATAGCCAATTCTCTAGCAGAAATCAACTGTCCAATCTCAAATTCAGACATGGTTTTGCAACTTCTTGCTGGTTTGCCAATTCAATACTTGCCAATCAAAAACACAATATCATCAAAGTGGCCTCTTCCAAATTTTGAAGACGCTTGTTCCATGGTCTACATGCAACAAGACAAATTACTAAAGGTAAAAAAATCGATTCAAAATTTAAATTTTATGAATTCAATTTATATTTTCATGAAATAATTTTATCGTTCGTAATTATAGGATGAAGAGGAGCAGTCGTCTAGTTTTTACAGCGCAGAGAATTTTGATTCTGCGGTAAATGCACTTGGATCAGTGAGTGCTGTTGTTGGTACAGTGAGTGTTGTGGCTTCGGCTGGCTGGAAAATTTGGCAGGCGATAGCACGCAAGTAAATTATTATTACACGTTTAGATGTGCGATTTTATTTCGAGATTTGAAATTATGAGTATGGTACTAATATGGATAGATTTTATGTAATTGCATCTTCCGTTTGAGATGTTATCTAGTATATTTTTGTTTTAATTTATTTCTTACTTTTTCAGTATGTTTTTTAACAAAATGTTATCAACTCTTTAATTTCAATTTTATATCTGACATAACTTAAAATTACGAATTTTTAAATCTGTATCAAATTAAAATATGATCAAAATGTTGAAATTAAGGGAATATTATGCATTTTGAGATGTTGTGGAGGATATGTTTGACCATGAATTTTTTTTTCAGAAAAAATATGTTTGGCTATAAAATTTTGAAATGTAACTTGTAGTTGAATTTCAGTATTTTCTAGAATTTGACTGTTTTTTTTTTTTTTCTATTTCAAATAACTTGTAAAAGGTTAAAAACAGTTCTAATTTATATTCATGATTGAACAAACTCTATTACACAAATATCATTTTTGCCACTTCAAAATGAAAAGTGTTTTAATTTTAAAAAAAATAATCAAAATAATACATGATCAAACACTCATTTAAAGTTCTACAAAAATCTAACTTTAATTATATGCAATAAAAAATATAATATAAAGTTGTTGATCCAAATCATTCATTTCTTCATGCTGTAATCAAAGGAATAATTATGAAAGCACTAATCCAACAAAAAAGTTAATGGGGTAATCCACTAGCTTTTGCTATTATACCAAACCTGACCTTAATAGAAAAACAAATAGATATCGATGTGTTCAGTATGATTATGTTTTTATTCATTAAATTATTTTAAAATTAAGTTAACATGTAATATTTCACATTGATTATATTTTTCGATCTTTTAATCTACCTCGTTTTTACATCTACGCATTGTAGCCTCCATCACAATTATTCTTAACCAGCATCTTTTATAATTAATATTTGGGAAAAGGCATGAATTCCTCCCAAAACTTATATTAAAAAGTTAATTACACACTTTAACTATCATAACGATCTATTACACACCTTAACTACTTTAAAGTATATTTAATACCCACCTGATATGTGCAATCCACTCTTAGAGTATGAAGTGGATTACACTCGCTGCCACATCAGCGCCACGTCAGAAAATGTATTTTTAAAAAAAATTGACTTTCTTTTCTTTATTACTTATATTTTATTTTATTAATTATATTTTACACTAATTATTTTCTAATCAATTATTAAGTTCTCTAATAATTATGTGTTCTTCATAGCAAAATGGTAAGAAGGAACTTTTAGGAATGACCATAAAAAATATTATCCGAAATCTGAAGTTTAGTAGTAGAGATGAAGAGTTCTTCCATTTCAAAATGTACCCACAACAAGGTTACTTTATGTTTTTCCTTCAATTTTTCCATTGATTGGACATGAAAAATGAGTTCCCATTATTATTTGTTGCGGCTTATAGTTGTAAATATTTTTCAGATCTGGATATATATTCTTTGTTCTTTTTCCATGTTTTTTATGGAGGTTTTTTAAAAAATCAAGATAATAGAAAAATAATTTTCTTCCCATTTTCAATCGATCACCCAATTCACTCAAAATGTCCAACGAAACTCCAACAGTTGAAACCTCTCAAAATTTTACTCCTATTTGAAGTAATTTGTTTCTTGATTGCTTCTTTTTATTAGTTTATTTTAAGTTTAATTGGGTGTGAAGAAGATGAGGATAGTGGTAGGGCTGCATATCGGTCGGTTCGGTTTTGAACATTATCAGTTTTGCTTATCCGTTATCGGTTTGTAGACTAGCTAAACCGTTAAAGAACCATTAAGTTATCGATTAATCGATTATCGGTTAATCGGTTATCGATCCTTATCGGTTCGGTTATCGAGTTAACCGTTAACATATCACACAATTTTTTTAAATAAAAATGACATGAAGAATTTGAACTTTGAAGATGCTATAACTAACCTAATTAATTCCATCGGCAGAAAAATTAATTATCAACCTTCTGGCCGCCTTATTCTGTCACGCAAAGGTAGAACACCATGGAAACTTCGCTGACTTTATCATCAACCTTGATTTCGCTACGCTCAATAAGAACACGGAATAGCGGAAATAGGTACTTTAACGAATTATTCATTTAGCGATTTTGATAACGGTTTTGAAATTTTTTGGTGTTGGGTTATTGATTTTTAATGATTTGAAGTTTTTTTCTTAACGGGTTACTTGATAACCTGATAACAAATTAAATAATTATATTTATATATCACTTTTGTGTATGAAGTTCTTAAGTTAGAACTTAGTTTCATACTTATATTTCTTATTGTCTCAAATTTTTGATTATTCAACAATGTAAAAGTGTTGGTTTTTGAAGCAAAATGTAACTTGTAAACTCATGTTCATGGTTCATTTGATTTGTCACCTTGTTTCTAAGTAATTTTCAATGTTTTTTTTTGTGTCAAAATTTTAACGGCCAAATCGTTAACGGAACTGATAACGATCAATAACCGATAAGTCAATATCTTATTGGTTTTATAACAGTTTAGCATCTTTACAAATCAATAACCAATAAGGTAAATCGATAAACTTTTAACCGAACCGACCGATACACAACCAACTAATCGGATCCAAGTAAATATGGGTTTCTTAGACCAAAATTGACAAATAGTAGGGGCAAGAATGCCTACAAATCCTAAAATAAATGCAACAAAGGACGAATGAAAATAATTAAGACATAAAAAATAAAATAAAATCAAGATAATTGAGATGGTTCAAAAAAAATCTAACTTTAAATACATGCAATAAATAAATATAATATAAAGTTGTTGATCTAAATCATTCACATCCTGTTGTTGAAAGACACTATCTTTTTCTTAGCACCAAAGTAATCAAAGGAATAATTACGGAAGCACTAATCCAACAGAAAAGTTAGTGACCTATATCTATTTGTAATTCATCGATTAGCCCTCTAAAATTGACATTAATTTTCAATTAGATATCTCAATTATGCTTTATTTATTTTATACATTTTATATTGAGTCTTGCTGTGTCATTTTAATACTTTTTATTGACTTGATATATTACGCGTGATGCACCTATTTTGAGCGCATTAGAGATTCTTTTTTGGATTTTTTTGGATTTTTTTTCTTCTTCTTCACTTTTTAGCCCTACCACTTATTTCACCTTCCACCATGAAAATTCATGATAAAAAATCTTACAAAATATGAAAGAAAAAAAAAACTTAACACACTAATTTTAAAAATATTTATAAGAACAAAATTTTTAAGAATCATCACAATAACATTTAAAAAGATTTTTTAAAACAAGACACATTTTTTCTCAAAAAAATTAGAAGAATGTCATATATAATTTTCAAAATCAATTGAAAAAAACCTAACATCTAATAAATTTTTTTAAAATAATAATTGGAAGAAGAACAAAAAAAAATGGTTGTAGAGTTGGGGAGGCAGAAGGGACGTAAAGCAGATGGGATAGGGATGGGGTGATACTAGGTGGGATGGAATGGTAGAAAATAGGTGATTTTATTTATTTATTTTTGCTGAAAAATTAGTTGTTATTTAATAATTTATTTTAAAATTATTATTTTTATATTTAAATGCCACATGTCACCTTTTAATTTGTACTTTTAGATGATTATAAAAAAGGTGATAAAACAACATAACAAACCTTTACTTGAAATGTTTAAAATGAATAAAACCTACTTGAGGCGTCTAAGTAAAAAATTGGTGTTAATTATAAGGGGCGGCTGGGTTCAACCTTTTTCTATTAAGGTCAAGGTTTAGTATACTTCTATATAGCAAAAGTAGTGGACATGATATGGTATATATCGAATTAATGTAATCTAATTTAACTTTAAAAATTAATTAAATTGACTTTCGAAAAGCATAAATGACAAATAAAAGTGAACGGAGAGAGTAGTAATACTTGCATTAACGATGCATATATTAGTTATGTTTGTATTAATTATACATAATTATTTTTATGCATTGTTTGGTTTGACACATTAAACATATATTTATTATGTAACTATATTTCACTATGATATTCGGTATTCTAATATACTATTTCTAAATATGAAATATTAAAAAATATATAATATATATCATATATCATAATCAAAATCACAATATTAAATTTTTTAATATAATATTATAATTCGATATATATCATATCATGTTCACCTACTACAAAACTCGTTAAGTGCTTTAGCACTATAAAATTATATATGAAAAAGTTTATAGGGAGAAAATGAGGGACTGGATAGCAACATTTTATTGGTATATTTTGTAATTTACGATAAAAGATTTAAAGTAGTACGATGAGAGAACATTATTGGTTAACTTTTTCTTTTTTAGCAACTTTATTGGTGGGTGAAATCAAGTAATGTACTGTTGAGAACATCAACTTTGTGGTGCCTCAAATTTCCTTACACTATATTTTTTTTTTTTTTAAAATTTACGTGATCTTTTTTCTTTCCTCACATTCTAAAGAAAGATAATAGTTTTTTCTATCTCATTATTTATTTTTATATAATAAGAAATAGCTTAACTTTATATTATTTATAATTTTAATAAAATGATTTAAATTTATATAAATATCTTATATTTATTTAAACTGTAAATTTTAACTTATTGTCTTCATTTTAAAGTTTTTTACAGAATGTAATATTGCTATTTATATTGAGATCAAAATATTAAATGTGTTTATAATGAATTTTAAAAATAGTTATTTATTTCTTAAATTTCTTATCAGTTCATATAAATATGATATAAATCGAAAAAGGAGAATATAATATATGAATTAGCTTACTCTTGAAGTAAGTCATACTGATTGATTGAAAATGAGCTGACTTGGTCTTTAGATCTGAGGGAATATGAAAACTATAATGAAAATAGACATATTTTTGTCTTTTTGGTCTATCCACTTTTCATATTGGAATGCAAATTCCACGCAAGTTCTATGTAACAACTAACAATAAAGTGTTGCGTCAACGTGAGTTCTAATGTATTAGTGGAAGTTATTAATTTTAATTAGAGGTTCTGTGATTTAACTTTAAAAATAAAATAAAAATTGTTGAAAGTGTTATTCTTAAATAGACCATGTAAAATAAATTTAAATTTAATTCAAAATTTAATATGAGCTTTAAATATCGAATGAAAAAATAAACTATAAGGTGTTGCATATAAAATGTTATTGGCTCCGTACAACTTCCGAAAGCAAAAAAATTGTTAGGTTAAGAAGATATACTTTGAAAAAGTAATTTATTTAACTTTATGTTTGATATACATGTAATGATGTAAAAATATAATAGGTTAAAGTTATTTATATAGAATTTGGATAAATATTATTTATAAAAGATGTGGGTGTGGAATGTTGGGATGGGGGCTACAATGGGTGGATGTGAAAATAAGGTAGATTAAAAGATCGAAAGTATATAATCAATATAAAATAGGAATAATGCATAAATATGATTTTTTAAATTTGTCTTTAACGGATAATTATATTCCTTAATTTTAAGTGTGCATAAATATTACTTAAATTTATATAAAATTGAACACATAGACACACATTTTCTACATGACATCTATGGCGTCATGAACGACATAAGATTGTAATGCATGATACATGTAGGATGAATGTGTCTACTTTTTAAAATATCTATTTATTCACACCCAAAATTAAAGATCATAATTACCAACTGATAGCAAATTAAGGATAATATTTATGTATTATGCTTATAAAATACTACATGCAAACTTAATTTTAAAATAAATAATCAATAAAAAATGATCATACTGAACACACCAATATTTATTTGTTTTTCTATTAAGGTCAAGGTTTAGTATAATTCTATGTAGCAAAAGCTAGTGTTCAATATTGTCAAAGTTAAATTACAAGGTAAAATTACACCCAAATAATATTTGCCAAGAATAATTAGAAATTTATGGCTAAATATTAGCTAAAAATAGTTATTCGAAATTAATTTAAATAATTAGTCACTTTTTCAATCATGCCCTTAATGTGAAAAAAAAATATTACATGTTTATGAGTATGGTACTAATATGAGTATGGTACTAATATGGATAGATTTTATGTAATTGGATCTTCGGTTTGTGTGATCGAAGTAAGAGTCTAGTATTTTTGTTCTGTTTTAATTTATTTATCTTAAATTTTTTTAGTATGGCTTTTAGCAATATGTAAACAACTCTTTAATTTCAATTTTATATCTGACATACTTAAAATTATGAATTTTTTAATTTGTAACAAGTTAAGATATGACCAAAATGTTGAAATTAAGGGAATATTATGTATTTTGAGATGTTGTGGAGGATGTGTTTGACCATGAATTTTTTTCAAAAAAAAATGTTTTGCTATAAAATTTTGAAATGTAACTTGTAGTTAGAATTTCAGAATTTTCTAGAATTTGACTGTAATTTATTTTTTTTCATTCCAAATAACTCGTAAAAGGTTAAAAACAGTTCTAATTTATATTCATGATTGAACACAAGTCTATTATTCAAATATCATTTTTGCCACTTCAATATGAAAATTGTTTTTTTTTATAAAAAAAATCAAAATAATACATTATCAAACATTTAAAGTTCTACAAAAATTTCCTTTTGTTTTTTTTCTTTTGGGGGTTTAAGTTTCACTTCTCATTTCAATATTCTCATCGTTTATAGGAAGTGGATTAATTGATTAGATCTTGATTGGTTTAGATGTTCGTTAACATGTTGAATAACGCATAACGATCATAATTATACCAATACTATCGATAATTGCAGATTATATTCTTTAATTACTAAGCTAATCAGGTGACAAATGATTTACCTAAATATGGATCAAGCTGCTATTTTCAGTACTTTGTTTATGTACAATCAAATCCCACTTGGTTTTATATTTTCTCTCTATGAACAAGATTGAATACGAAAAAACTTTCCCCCAAAATAAAAAGGTTGATATAATATTTAATATACGTAAATACTAGAAATCGTGATAACCATCAATATAATATTTGATTCATATTCCTTGCGTGTTGATTCAAATTAAATAATTTATCGTTTGACATTTGCTTTTGTATTTAGAAGATTTGTGAGTTTTTCTTTAATAAAATCAAATATACAACAATTATATGTGACTAGTTGTAATGATTGTCGGAAATCCTCACGAAACAGGTGAATTTCCTTTGTTTACAACTTAAATATCTTCTTGAAGATGCAAAGTATTTTCTTAATAAACCCTAATCGTCAAATTATGGTTAAAAAATATATTTTTTTACTATGTTTATAATGATGTATTTATACATTTTATTTAACATATAGGAAGAAGACAAGTTTAAAGACTAACAAAACCTAATTAATTTTTGTTTACATGGGTAGATCCAAATCAATAGCTATTTCTAACCGTCTAAGTAATGTTAATCAACAATATTATCCCCTTTACCATAATATATAATCTTCATTATCAATTTTTATTTTATTTTACAACTTTGACTCTTTTTTTTTTTTTTTGAGAAAATCAGTACAATTTTTTAGCAAAGTTGGTACTTGGTGGGGACTACAATTGATTAAATTCATTCCCTTTAATTTCCCATTCACTTGGATAAGGTTATTCTTTTGATTGCTTCTGTGTTAAGATTATTTTTCGTTTTAATTTTATGATTTTGTTGGCAGTTATTTTATAATATTTTAACGTATTTTTTAAAATAATATATGTGGCAAATGTGATATTCTGAGACTTTCAGTCTGTTTGGCCATGCGATATGAGATCATGATATGGAATCATGAAATGAAATTGAAGTTTTATTTGGACATACGATATGGAATTTTGGTGTTGTATATTTTTTAATAAAACATAAAACTCTTATAAGTTCTAAAACTGTTAAAATAGCCCAATTATTTATTCAATATTATCAAATAAAAAAAATCATTCAATCGTATAATAAATGATTATAAAATTATTTGTTCTCCACTTAAGTAATTGTTTCATTGATATATTTGAAAAATGAAATATCTTTCATGGGCTCTTCAAAATTTTATTAATCAACAATCGTGAAGTGTGAGTCAAAGTGATTATATGTTGGTGAAAATATCGGTAAGAATAATAAATTTTTAAAAGTAATGATATTTTATTTACATGTGAAATAAATGGTTAGTAGATATAAATGTGGGGTTGTTTTAACAAAATATAAATTTGTGGATCGATTTTTGTATTAAAATAACTCAAATCATGATACGGTATTTCCATATGATTCTATATCATGGTTTTTGGAGAATATGGTATCACATTCATGATATGAAGTCATGAGATGAAATTAGCGTAAAAGCGCATGTCCAAACGTTGATTTCATCTCACGATATCATATCATAATATGATATCAAATGACCAAACGCCTACTTAATTTACAAGCCGTTACGATTAACCTTAAATGACTTAATTGCCCTAGAACTTAATGGATATTTTCGGGAGACGTGTGTGCTTATTCACTCTTGCATATTAGTAGAGGATGCATGTAACAAGAAGGTTTTAAGGTGTAATGGACCCTTTAATCACTGCTAATACATGTTTTAAATTCACTTACATTATTAATAGGAAAAATTATGTGGTTAAGTGAACTTATATTATTTAATTACTCATCATAGATATAGTTTGTTATAATTATCATTCACGATTAACATTATACATTAATTATGTGGATTGACTTCGAGTTTGTATAATTAGTCATGTTTGTATATGTATTAACATGATGATTTAAATATAATTAAAATATCAAGCAAAATACTTTTAAAAATTGAATAAATAAAGCCCTTCATTTTTTTAATCCCACAAATATATTGTTACTATTATTTTTATTTCTAATTATGTAAAATAAAACATAAAATAATTTGTAAAATATAAAATACAAAATAATAATATATAAACGTAAATAAAATAAATAAATAAAACTTAATCAAACTGAAGAGATATCTTTGATTAATTGATAAGGAATATATTAATAAACATGTATATATGGAAGAGCTATTTTAGTATTAGAAAAGATAATTTCCTCTTGTGTTTATTTTTTTTTTAAGAAACATAAATTTTTCTCTTTTTTCCAATAGGAAAAAAAACTTATTCTAGTTCCATTTAAAAGCTATTTTTAAAGATTTATCAATCACTTTATTTTTCAATAAAGGTGTTCCTTATTGATGTAATTTTAGCCACCTAACGATAATGTCCAATAGGCTCTTAAACAATTTTGTCTAAAGATAATTTTAAAGTATGGTTTGTTATATCTCAAAAATTATTTAAGTGAATGATATTTAATAGTAAGAGTACAATAGACACAACACGATTAGTTATTCATTAATTTTATATAGTGGATAATATTATTAAATATCTAAAAAATTTATAATAAACAAGTAAAGATAAACGGAGAAAGTATTCATTTTTGAGTGTTTAAGTGACTTTGCATTGAAATGAGTCATTTGGTAAACTTATCTTATTTTCTAACCAAACGAACCTTTAGAGACTTTCTTGATATTAACTCATACTCCATCTTTACCAATTTATGTAACATTTTTTGAATTTTAAAAATTAAACAAATCTAACATTTATCGTAAATTTTTTATAGTATCTTTTAAATATTTTGAATTATCAATTATCACGACTTATAATATTTTTACGTAGTTTATAAATATATAAAATTATTTTTTTTAAAAAAAATTATAAATAAATTTTTAATCAAACTTAAATTGTTTAATCGATCGGAAGGACTACTAAACTTGACCGTATGATGATATTGAAACTATTTTGAACCCCTACTATCTAAGCATAAGGACCATTTTGTTCATATGGTCTTCATTTTAAAAAAATTTGATATTGAAAATATTTTTTTAAAATTGACGTTTTTCCCCACAAAAAAAATATAATTTGAAATTGGAGGAGAGTTTGGAAAATGTTTTCCTTAATTTTTTAAGGGAAGTCATTTTCCTTAATTTTGAGGAAAATGAGTTGATTTGAAAAATATTTTCCAAGATTTTGTCCCAACCAAACATGAGAAAATTGGAAAACATTTTCCAGAAAATATTTTCCTTCATACCAAACACACTCTAATTTTTAATTAGACATCTCAATTATGCTTTATTCATTTTATACATTTTATGTTGAGTCTTGCTTTGTCATTTTAATACTTTTTATTAATTTGACATATTACGCGTGATGCACCTATTTTAAGCGCATTAGGGATTCTTTTTTGGATTTTTTTGGATTTTTTTCCTTCTTCTTCACTTTTTAGCCCTACCACTTATTTTACCTTCCACCATGAAAATTCATGATAAAAAATCTTACAAAATATGAAGAAAAAAAAAAACTTAAAACACTAATTTTAAAAATATTTATAAGAACAAATTTTTTAAGAATCATCACACTAACATTTAAAAAGATTTTTTAGAACAAGACACATTTTTTCTCAAAAAAGTTAGAAGAATGTCATATATAATTTTCAAAATCAATTGAAAAAAACCTAACATCTAATAAATTTTTTTAAAAAAATAATTGGAAGAAGAACAAAAAAAATGGTTGTAGAGTTGGGGAGGCAGAAGGGACGTAAAGCAGAAGGGATAGGGATGGGGTGATACAAGGTGGGATGGGATGGTAGAAAATAGGTGATTTTATTTATTTATTTTTGCTAAAAAATTAGTTGTTATTTAATAATTTATTTTAAAATTATTATTTTTATATTTAAATGCCACATGTCACATTTTAATTTGTACTTTTAGCTGATTATAAAAAAGGTGCTAAAACGACATAACAAACCTCTATTTGAAGTGTTTAAAATGAATAAAACCTACTTGAGGCGTCTAAGTAAAAAAATGGTGCTAATTTTAAGGGGCTGCTGGGGTTCAGCCTTTTTCTATTAAGGTCAAGGTTTAGTATACTTCTATATAGCAAAAGTAGTGGACATGATATGGTATATATCGAATTAATGTAATCTAATTTAACTTTAAAAATTAATCAAATTGACTTTCGAAAAGCATAACATTACAAATAAAAGTGAACGGAGAGAGTAGTAATACTTGCATTAACGATGCATATATTAGTTATGTTTGTATTAATTATACATAATTATTTTTATGCATTATTTGGTTTGACACATTAAACATATATTTATTATGTAACTATATTTCACTATGATATTCGGTATTCTAATATACTATTTCTAAATATCAAATATCAAAAAAATTATAATATATATCATATATCATAATCAAAATCACAATATTAAATTTTTTAATATAATATTATAATTCGATATATATCATATCATGTTCACCTACTACAAAACTCGTTAAGTGCTTTAGCACTATAAAATTATATATGAAAAAGTTTATAGGGAGAAAATGAGGGACTGGATAGCAACATTTTATTGGTATATTTTGTAATTTACGATAAAAGATTTAAAGTAGTACGATGAGAGAACATTATTGGTTAACTTTTTCTTTTTTAGCAACTTTATTGGTGGGTGAAATCAAGTAATGTACTGTTGAGAACATCAACTTTGTGGTGCCTCAAATTTCCTTACACTATATATTTATTTATTTTTAAATTTACGTGATCTTTTTTCTTTCCTCACATTCTAAAGAAAGATAATAGTTTTTTCTATCTCATTATTTATTTTTATATAATAAGAAATAGCTTAACTTTATATTATTTATAGTTTTAATAAAATAATTTAAATTTATATAAATATCTTATATTTATTTAAACTGTAAATTTTAACTTATTGTCTTCATTTTAAAGTTTTTTACAGAATGTAATATTGCTATTTATGTTGAGATCAAAATATTAAATGTGTTTATAATGAATTTTAAAAATAGTTATTTATTTCATAAATTCCTTATCAGTTCATATAAATATGATATAAATCGAAAAAGGAGAATATAATATATGAATTAGCTTACTCTTGAAGTAAGTCATACTGATTGATTGAAAATGAGCTGACTTGGTCTTTAGATCTGAGGGAATATGAAAACTATAATGAAAATAGACATATTTTTGTCTTTTTGGTCTATCCACTTTTCATATTGGAATGCAAATTCCACGCAAGTTCTATGTAACAACTAACAATAAAGTGTTGCGTCAACGTGAGTTCTAATGTATTAGTGGAAGTTATTAATTTTAATTAGAGGTCCTGTGATTTAACTTTAAAAATAAAATAAAAATTGTTGAAAGTGTTATTCTTAAACAGATCATGCAAAATAAATTTAAATTTAGTCCAAAATTTAATATGAGCTTTGAATATCGAATAAAAAAATAAACTATAAGGTGTTGCATATAAAATGTTATTGACTCCGTACAACTTCCTAAAGCAAAAAAGTTGTTAGGTTAAGAAGATATACTTTGAAAAAGTAATTTATTTAACTTTTATGTTTGATATACATCTAATGATGTAAAAATATAATAGGTTAAAGTTATTTATATAGAATTTGGATAAATATTATTTATAAAAGATGTGGGTATGGAATGGTTGGGATGGGGGCTACAATGAGTGGATGTGAAAATAAGGTAGATTAAAAGATCGCAAGGATATAATCAATATAAAATAGGAATAATGCATAAATATAATTTTTTTAATTTGTCTTTAACAGATAATTATATTTTTCAATTTTAAGTGTACATAAGTATTATTTAAATTTGTATAAAATCGAATACATAGACACACATGTCCTACATGACATGTATGGCGTCATGAACGACATAAGATTGTCATGTATGATGCAGGTAGGATGGATGTGTCTATTTGTTAAAGTATCTATTTATTCACACCTAAAATTAAAAGTCATAATTACCAACTGACAGCAAGTTAAGGATAATATTTAAGTATTATGCCTATAAAATACTACATGCAAACTTAATTTTAAAATAAATAATCAATAAAAAATGATCATACTGAACACAGCAATATTTATTTGTTTTTCTATTAAGGTCAAGGTTTAGTATAATTCTATGTAGCAAAAGCTAGTGTTTAATATTGTCAAAGTTAAATTACATGGTGAATTTTCACTCAAATAATATTTGCCATCAAATAATATTTGCCAAGAAAATTTAGAAATTAATAGCTAAACGTTAGTTAAAAATAGTTATCTGAAATTAATTTAAATAATTAATCACTTTTTCAATCATGCCCTTAATGTGAAAAAAAATGTTTTTAAAGTTATAAGATTATTTAATATGAAAAAATTGTTTTTAACCGTTTAAAAAAAGTTCAAATCATTTTAATATTGATTAATAGTAGGATTTAGTCAAATTACATTTTATATTAATTTTTTTTAAAAAAATTGTGCATATCTTATCTTGATCAACAGTAAAAATAAAAGTATTAAATATTATTTTTATACGCTCTATCAAATTATTAGTGAAAGTATTAAACATTATTGTTATACACTGCCAAATGATTCCACAAAGGTTATATATTTTAATGTGTGGAAGTCCACTCAGAGAATAAGAAAAAACAGAGAGATATATAGTAGCAGAGTTCACTCAAGTAGAAACATTAACTTAAAATGAGTTTTCGGAAAGATGAATCTAATGGTTCCACAAATCCAGATGATGATAATAACATCAAGCGGACTCAACTTAAAATTCAATTTCACAATACCAGAAAAGAGGATCTCGAAAACATCGAATCCTATGTGAATAAATTGAAAACCATAGCCAATTCTCTAGCAGAAATCAACTGTCCAATCTCAAATTCAGACATGGTTTTGCAACTTCTTGCTGGTTTACCTACTCAATATTCACCCTTCAAAAACACAATCTCATCAATGTGTCCTCTCCCCATTTTCGAACAAGCTTCTTCCATGTTGTGCATGCAAGAGGACTTATTATTATTACAGGTCAGAGCAAACGATTCTTCGAAAAATTACATTATATATTCAAAATTAAAGTGATATACATTTTTTTTAATTGTAGGATCGTGAGGAGAAATTTAAAGATGATGCTGGGGTTGCTGGTGCAGAGAAATCGTCTGGTTTTTGTACAGCTGATACGTTTCATACTGTAATTGATACATTGGGAATTGCTGTTGCTGTTGTTGGTGCAGTGGGTACTGTCTGTGCTGCAGGTACATTGGGTACTGTTGTTGGTGCAGTTGGTACTGTGAGTGCATCCAGGGTGATTGTTGTTGGTGCAATTACTGCTGTTGCTGGCTGGAAAATTTGGCAAACGGTACCCCGCAAGTAATTAATCGAGTTGATTTCTCGTATGATCACTTAAATAATAGTAGTAGTTGAATTGTTAGTTATGTTTTAAAACTTGTCTTGAGATGTATGATATGCAACATGATTTGTAGTTGAAGTTCAACACAAATTTTGCTTGCTTTGCAATATTTTGATTTTTCCTTTGAAGTTGTGTATGGTAGGAAAGACAGAGGCGGAGCCAGTATAAAGAGTTTGAGCGTTTTAATTTTTTTTTTTAACTTATAATTGAGGTGTCAATTTTTTTTTTTAAGGATTCACAAATTATTACATAATTTTCTTATACAAATATAAAATTTACAAAAAAATTACTAGGCTCATTTAAATTTACAAATCTACCTAGCTTCGCCCCTGTATCGTTTGATAAAAGATCAATTACTCCCTATAAGAGACCAAACTTTGATTTATTACATGCATTCACACAAACATAGGTAAGAAGTGTGAATAATATAAGAAGGAATGATATGAGTACTGATTTATTTCGATTTTTAACATTTCACTTAATTGAAATGATTTTTAATATAACAAATTATGTTCATTTTGATTATTTACAGTAAACCTAACAAATTTATTTTAAAAAAATTTGACTATGGACCTTAGATCTTAGGTTGCTAATAAAATTTACCATTGTTATTTTTTTTTTGCTAGCTTTACTGAAAAACTAGATGAAATCTAATATCATTCTCTATATTTTCTCTAACAAAATTTACTATTTTCTCTTATTTAAAATATAAATATTTGTTATATATTAAAAATAATTTTAATTAAGTAATATATTCCAAAGTCCAAAATAAAAAGTTCTATAATATATAAAAGATCATTTTAATTAAATAAAATATATTAAACATCAAATAAATCAACACCCATACATTCAGAATCATTTTTCTGATAGAAATTAAATAGACAAACCACAAGGAAAATAAAAAGAAAGTGCCAATTTTACTTGACTCACTTTGCCCTATGCATCTATACTTTTCTTCCACTAATAAAGCTGGTCCTTAAAAAAAGGATAAGAACAATGTGTCATCTCTCATCGTACCACTTTGGATCCTTAATTGTAAAGTAAAGGATATATAATATATAAGTTTGTTGTCCAGTTCCATTATTTAAAAAAATTTAAAGGTATATTTTATTAAATTATTTTAAATAATGTTAAACCCCTAACTAGTATTTGAATATATAATATAAAGTTAAAGATTTCAAATTGGTAATTATTTGAGACGATATTCAAATTTTAAATTCGCCAAAAAAAATACTGATTTAGGATTCGTTTGGCTATGCGATATGATATCATGATATCGTATCATGAGATGAAATTAAAGTTTTGTTTGAATATTCAATATGATATAAAGATGATGCTGGGGTTGCTGGTGCAGAGAAATCGTCTGGTTTTTGTACAGCTGATACGTTTCATACTGTAATTGATACATTGGGAATTGCTGTTGCTGTTGTTGGTGCAGTGGGTACTGTCTGTGCTGCAGTTGGTACATTGGGTACTGTTGTTGGTGCAGTTGGTACTGTGAGTGCATCCAGGGTGATTGTTGTTGGTGCAATTACTGCTGTTGCTGGCTGGAAAATTTGGCAAACGGTACCCCACAAGTAATTAATCGAGTTGATTTCTCGTATGATCGCTTAAATAATAGTAGTAGTTCGAATTGTTAGATCTGTTTAAAAGTTTGTCTTGAGATGTATGATATGCAATATGATTTGAAGTTAAAGTTCAACACAAATTTTGCTTGTGTTTTGCAATATTTTGATTTTCCTTTGGAGGTGTGTATGGTATGAAAGGCAAAGGCGTAGCCGGTATAAAGAGTTTGAGCGTTCTAATTTTATTTTATTTTTACTTATAATTGAGGTGTCAATTATTTTTTTTAGGGGTTTACAAATTATTACATAATTTTCTTGTACAAATATAAGGTTTTCATTCGAATTCACAAACTTCACCTAGCTCCGCCCCATAAAGGGATATTTTTTGGTAAAAGATCAATTACTCCCCATAAGAGACTAAGATTAATTGAAGAGAATAGTCCTAGTTTGATGTCTCGATCATAACTTTGATTTACATGCATTCACACAAACATAGGTAAGAAGTGTGAATAATATAAGAAGGGATAATATGAGTAATTCTTTATTTTAGTTTCTAATATTTCATTTGACTGAAATGATTTTTGATGTATAACAAATTATGATCATTTACTTTAATCCTAACAAATTTATTTTTAAGAAATATTTAAAAATTTGATTGTGGACCTTAGACCTTAGGGTGCTAATAAAATTTACCATATCGTCCTTTTTGTTAGCTCCAAGAAAAACTACATGATAATCTCTACTTTCTCTAACAAAATTTACTATTTTTTTTTATTTAAAACAAAATTTCAAAATATTTTTTTTTATAATACATTAAAGATTCTTTTAATTAAATAAAATATATTAAGGATCAAAATAAATAAATACCCAAACATTCAGAATTATTTTTCTGATAGAAATTAAATAGACAAACCACAAGGATAATAAAAAGAAAAAGGCAATTTTATTCCCACAAACCAAAAAAGAAAGTGCCAATTTTACTTTACTCACTTTGCCCTATGCATCTATACTTTTCTTCCAGTCTTCCACTAATAAAGCTGGTCCTTAAAAAAAGGGAAAACAACAATGTGTCATCTCTCATCGTACCACTTTGGATCCTTAATTGTAAAGTAAAGGATATATTAATATATAAGTTTGTTGTCCAGTTTCATTATTTTTAAAAAATAAAAAATTAAAGGTATATTTTATTAAATTATTTTAAATAATATATTAAACCCCTAACTAGTATTTGAATATATAATATAAAGTTAAAGATTTCAAATTGGTAATTATTAGAGACGATATTCAAATTTTAAATTCGCCAAAAAAAAAAAAAAATGATTTAGGGCCCGTTTGGCTATGCGATACAGTATTATGATACGAAATCATGATATCGTATTATGAGATGAAATTAAAGTTTTGTTTGGAAATGCGTTGGTGTTGTATATTTTCTAATAAACATAGAAATCTCATAAGTTTTAAAACTGTTAAAAATGCCCAAATTGTCTTTTCAATCTTATCAAATAAACATAAAAGTATAAAATCGTATCATAAATTATTACAAAACTATTTGTTCTCCACTTAACTAATATGTTTCATCAATATATTTGAGTAAAAATGAAGCACCTTTCACGTGATCTTCAAGATTTTATTACTCAACAATCGTGAAGTGTGAGTTAAAGTGACTATATATTAGTGAGAATAATAAATTTTATGTCGATGAGAAGAATGAATTTTAAAAAGTAATGATGTGATTATAAATTTTATTTGCATGTGAAATAAATTGTTAATAGATATAAATGTAGGGTGGTTTTAACAAAATATAAACTTGTGGATCAATTTTTGTATTAAAATTTCTCAAATCATGATATGATATTTCTATATGATTCCATATCATGGTTTTTGGAGAATATGGAATCACATCTTATGATATGGAATCATGAGATAGAATCAACGTAAAATCGCATATCCAAACGCTGATTTCATCTCACGATACCATATCTTGGCCAAACGCCTACTTAAAAGTTCCGAATCACAATTTTTTTTAACGTAAAACTTTATTCATAAGTTTATATTTCTTTAAAGACTTGTTATTTTAAATTTTACCATTTCAACACTTAAAAAGTTGGTTGTGTCATGTAGAAAAGTTATGTTAAAAAAATAACCATTACTACTATTATTGATTAGTAAATTTTTTATAAAATTATGTATTAAATATTTATAATCACAAATATTTATTTACAAAAGAAACATAAGATATACAATTTATCAATATTGTGCCTTCAAATATATATCAATAGCTTAATAGCATTAGCATTAATTGTAATAAGATATTTGATAGTACTTTATTTTTAATTAGAAATCTCAAATATAAAACTTAAAATGGGGTGTCGGATCTTCTAGAAGTAACTTCCAAAATTTAATTTAATTTTAATATCAATATCAGACACTAATATATATATGCCATTCTAATTTTCATCGATAAATAAATTTAATAGTAACAATAAAAAGTACACTATAATTACTCACATTCAAGAGGTAAGTACGTACTTGGAAAGTGTTAATGAAAATATTCCTTCCTTGCTTGCTAAGTAGGGTACCACCATTTAATTGAGTTAGGTTTCAATGTTTTTAATGAAGACCTAAGTCTACGAAGTAGTCGAGTACTTTGACTTGTGTTACTCTATTTTAGTTGAGTTATAATAATTACGTCGACCTCTATTTTTATTTATTTATTATACTATTTTAGAATATTAAATATTTTCTTATTTACTTTTAATTGCTATAAAAAATTTTAGGGTCAAATGATAAAAAATTTGATTAATATTTTATGTTGTACTGTTTTATTATATTAATATGTAAAACATATCAAATTATAATATTTTTCATATAGTTTTAAGTATCTAAATTTTTTATTTAAAATATCAAATTAATATTATCTAATTTGATTTTAATAATTTATCAAATTGATTTTGGAAAAACACAACATGACAATTAAAAGTGGATGGTTTGAGTAATACTTTTTCAGTTTATGAAAATCAATGAATAATTTTCATTTGGATCTATTTTACTCATAGTATTAAATACTACTCCCTCCTTTTCAAAAAGAATGTTTCTATTTCCTTTTTATTTTATTTAAAAAAAATGATCCCTTTCCTTTTTTTGCAACACTTTAACTTTAACTTTCGACGTGACATATTTAAGACCACAAGATTAAAGGGCATTTTGATACATTTGACATAACTTTAATTTAGAACCACAAGATTAAAAAGTCTTCTTTCTTTTCTTAAATTCCGTTCCAAGTCAAACTAGGTCATTCTTTTTGAAATGGAGAAAGTATTTATTTTTAATGTTTAGATAACTAATATTTAATAAAGGTGATTTAATAAAATTATTGTTATTATTTATTGAATATAGATAGTAGCACATAAAATCTAACTTCACCTCTTGTCCAGTTTAAATCTAACTTCAATCGCAAATTTATTTGTTTTAAAATAATAAAGAATATTTTACTTATATATCTAAATCGTCTAATTTTTCAGCGAACGATATTCGATTGATAATTGATATTCACTTATAACTTTATCTTCAAATGTGTGGTATTGTATAGACATAAAAAATAAATAATATATTCGAAAGATCTATTTAATAAAACATACCATACAATATAACACAAAAAAAGGGAATATTGTTGGGTACAACCAGTTTGAAATATTTTTACAATGTGTTAAATCGTTTGTTTTGTCTGAATATGTATGATTATATCTTATCTAATTTTTGAGCTATTAATATAAAATTTCTGTTCGCACAAATATAATATAAATTATGAAATGATACATAATATCTATACAAATAAAATCATAAATATTCAATTTTACATGATACTATCGTCAAAGATAAATTCCTCATTATAGTTATTCGTTCTAATCCTTGTTCAGAAAATAAAGAATTGTCTAAAAAAGAACTACAGTTGGACTCACAAAATAGTGTAATTATAACAATATTTGTGAATACACACTTCAACTTTATAACTAAGAAAAAATAGATAAATCTAATGCAATCAATAAATTCATTTTTTCTCAAAAATAAACTGCTTGTTATAACTACTTCCATACTTATATCGACTTGAGGAATCGAAATATTGATAATCATTTTGCTCTTCAGTTGCTTAAGTCACATGGATAAATTCTATGAACCTTCTATACTATTCTAGAAAAAATAATAAAACAAGGTCATTTATGTCATTAACTATGTAAATTTTTTTTTTTCTTCCATTTTATTTTTTAACAGTTAGTTATATATTCTGTTACATATAACATCATTCATCTCCACAAAATAAACACACAAAAAAATATTCATTTCAATAATCAATGGAATCAACAACGAGTATTCCATTTCCATCATCGACTATCGATTCGAGTTCGAAAGATGCAAAAACTATCACAATTCAACAACTGAAAATGCAATTTCACAGCACCGGAAAAGGGGATCTGGACACCATCGAATCGTACATCAAAAATTTGAAATCGATAGCCGATTCTCTATCCGCTACCGAAAATCCTTTATCAGATTCAGATTTGGTACTGCAACTTCTCGCCGGTTTGCCTTCTCCTCAATACTCGTCTTACCAGAACAGAATCTCATCGCAGTCACCTCTACCTGATTTTTCAACTGCTTGTTCTTTGCTCTACATGTACGAATCGTTATTGCAAGAGGGAAATGTAAATCATACTTCGGAAGATCAAAATTATGATAATAAAGAGATATTCCATAAGATTATTGGTGTGTTTAATACTGTAAGTTACGCGGTTGATACAGCAATGGATGTGTGGAGTATGTTTGGAAAATCTGCTACAACGGCAAGTAGTACAGGAAACAGAAGAAACAGTAGAAGACGTAATCGAGGAAAAGGGAGGAGGTAGAAATTTGTTTCTGAGTTTTCGAATTTACGAAGAAATTAGAAAATGTAATCTATTAAGTATTGTGTTGTTCTGTTTAAGAGCCTTTTTTTTGTGTGTGATTTTTCATTTTATGTAAAATAAGAATGGACTGTTTTTGCTTGTTTCGACTGAATATGGTGTGGAATATTTGCATACTTCGATTAATTGGTGATTAATTGGTGGTCGGATAAGAAATACTCCCTCCGTTTCAAAAATTGGCCTAATTTGACTTAGAACAGAGTTTAAAGAAAAAAAAGAAGACTTTTTAATCTTGTGGTTCTAAATTAAAGTTATGTAAAATATATCAAAATGCTATTTAATCTTGTGGTTTTAAACATGTCACGTAGAAAGTTACAGTTGGATTGTTTAAAAAAGAAAAGAGATCATTCCTTTTTAAATAAACTAAAAAGAAAATATGGACATTCTTTATTAATCGGAGGGAGTATATGTTTTAGAAAAATGAGTTATTTGTATATAAAATCAAATATGATATTTATTTGATAATTTTCTATACTGTGGTAGGGGATGTTTATAGCTTAAACAAAAATCTATTTAATTAGAAAAATCGAATTAAATCGATTCAATAGAACAATTTTATTTGGCTTAGGTATGGTTTAATTTAAATTTTTTAAATAATTTATAATGTTTACATTGGTTATTGTTTTGTTCGAAAATAAAGTGATAGCTAGAAAGAAATAATTCGGGAAAATTGTTTGATAAATGAATTAAGATATATTGTAGTCACCGGTGTCAAAAGGGAGGGTTTAATCAATTATTTTTAAAAAAAATTATATCATCTCTTTTTGAGTATTTTATAATATATAATTAAAGTTAGATTTTTTAAAAATTATCTTAATCATATTTGATTTTTTTTTTATACTTATACGATTCATTTTATTTTTGAATTTTCCTTCAAGATTTAGGGTTTGCAAAATTTTAAAGTGTTATCTCAAAGTGTCCTATTATTAAAATATTTATTTCATAAGTATGTCACATGAATTCTTCACCAAGATGTCCAGAATGTAAAATCTTGTTACCTTATTATTTGATTATATATATTTAATAGGAGTTCTTGCAAGCATAGATTTAACCGTATTATTTGATGAATATCTATTATAGTATCTAGGATCTAGGTTATATTTATATTTAAAAAATATTAAAAACATATTTATATATTAAATTTTACATAGGTGTATAAAATATATTTACATAAAGTTATTCGTTTTGGTTTGAAAACTTTTTCCACTTTTATTATAAATTAATAGAGTCATTCCAATTATTCGATAAAGCTATACACTGAAATAAAAGTCCACAATTCTCTTTAAAAGATAATATAAATTGATTCGTACAATTATATTCGATCTATTTCTTATACCCATAATTTCAGTCCCTATCAACTTTAGCTTATTAATAATTTAAGTGAAGCTTAGCTCCTAATATAAAAGAAAGACTACAACAGAAGTCTACAAATTATCTTTATTTTTTTTTCTCTTTTGGAATCTAATAAAAGTCGATCATTACGAATGTTACGATTTATTCGATTTCTTGTCTTCTTGTCTATGATCGTGAAAATTTTCAAATTAAAAATTAAAGTAACTCTTTGCTACACAGAAAAGGGCAAAGATTATTCTTAACAACAAGGTAATTATTTTATTATTATTTATTTAAAAGAATAATTGAAAGAGCAATAACCAAAAGATAAAAAGGAAAAAAAATAATAATAAATGCACTAAGATCAATTGCAGTCCCCATCAACTTTAGTTTAATAATTGAAGTGAAGCTTCGTCCTCACATATAAAAAAGAAGACCGCAACAGAAGTCTACTAATCAAATACTTCTTTCGTTTAAATTTATTTGATCTATTTAATTTAATGTATACGAAATTTAAAAAATAAAAAGTATTAAAAAATATTGTCTATGATCAATGAAGTAATTCTCCGAGGAGGTAGAAAATACTATTTAATACATATTGGTGAAAAATGTATCCTTGAAATTAGTAGGCGTGCTCAAAAAAGCCATTCAAACACCATGATCATACAAAAATATAAAAAAAGAATTGAATCTTATAGATTAAAAATAAAAATATATGAAAATATTTTTAAATTTTATAATCTTAAACATGTTAAAGATAAAGTTAAAATAAATTCGATATCACGTATGTAACCAAAAAGAAAGGACGATAACAGAACACCTTGCATCCTATCAAGGAGGAACATGAGTTTAAAGACTGCTTCGAGGAAATAGCTGTCACAGACTAATAAACAAAATAGATTATAAAATAGTGATTTTTTTTGTCTTTTAATGAAATTGTACGGAGCCAATGTTATTGGTAGTTCTTTTTTTATTATTGTAGAAGTTGGTTGAAATAGTTGGTGGGTCTTGAAAACTTCTTAATTAAAAGAGTGATAAACAAGTGTTAATGATAAATTAATAGTATACGAAAAAAATTAACAAAAAGTGCAATAAGCAAACATTATTGGGAAATTTCAAAAATAACTATCCTCGCCCATCATCCCGTTTTACATCAATTTTTATTTCTACACCAATCTTAACAAAATTTCAGCTATAACTATCCTCGCTATCAATCACCATTACCTATCATCCTTAGCCTAACCATAACCATCAAAATCATCGTGATCAAATTGCAATCATCACCACCAACATGTTACATCCACTAATCACGATAATCTAAATAATAGCTAACAACCATCACAATTCACTATTCCAATTAGTTATTAGTAAGTATCATCCAAGTACTATTTATCAACCGTCACCATTTTTAACTATGATTTATTATTACTGTCCACGATCAATAATCAATATTATCCTATATCAACACATAATTATTATAGTTAGTCATTACTATCACCAATTGACCAAATTTTAAAATAAACATATTGAAGTGGTGCTATTCACGGGACTTTATCCCTAGTCTCCCTTATCCAAGTCCTTGATTAGTGGTTCTTGGAAAGTGCTTCACTTGATTTGAGGTTTTATCCTTTAAACGTGATTGGAAATGACCAACATGTTGGTTGGTTGGTCGAATTGCAAAGAAGATAAACAAAAGTAAATACTTACTCAATTACAATAATAATTTACAGGTAAATTTATTGGTAATTCCACACAAAATATATATATCAAGTCAATATATGCATATCAAGTGTGTAAAATTATAGTTTATTTTACTTAACTATAATTAATTAACATATATTTTACTCTATTAAATTATGTAATAATAAAAATAACACTAATTTACTGTAACACATTTGGTGCGAGTAATTTTTTTTTCCAAATATATCAATCATTGATAAAAAATCAAAGAAATCATAAGATTTATAATAATTGATATTGTTAAGATTTTATTGAATTTTAAAAGTAGAAACAAGGAAAAGACAAGAAAAATCATCTTATAGCAACTTGGGAGGCCCCTCCCGTCCCCACTTTACTTTCCTTCGTTATAAAGAAATGGTAGAAAGACTAGTAGTACTATATACATTAAAAATAAATATAGGTGGAGCTTTCATCATCAATTTAGGTTTAAGTGCCCCTTTTATAACAAAGTTTCAATTTATAGGGTATATTTTAGGTTTTGAGATTTAAAGGATTTTTTTATTTTATAAAAATTGTTATATATATTTTTAAATATATCAAATTATTCATTATTTTTGGACTGACTATAGAAATCACATATTTTTAAGATAAAATTACAATTTATCCCTTAAAAATTTATAATTATAAAAGTCCCTCAAATGAATATAATATAAGCGCCGATATATTAAAACATGATCGGATACATTAATAACCAAAAAATTAAAGCGGTGATACATTAAAAAAATATCGGATACATTAATGAAAGGTCCGGATACATCAATGACCAAAAAAACCGCTGATAAATTAAAAAGAAAGTCAGATACATGCATTGATACATTATAGAAGGGTCAGATATATTAATGACATTTTTTACTTAAAGAGAAAAATAAGAAATTTTGGTTATTTATAAAACTTATAGAAAATAATGGTAATAAATAAACTATGAGGTGAGATTTATGTTATTATTCCATTATTGTATTTTATTATATAGTACTTTTTACATAGCTTTTAAATAAGTATAATTTATTTAAAAAATCTAATATTTCATGTTGAAATTCACAATTATAGTCAAAATTAATATTTCATCCGTTCAATATTGTTTATCATGGTTTCTATTTTTAGAGTTAAACTATAAAAATTTTAACTAACATTTTAAGATATATTTTTTCATCATATTAATATGCAATTTTTTTTACAATTCATAGTATTTTTCATATAATTTTAGAATATCTAAATTTTTTTTAAAAAATATCAAATTAATGTGATCAAATTTAATTTTAAAAATTAATCAAATTAACTTTTAAAAAAGAAAACATGACAAACTGAACAGAGAATCAATCACTACCCTCTGTCCCTAATTCACCTCTATCAATAATAAGTTCATATAAGATCTAATTAACAACGGATCAAATAACTTTGTTTTCAAATTTTCACAACACAGAACCATACATACAATACATAATAGTAGTAAACATGAAAATGAAGAAAAATTACAGAAATTAATTTTTTTTAACGAAAATATTACTAGTTCATTAACAATTGAAACAAATCACACAAGTTGATCACCAGGATAAGATCGTAGATTTCGAAAATAACCTCTTGTATTACTCTCAAAAGTGCTTCTAGGCATACTACAATTTCTTCCAGGAGCTTTCATCATTCGTCCACGTCCACGTCCACGTCCACCCCCACGACAACAACAACGACAACAACAATAGCAACAATAACTAATGAGGGCGATAAATATTGTGACGATAATAAAGGGTAAAGCTACGTGAAACCAGTGATTGATTTTATCTTTTCGAGTGTCTGGTGGAAACACTTCATCAAACCAACTAAGGAATTGACTACTAAAATTGTTAAGTAAAAGGAATAGTTCCTTTAATTTTTCAATTGCATAGTTTTTAACTTCCTCAATTCCCATCTTGATGATCAATAAGATTTTTAGATAATGAGAAGTGTGATGAGAGAGGGATACAAAGGGTAAAGTGACAATTGCAAAGATCTAGTATTACTAGTGTTGTTTTATAGGGTGAGGTTTTCTTCTTTCTTTATTATTTGGAGTGTGTGGGGGTGGGGCCTTTTACTGTTAACATATTATATCTGTTTCTATTTATATATCGTCTTTAATAAAAATAGATATTTTAAATACTTGTTATTTTGCAAATAATATATAAATATTATTTTTTTCTTTTGCCCCTGAGAGTTATTAACCTTGAAAGTATGAATTTTTATTAACATAGAAAAACTAAATGATAATTTCATGTTCATTAGTTAATTTAGTTAATCAAAATAAATTAGTTTATGTTAATTTATTGAAAATATGACTTTAAGAGAATACTAAATAAGGGTGCTATGATAAACTTACCTAATTTTTTAAAGAACGTAAAATCAAAAATAGTGTTATATTAATAAAAACGAATAAAATATTACTTGATGACTTACTAAATTTAGATAAAATTAATTAAAGTTTTCCTCTTTACTTCTACAGTTGGTATGATCTTTTCAAGTTTGAACATTTGTCAATACTAGCTATTTTATACTATATGTATATTTTTTTCTTATATATTTTAATGTACATTGATATTAGCAAAGTGCAAATAGTAAAGTTGACCAATATACATACTAACAAATTTTAATCACCGTGTAAGAAAAAGAATGACCATATAATATGGGACAAAGAGAGTACGGTTTACTGCCACAAATAAGAAATTACTTTTTTAAAATTATTAAATTGATACGTTGAAACATAATTTTAGTGGGAAAAGACATAAATCCCTCCTCAAATTTGTATCAAGAGTTAGTTTTACACTTAAACTATTACGATCTATTGCACATTTTTACTATTAAAAAGTGAATTTAATATCACTTTGAAATTAATACCACCACTCTCACATTATGTAGTGTGTTACACTCGCTGCCACGTCAGCCTCACGTCAGCCTCACGTCAGCCTCACGTCAGAAATTATAATTTTTTTATTTTCTTTTATTTATTAATTATTTTTTCATTTATTAATTCTATTTTACATTAATTAATTCCTAACTTATTATTAAAATTCTCAAATAATCAGATCTTCTTCCAATCTAAATCCTATCACTTCTATCTCAACTAGAAAAATTATTCATTTGAATTTGTATCACAATTATCTTTGTCTTCTCCGGTGAAGAACAACCAATGACCATCACCACCACAAATGTACCTCCATAACGTCATCCTCTTTTTTCCCCAACAGCTGACCCATCCCCGACAAAGAACAACCACCAAACAACTACCTCAGTCACCACAAACAGCCACCCAAAATACTAAATCGGTCATTGACAAACACCAAATCAAACCCTTTTACCTTATCCTTTTTCGACATATTTAAGATCCATGAGCTTCGTTTCAATTAGCTCCCCCTCCAACTTGAGTACAAAAGATGTTTTTTCAGATCCATGACGTTTCTAGGATAGATTGTTTTATTTTTCAGTTCATTTATGATCCATGGAGTTTGAATAAGTTGTGTTTTGTACAAAATTTTGAAGAAAAAAGTGGAAAGATTAGGACAACAAAGTCTCAAATTTCTAAAATCATTGTGAAATTTAAATTGAAAAATTTCTTTTTCTAAGTATAATGATGAAATTGAGTGAAACATTATAAAAATATGATATGAAGAAAATAAATTGAGTGACAATCTGAAAAAATTTGCTAAGAAGAAAATAAAAAAAGAACATTTATGAAGGAAATAAGAAAAGAAGAACTGAGAAAGAAGAAAACGAAGGGAGGGGGTGTTGAAAAAATTACTTTTTTTACTTTATTTCAAATCAAAGCGCCTAATTAGTTTTTAATTTTAATTTTATTACCACGTCAGTTTCGAGGTGATATTAATTACACTTTGAACAATAGGTGTTTAATTTAGGTTATCATTATAGTTAAAGTGTGTAACAGACTTTTCAATATAAGTTGAAGAGGGAATTTATGAGTTTTCCCTTAATAATATCTTGTTTGATATAATTTTTTCAGCTTATGTTTAAGTTACATATTCACTGTATTGTATATTGAAGTGTGAACTATCAATATACATGAAAATTAATAATACAAGTGAATCTAAAGCAAGTATTAGCAATGATTAAAGGGTCAATCACACTTTAAAACCTTCTTGTTACATGCATCCACTAAATTCAAGAATAATTCAGTCATTTAAGATTTATTGTGATGATTTGTAAATTAAGACTTTCAAAATATTATATGTGTCATATATATTGTTTAAAAATATATTTAAAATATTATAAAAATAACTGATAACAAATTCATAAAATTAAACGAAAAATTATATATATTGAGCCCAAATTCATTCAGATTATTGTATAAAAGACAGGCAGGAATAATCTTAACACAAAAGCAATCAAAAGAATAACCTTATCCATGGGAAATTAAAGGGAATGAATTTAATCAATTGTAGTCCCCACCAAGCACCAACTTTGCCAAACAATTGTATCGATGTTTCTCTCTCTTCAAAAAAAAAAAAAAAAAAAGGAAAAGAAGACTTTGAAAGTCTTCTATGTAAAATAAAATAAAAATTGATAATGAAGATTATATATTATGGTAAAGGGGATAATATTGTTGATTAACATTACTTAGACGGTTAGAAATAGCTATTGATTTGGATCTACCCATGTAAACAAGAATTAATTAGTTTGTTAGTCTATTTACTTTTCTTCTTCCTATATCTTAAATAAAATGTAGGTTAAATCCATCGATAGTCTATTTCTACCTTGTTTCATAATTAAATCAAGTGGCAAAACGATTAAAGGCTAGTGATGCGCTAACTAAATTACAAGACCTTGAAGAACTCTGTCCGATAGGCCAAATACTACATCATGAGCTAGTTTCAAATACGTACAATAAAGTAATAATTTACGATAAATAAAATCATGTTTTATTTACATAAAAAAGTAGTCAAAAGTCATAGAAAGTATACATTGATTATACAATATAACTCGTCAAAAGTCAAAGAAACTATACATTGATTATACAATATAGCTCGTCAAAAGTCAAAGAAAGTATGAACTGATTATACAATATAGCTTGTCAAAAATTATAGAAAGTATACACTAACTATACAATAAAACTTATCTATACACAAGTTATACACTGACTATACATTATGATACACTCAAAAACCTCAATGATAATTAACTATATATGAATTATACACTAATTATATATGAAATATATACTGACAATTCAATTCCGATCAACTCAAAATCAACTCTAAAGAGTTTCAAATTTTAGATATGAAATCATCCTGATGTTTCGAATTATTTGATATATAATTCGCTCAAAAAGAATAGGAAAAGGAGGAGGAGGACCATTTTTAAAATTCTTATAAATTTGACTAAAAAAATGGTAAGTAAAGTTCATGGGCTAACAGTTTGCATAATTATAAAATGGGAAAATTATGTGGGATGGCAAACATCCCTAAGTAATTAGATAATAAGGGTATAGTTTAATTTATAGATGAATTACCTATATACACATCTTTTCTTTTCATAATTTCCATTATTCCTTATCAGTTTTAAAATTTTCCAAAATTCCTTATTTTACTCCCAAACTCCAAACATTTGATGCATAAATCCTAACTCCCAAAATTAATATTTATTCATTCCTTATTTCAGTCCACAAATCACTCTCTATACCACACCAAAAATGGAATCAAAATTTCAGAAAATAATTTTTTATTTTTTAAAAATAAAATTTCAAATTGTAATAATAAAAAGTAAAAATAACATCAAAGTTGATAAAATCAATCGTTATTTCTAAAAAAAAATAAAAACAAATTAAGAAAATGAAAAAAACAAGACAAAGCAAAAATCTTATAAAAAAGACAAAAAAAATAAAATTGATTGAATCATAAAAAAGTTATATGTTGAATCAGGATTTAGAAAAACTCTTTTACTTTTTGGTGATAATTTTTTAAAAAAAAAATAACAACTGATTGAGATTTGAGAATAACGTGGAGAAAGAAATAGGAAAAAGAATAACAACAAAAATAAAAATCAACTAATAGAAATAAAATCAATTGATTGATATACCTTAGCAATCACAAATTACTATTTTATGAAAAAATATTTTGTTATTTAATTATATTAGGATTTCTTTTCATATTTGATTATTTTATTATTAAATAATATTTTTCTTATTTCATACATATTGTTAGAAATCTATTGTTATAAATCAAAAACTAGAAAGTCGTATTTGATTTGCAATGTTTATACATGTTCGAGTTCTAAATCTACATTAAAAAACACTGCCAAAGACAAAATGTCTCTCATTTATTTTGATTCTTAAATTAGTCTTTCTTAGTGTTATTATTGATTCGATACATCACTACTACAATCGTTGTTTGTTCCACGCATATGATACTTAATTTTCAATGTATCTCGTTTATTTTGATAAAAAATACTATGTATCAAATTAAATATCTTGATACATAAATACATAAACATTGATAATCTTATTGTATCAAATACATAATCAACTACTAAATGATACCTTAATAGATACACTTTATTTCAGCTTACACACACTATCCTTTCACAAACTTATTGTATTAGATACATTGTTATCAACAAAAAAAAATTATATAAAAAAACATCTTATCAACTTGAAATCTTCCATAATTGTATATTTATCTTTCAAGTAAAATAATATATCCTTTTTCAGAATCATAGACTGAATAAAGATACTCTGATGATTCAAAAATCTGTTAACATTAAAGAAATTAGTGATACATTCCGTAAAACAGTTATTTCTATAATCACAAACAATCAAACAACTAAACTTATATACTTAATATCAGGTACAAAATATAACTTTAATCTGCTACATACCTCATTCTTGAACATTTTGATGCTTTTACAACAAAATATATGCATAATGTATCATCTATAAAGTATAGTATTCCACAAACAACAAGATATACAAATAGTAATGTATCATGTTAGATATTTGGTAATGATACTATAATTTAATTTAATATTACATGTATCACACAGTAACTTGTCGATCTTTAATTCCAAGATTACTTATTTAATGTATCTAATTAATAGGAGTATAGTACTTATCAATTTATACAAGAAACACAAATACTAATGTATCACGATTGTATGGTCATCTCGAAAATACAAATCAAAATTGAATTAACAACACAATATATGTATTTTCATACCTCTGATTGTCAGATCTATTTTACTATGCAATTAAAATTCTGATCTATTTTATGCATTGCAAATCGAGACTCATATTTTTTTCAGATTCTTGAATGTCAGATTTTTTTTCTAGATTCTTCATTGTTTTAGCGAAATCAAAATATTCATGATGTACCTTCTCATTATTTTTGTGATTTTGAATCAAAATTGAAAGGATATTCGACGAATTGGGAGAAGAAATTTGAAATCCCACTTATGTATCGTTCATAACTCACCTTGATTTCTCAGATTCTTGAATGTATTCATGAGCATGTATCGGCTATTGTATTCAACTTTTAAAATCTATTATGATTGGGGGAAGAATTGAAAGATGAAAATTTGTATTGTTTGAAGCCATACGAATTTGGAATAGAATTGAGAGAAAACAAATTTGAATTTTGAATTGAAGGCGGACAGATTTGGAAGAGAATTGAGAGAAGAAAATTTAATTTTTGATTTGATTGAATCTGATAAGATTTGGAAGAGATTGAAATCAATTAAATTAGAGTGATTTGAGGAACTAACATTCAATTTTATATTCTCTTTTCTTTAAAAGTGTAACTGATTTGTTTTAATGTATCAGATTCAATGTATCCGGCTTGTTTGCTATGTATCGAATAACATTATTTTAAAGGAATTTTCGTAAATTTAAAAAGAGCAGGGATAAAATATAATTTAGATCTTACACTATGGAATTTAGGTAAGTTATACTTAATTTATTTACTCTCAATAATTATAGTTTCTTTTTTTGCCATAATTAATGGGACCACCACCACCTCTTTGTATATCCAATCATAAAAGATCTTTTTATCTTTTTTGTATAAAATTTTATATAAAATCAATTTTATCTCTCCTATACCCATTTCATATCTTTCTCCTACAATCACTCATTCACTCTTATTTTGAATTTTGAATTGGGGAAAATTTCACGTTCTCTTCCTATCTTACTTTCATGAATTCATTTTTTTTAATTTTTTCTTTCATCAACATAATTGTATATGTATTATGGTTCTTAGTTTTTTCATATTTCTTTTTTAAAAAATTCTTTCTTTCTTATCAGATTATAAGTTCTTCAAAATGAGAATGGAGGATTCATCACCATATATGAGGATTATCAGAAGTATGCCATTGCATGTCAATATTGTTTATAATCCACCTTCTTTTTCAATTGGGTTAACTCATTATTTTTTTGAATCAATGTAGGATATACGACAAAACATGAAAAAGTTCAAGTTGAACAATTTATTGAATTGAGATTCAAAAGAAGACCCAATCACACTTCAGAAAATCATCAACAACGCGAAATCTATCGGCATTAAGATTGTTGAAGATTGAAGTAAGAGAAAATTCAGAAACATAAATTTAGAGAGATTGGATCTTCCTCATCAAAACTGGACAGAACTAGACAAATCTCAAGAACATCAGGTAGTGTAATTTATATACATATTACTAAAGTTATGTATATAGTGGTTGTATATTAAGGTAATACATACAAAGTATTATGAGACAATGTTATTTGTATATTCTATTAGTTTTATACAATTACTAGAGTTATGTATATAGTGGGTTGTATATTAAAGTAACATATACAAAGTCTTATGAGACAGTAGCAATTTGTATATAAATATTTAATTTTGTATAAAAAATTTGTTAAAATCATTGTATAATACATATACAAAATTATAGTATATTATACAAATTCGTTGATATATACAAAAATTATGAACGTAATAAAATATTGTATATATATAAATATTACACACTCAAATATACAAACATATTTCAAGCTTACCATATATACAATTGATAAATGAATATTACACAATCATTTTAATCATTATTTTGTTTAAAAAAACACGAAATTACATATGCACATATACAAATATAATCCATATACCAAATTATTGTATATTATACAAATCCCTAGATTTATTAAAAAAAATTAAACGTAATAAAATATTGTATACAAACAGATAAAAACAAATACAACACACTTTTTTTAAAAAAAACACACGACTGTCATATATACAATTTTCATATTATGATGGTCACATTTACAGTTAATAACACATAATAAATTATACACGAAATTGTATAAGAAAATTATATACAATATAATCAATTTATATATATGCAATAAGATCATTAACGTTTGAGCGTTTCATACGCTTAAAGCATGAGATTGTGTAAATGTTTATTACCGTATTTAGCGCTATTGTTACCATTCAATGAAAAAGTAAAATATTGAATAAATTAAATAAAAATATTTTATACAAATTAAAAGATACATAACAAACTAAACTACACCCACAGAAAATAATTATGTAAATTATACCCATATAATGTTATTTCATAAATTATGTTTGCCATATATGAAATTTCCCCTTATAAAATTGGCTAAAGAGATGTAAGTGAAGTTATGGGATGACATATTACATAATTTGCCCTATATATTTTTGGACCTTACAAATATACACCCAACAAAATCAAATTTGAGAAACTTTAAAAAATGACTAAAGTTTAGGCTTAATTAGAGGTTGTTTAATTATAATTCATAACTATATATTAGATGGAGGAGAGAGGCGAACGCGACTAGAAGAGTGAGGAAATAGGCGAGTGAAATTTGGAAGAAAGAGACAAGAGAGAGGATAAATACTTGTCAGATATGTTCTATCAGATTGTATCACGAATATAATTAATACAGTTCATTTGCATCAAACAATACAATTGTAACAAGTATATATCTTCCCTGTGTATTCACCGTGTATCAAGTTGTATGAACAATTATAATCATATCAGGTGTATGAATGAATACATTTGGTATCAACAAATACAATTGTATCAACGAATACAATTATATCAAGTAGTATCAACGAAGACAATTATATCAAATGTATATATTCCTTGTGTATTAACTTTTTTATTAATGTATTTGAGTGTATTTGCAAATTGAATATAGATTTGGATCAATGTATTCAAATGTATTTTATCTTTGTTACATATATGTACCATGTATGATATATTTTTTTAAAATACGATTGACACAATATTGTATCTCTCTTACTCGTTCAAGCATATTGAGTCTGAGTATGAAATCAAAGAGCATAAGAGAAAAAAAAAAGATAGGTCTCCACCATCTCACACCTAATTTATATTAGTAATATTCTTCATTTGTATTCGGTGAGAGGCAAAGATGGAGTGGACGAGTAAATGAGAGAAGGGAAAGAGAAAGGTAAAGAGGGAAACAGGGAGAGAGAGAGCGTGTGAGAGAGGGATGAGAGAGACGTGAGTGAGAGTTTGAAAGATATAAAATTGTTATAATATCCTAAGCATAGTTACGTAATGTAATTTCTTAAATTATAGTTGTATATAGTAAATATATAGCACCTGTTTGACTTATTATGTAGTTTTATTTCAATTTTTTTAAAAACTAAAATGACCTAATATGTATGTAATGTATCGACATTGCATTATTGTGTGTGTATATATATATGTATCAGAGATGTATATATATTTAGATGCACAAGCATACAATATTTATACATTACTATAATTTATCTTCTTCAACAAGCTAATTTTTTCCAATTCAGACCAGATCAGATCTTCTTTAAACGCTTTCAAATTTCAAAGATGATATCTTCTCAATATTCAAATCTTTTGATATATATTATTTTTTTCAAAAATTTACATTTGTGGTAGATCAATTTTGATCTTCGAATTGTTCGCTAATAAATTATGTCATATTTATTTTTGATGCTTTTTCTTTTTGTTTATTCCATAGTTGCTTTTGAGCGTAGAGATAATTTTAAGTTTAAAAATAATGTTATGAACAAATTCAGTATAATAAATAAAATTTAAGAATTTTTTAAACAAATTTTCCACAAAATTGAAATAATGAAAATGATCATTGTCACATATCATTTTGTTACCTAACAAATACATAGCGAATGAATGAAGTTTACCGCTTTAGTTTAGACAGAGAGAATTCTACTTAGATAAATGAGATTTCTTTAGGTGAACTGGTGACAACGCTCAAATGTCCTCTTCAAAATCAATTAAAGATGACATTCATTGTAGTCAATTAAAATTCAACGAAGAGTCGGGGTCGAATTTCACAGAAAATGGTATATCATCGAGAATTCTTATCAAGAAATTTGGATTATTTGTAATAGAAAAACAAGTGGGTGGATGATTGCACCAATTTAATAAAAAGACGTGGTTATCAATTGTCACAAGTAAATTTTAAGTTAAGAAGACTTCAAAAGAGAACACGCAATCTATGCGTACATGGATTGGAAATCGATATCATATAGGGATAATTGTGCTGCTCTATGGAGGTGAACATTCATGGATAGGTTAGTTCATCTTCAATTACAATAATCATCTCGATCTCAAAGCATTTATGCATAGAAACTTGTATTGAGATCTCATCTATATGCCAATCTAAACAACGCAATACCTTACTCTATTTTCTCTTTAGATATAGAAATAGGGCAAATAGATCCGATCCATAATCTCTATTTTCAAGCAAGTTACATACATCTGACCTAAGTTGCTAACATTAGACTAATTACCAACTTCAATCAATCTCTTTCTAGCATCGACCATAGATCGAAAGTAGGAATCAAGTTTGCAACCTTAACCCATAAATTTATCCTATGCTAATTAGCCCAAATTCATGTATGAATAACAATAAAATAGAGTATAACATAATATCACTATATAAAATCAACACCCAACCCTATAATTTCACCCTTAGATCTTAGGATATAGTCACTCATCACAAAAAGTAACGAAAATATACTTTTCATGAACGCAACCATGAGTAACATGAAACTAAGCAATTACAAGCAAATTCACTTTGAATTTAACTTCAATTTGTCAAATTCAAGAACAAAGTTAAGATAATCCCAAAAACGAGAAAGTGTTCTTCACAAAGTAAAATGTTTCTCTCTACCAAAATATTTATAACTCTACTCAAAAGAGTAATAAAAAAAGTTGTTTCTTTCTCTCTCATTTGAGATATTTATAGTTTACCAAAATTTACCCCAAAAACTCAATGCATGTCTCATTCAGTGACATAAGTCGGGCTCGCCGATTTTGTTCGATGAATTGCCTCTTGTGCTCTAGCTCGTCTTCTTTTGATTAAGACTTCAGGTGTTTGAAAGTATGGCTTTCACGTTTAACATATCTTCAAATACCACATTGGTATGCTTTTCAAGCCTTGAATTTTTCCTTCTTACACTGTAATTTTGAGTGATTCTGTCGCCTTTTTAGTTGGAGTTCACCGACCTTTATCCTACCTTTATCCTAGACCCAAATGTTGTGCACTTTCCATTTAGGCGAGGTCATGCTCGCTAGATGATCCATCTTTCTTGTTTAGAGATTATCAATATATAGTTTGCACTTCTTTTTGCATTTTTGTCATTCTTCCAAACATTCATCCTTGCCTTTTTTATTAGCCTTCATAGCTAGCTTGTAAATCATCAAAATATCATAAAAACAAGATAAAAGTAGACATTGAGAACACTAATTATTGAGATAAATAAGTCTCAAATAAGTAAAAATATACCACTTATCAACTGGTGAACTTCGCATGCAATTGCTACACAATGTTTAAGCAAGACTGTTATAAAGAGATAGTTTTATAAATAGTGTAGTTGTAACAATTGAATTCAGTCGTTTTAGAAAAGCCAATAGGGAAAATTTTTGGGTCAGAAAACTTTTCATAGTAATTTTAAATTTCCCAACCTAGTCTGAATTTGGACGAAATTGGATCTTTGAGGTGTGGAGAAATTTGGTAAAAATTGAGCAAAAAATTTATGATTTTAATTGCATGAGTAGTTAGGTAACTCGTTCAATAACCCGTACAACTTTAGAAAATTAAATTTGAGCGAGTAGAACTTCCGAAATCGATCTTAGCGCAAAGGATATTTTCTGAGTATCGTGGATTAGAGGTGTATTGTGAAATGAGAAATATGAAAATTTTTAAATATCTCTCTATCTCACAAACGCTGCTTTGGCTTCGATTTTGGTTGCTCTAGAGGGGCCGCTGTCGTGGTTGGCGGCCGCCTTTGGCAGGCTCGACGCAAATTAAAGTTGTTAATAAACCTCTAAAAGACCTTATTAGAGTTAAGACTGATGATGGAGGGTTTTGATATAGATTCTATTATAGAAACAACTCTAATTGGATACTTAGGATCATGGGTATGATCTAAAGTTCATAGAATTATTATAGTATCGGGCAATTAGCGATTGTTTGTTGATTCCCGTGTTATTATGATAGTTTGTAGACCAAGAACAAGCTGAATGAATCTGAAAAGAAAAGGATCAAGTTTAAGTTTTTTAGGGTTTCAAGCTTGTTTTGAGGTAGGTGATAGTTGTGATTCTATGATTGTGTGATGTATTCTTATTATTGCTTCATTATGATGCATGTATGTGTGTGAATGTTGCATATTGAATTTACACTTGTTGGAAATGAAATAAATGAATAATTATATGACATGAATTACTTCTTGATTGTATGATTATTGAGAATATACATGTGAATGTGATTGTGGTGTGTTGATGGATTGGATTGCCACATTCCGGCATAAAAATGGGATCGAATTACCACATTTCGATATAGTTATGGGATCGAGTACATGTTCTTGTGCACTAACAATTTGAGTTTATATTCTATGAGAGGATCAACTACTTGTGATAAATATATATTGTTGAAGCATGTGATATTTAATATTGCATATGTTCGATATATTGTATGGTTATATTGTTGTATTAACTTGTTTATGTTGCACTTGGTGGGATAGCAACATGATCCTACCAGTATACGATGGTTGTGTACTGATTCTACACTTGCTCTTATTTTTGTTGAGTACATGACATCTTCTGATGGCTATTGAAATACCTCGATAAGAAGATTTGTGATTGTCCACTTCAGATTCAAGGTTGAGCTAGCATTTTCCGGAATACCATGAATTTTCTTTCGTTTATGTCCACCAATTTTGGACTTAGACATTTGCTTTAGTTAGTTATTTATTTCATTAGATTGGGGTTGCATCCCTTCTTGTTTAGACTTGTTGAACTTTAGATGTTTTGGTATATTGACTTTCAGGTTCTAGGTTATTTCATCCGCATTTGTTTAGTTGATAGACTTTTGTTGGAGTTTAAGGGAACTCCCTATTTATTTCCTTTGTATTTTACTTGCTTTCGTAACTTAAATGCCTTAATTTTTTGTTTAGTTGCTTGTTTGAGTTGTAGTAATGTTTGTCCCACTGGAGGGTTAGTGTGGATTCAAATCACGACGATCTAGATCTAACAAAATTGGTATCAGAGCCTATGTTCATTGATATCGATGTACCGAAATGAGTCTACTAGAGTCTCGCTTAACGTTACGGGAACACATTTACTTTATTTCGAGAGACTGTAGGACTTTAGGGAATATCTCTATTTCTCTTGTCTCTTTTCATGCTATAACTTGATTCCAATTGGTATCTGTCGATTTGAATTGGTATCTAACCTCCTTCACTCTTTCTTCCATAGATGGTTAACACTATACTCAACAGTGTTTGTCCCGCAGCTTCCGTAAATGCTCCAGTGGAGGAACCTGCAACAAGAGGTCGTGGTTGAGGCACGGAAAGAGGAAGCTAGGGGCAGAGGTCGTGGAAGAATAGCGCCTGTGGGGAATGAGGTACCGTTTGAAAATATTCCTATGAATGAGAACCCTCCTGCACTTAATGAGGAGATAGAAGAGGATATTGAAGTTGGGGATGTTGAGAAAGTTGGACAAGAAGAAGAGGTGTCAGTGGAGGCTACAGTTGTTCCTTTTAGTGATCGGGTGTTAGACCAATAGGTCATTTCATTCCTGAAGGGTTTGGTTGGTCCTGGAATGCTTACCTCAATTCAAGCAACTCAAGCTCCCGCCAGTCTTCCTATTAGTACCACTGCTCCTAAGGTGAGTGGAACGGGAGGTAATGATGCATTCTTTCATCCTTTATTGGGTTTTATTATGACTGGTAATGAGCATGAGTTGTTGACTAAATTTTTGAAGCTCAAGCCTCCTATATTTCTTGGTTTTGAGAGTGAGGATTCTTATGAATTCATTCTTGATTGCTATGAGAGGTTTCATATATTGGGTATTGTTCATCAACATGGGTTAAATTTGTATCCTTCCAATTTCAAGGTGACACCATGAAGTGGTGGAGAGCTTACATGGAATGCAAATCTTAAGCTTTACCTCTACTCACTTGGATCTAGTTTCATACTCTGTTAATGGATAAATATGTTCCTAGAACTTTGAGAGATCTTAAGAAAGATAAGTTTATCGTGTTGAAGAAAGGAGATATGTTTGTGGCTGCTTATGAGGCCAAGTTCCTTGCTTTATCTAGATATGTCACGCTACTTGTTACTACAGAGGAGAAGAGGATCCACTTATTTATTAGGGGTTGACATTCTGAGTTGCAAGTATTATCTGTCTATATGACTTCTATAGGGAGGATCCTTAATGAGATGACATACTATGTTACAAAAATAGATGGGGTGAGGCGAGACAGTCAGGCCAATCTAATCCAATCTTTCATGCTTACCTTTGAAGGTAATTACTCGTGAACTTCATCTCATAATTTTTAGGATAGCGAGGGAGTCACGCCTTCAACGGGCAACATACTATATTTTGATCGTACTTGCTACAATCATGGAGAACCTGGACATCGTGTGTGCTGGATTTCGTGCAACAGTCATCTCAAGTAGTGGTATCCACGGATAATTATAATAATGGTAGAGGATGTCCACAAGTTGGGCGAAGAGATAATCACCGAAGCTGTGGAGGTAGAAGAATGATAATGCGGGTAGAGGTAACATGCAACTAGGCAGGGAGGTGGATTGTCAAGATGATAGGGTTCAGTGTTATGCTTTTCAAGCAAGAATGAGGTTGAGGCGTCTGACGTGGTCTTGTCTGTGACTGGATAGATAATGTGTTGTTTGATCCGGGTTTTACTTATTCTTATGTATCCGTGAGATTTTCCTCAGAATTTGATACGATTTATGATGTTCTTCATGCCCTTATCCATGTTCTACCGTAGTTGGAGAGTCAGTTATAGTTACTAATGTCTATCGTGCTTGTCCTATTATGTTTATGTGATTTCAGATATAGGCTGATTTGGTGATTTTGGATATGATTTACTTTCATATAATCTTAGGCATACATTGGTTGTCCCTCTATTATGTTGCATTAAATTGTAATATTAAGTCTGTAATTTGCAACATTACCTCTACGACGTACCTCTACGACGTTAAGTGTAAAGTATTTACCTATCATCGTAGTTTGCAACATGTGTTCACTAAACATAATATGAATTTAAGACAACGAATATGTCTGAAGTTACTTAAAATTATGATGTGACCATTAAATATCATCCGGACAAGGCTAATGTGGTGTCGTACACTTTGACTTAAAAAAATGGTAAGTATGTGTAGTTTAGCTAGCTTGAGTGTATCCAAGCAACCTTTGACTAAAGAAATTCAAACCTTAGAGTCTAAGTTCATGGAGTATGGCATTTCAGAGGTGGTTTTTTTAGCTAGTATTGAAGTAAGGGTCACATCATAGAGGAGATCAAGGCCAAACAATTTGAAGATGAGAATTTGGAGGAGCTTAGAAAGAAGATAGTGAATGGTAAGGCACAAGAGACCACTCTTGATATAGAAGGTGTACTTAGTTTCAAAGGAAGAATTTGTGTTCCTCAAATTGATGAATTGGTTCAAAAGTTGTTGACGGAAGCTCAAGGTTCGTGATATTCTATTCATCCGGGTGTGACCAAGATGTATAGAGATCTGAAACAAATTTATTGGTGGCCGGGCATGAAGAAAGACATAGCAAATTTTGTGTCGAAGTGCTAAAATTATCAACAAGTGAAGTATGAACATCAAAGGCTTGCAAGTTTTCTTCGAAATATTAAGTCTGTAATTCTAGAATTTTTGGGGAGGAGAAAATTAGAGTCGAAAAGGGTGTACAAGCGTAAGCAAGCAAAGATTCTATCTTTCATTCAGGCTAGTAAATTAGTGGAGCAGGGTTGTGTGACTTATTTGACTCATATTAGGGATGTTGAGATTGAGGCTCCATCCATCGGGTCTATTCATGTGATGTTTAAATTTAGTGAAGTGTTTCTTAATGACTTGCCTGGTATGCCTCCGGATATAGATCTAGATTATTGCATAAATTAGAGATTGATACTCGCCCCATTTTCATCCCTCCATATCGCATCCCTCCATATCGCATGACTCAGAGATTAAGGCTCAAATCTAAGAGCTTCTTGATAAGGGATTTATTTGTCCAAGTACTTCCCCATGGGGAGCCCTAGTTTTGTTTGTTAGGAAAAAAGATGGACAACAGTAGTGTTTGCTTTTCAGATCTAGCAACATTACCTCTACGACGTTAAGTGTAAAGTATTTACCTATCATCGTAGTTTGCAACATGTGTTCACTCAACATAATATGAATTTAAGACAACGAATATGTCTGAAGTTACTTAAAATTATGATGTGACCATTAAATATCATCCGGACAAGGCTAATGTGGTGTCGTACACTTTGACTTAAAAAAATGGTAAGTATGTGTAGTTTAGCTAGCTTGAGTGTATCCAAGCAACCTTTGACTAAAGAAATTCAAACCTTAGAGTCTAAGTTCATGGAGTATGGCATTTCAGAGGTGGTTTTTTTAGCTAGTATTGAAGTAAGGGTCACATCATAGAGGAGATCAAGGCCAAACAATTTGAAGATGAGAATTTGGAGGAGCTTAGAAAGAAAAGTGAATGGTAAGGCACAAGAGACCACTCTTGATATAGAAGGTGTACTTAGTTTCAAAGGAAGAATTTGTGTTCCTCAAATTGATGAATTGGTTCAAAAGTTGTTGACGGAAGCTCAAGGTTCGTGATATTCTATTCATCCGGGTGTGACCAAGATGTATAGAGATCTGAAACAAATTTATTGGTGGCCGGGCATGAAGAAAGACATAGCAAATTTTGTGTCGAAGTGCTAAAATTATCAACAAGTGAAGTATGAACATCAAAGGCTTGCAAGTTTTCTTCGAAATATTAAGTCTGTAATTCTAGAATTTTTGGGGAGGAGAAAATTAGAGTCGAAAAGGGTGTACAAGCGTAAGCAAGCAAAGATTCTATCTTTCATTCAGGCTAGTAAATTAGTGGAGCAGGGTTGTGTGACTTATTTGACTCATATTAGGGATGTTGAGATTGAGGCTCCATCCATCGGGTCTATTCATGTGATGTTTAAATTTAGTGAAGTGTTTCTTAATGACTTGCCTGGTATGCCTCCGGATATAGATCTAGATTATTGCATAAATTAGAGATTGATACTCGCCCCATTTTCATCCCTCCATATCGCATCCCTCCATATCGCATGACTCAGAGATTAAGGCTCAAATCTAAGAGCTTCTTGATAAGGGATTTATTTGTCCAAGTACTTCCCCATGGGGAGCCCTAGTTTTGTTTGTTAGGAAAAAAGATGGACAACAGTAGTGTTTGCTTTTCAGATCTAGCAACATTACCTCTACGACGTTAAGTGTAAAGTATTTACCTATCATCGTAGTTTGCAACATGTGTTCACTCAACATAATATGAATTTAAGACAACGAATATGTCTGAAGTTACTTAAAATTATGATGTGACCATTAAATATCATCCGGACAAGGCTAATGTGGTGTCGTACACTTTGACTTAAAAAAATGGTAAGTATGTGTAGTTTAGCTAGCTTGAGTGTATCCAAGCAACCTTTGACTAAAGAAATTCAAACCTTAGAGTCTAAGTTCATGGAGTATGGCATTTCAGAGGTGGTTTTTTTAGCTAGTATTGAAGTAAGGGTCACATCATAGAGGAGATCAAGGCCAAACAATTTGAAGATGAGAATTTGGAGGAGCTTAGAAAGAAGATAGTGAATGGTAAGGCACAAGAGACCACTCTTGATATAGAAGGTGTACTTAGTTTCAAAGGAAGAATTTGTGTTCCTCAAATTGATGAATTGGTTCAAAAGTTGTTGACGGAAGCTCAAGGTTCGTGATATTCTATTCATCCGGGTGTGACCAAGATGTATAGAGATCTGAAACAAATTTATTGGTGGCCGGGCATGAAGAAAGACATAGCAAATTTTGTGTCGAAGTGCTAAAATTATCAACAAGTGAAGTATGAACATCAAAGGCTTGCAAGTTTTCTTCGAAATATTAAGTCTGTAATTCTAGAATTTTTGGGGAGGAGAAAATTAGAGTCGAAAAGGGTGTACAAGCGTAAGCAAGCAAAGATTCTATCTTTCATTCAGGCTAGTAAATTAGTGGAGCAGGGTTGTGTGACTTATTTGACTCATATTAGGGATGTTGAGATTGAGGCTCCATCCATCGGGTCTATTCATGTGATGTTTAAATTTAGTGAAGTGTTTCTTAATGACTTGCCTGGTATGCCTCCGGATATAGATCTAGATTATTGCATAAATTAGAGATTGATACTCGCCCCATTTTCATCCCTCCATATCGCATCCCTCCATATCGCATGACTCAGAGATTAAGGCTCAAATCTAAGAGCTTCTTGATAAGGGATTTATTTGTCCAAGTACTTCCCCATGGGGAGCCCTAGTTTTGTTTGTTAGGAAAAAAGATGGACAACAGTAGTGTTTGCTTTTCAGATCTAGCAACATTACCTCTACGACGTTAAGTGTAAAGTATTTACCTATCATCGTAGTTTGCAACATGTGTTCACTCAACATAATATGAATTTAAGACAACGAATATGTCTGAAGTTACTTAAAATTATGATGTGACCATTAAATATCATCCGGACAAGGCTAATGTGGTGTCGTACACTTTGACTTAAAAAAATGGTAAGTATGTGTAGTTTAGCTATCTTGAGTGTATCCAAGCAACCTTTGACTAAAGAAATTCAAACCTTAGAGTCTAAGTTCATGGAGTATGGCATTTCAGAGGTGTTTTTTTTAGCTAGTATTGAAGTAAGGGTCACATCATAGAGGAGATCAAGGCCAAACAATTTGAAGATGAGAATTTGGAGGAGCTTAGAAAGAAGATAGTGAATGGTAAGGCACAAGAGACCACTCTTGATATAGAAGGTGTACTTAGTTTCAAAGGAAGAATTTGTGTTCCTCAAATTGATGAATTGGTTCAAAAGTTGTTGACGGAAGCTCAAGGTTCGTGATATTCTATTCATCCGGGTGTGACCAAGATGTATAGAGATCTGAAACAAATTTATTGGTGGCCGGGCATGAAGAAAGACATAGCAAATTTTGTGTCGAAGTGCTAAAATTATCAACAAGTGAAGTATGAACATCAAAGGCTTGCAAGTTTTCTTCGAAATATTAAGTCTGTAATTCTAGAATTTTTGGGGAGGAGAAAATTAGAGTCGAAAAGGGTGTACAAGCGTAAGCAAGCAAAGATTCTATCTTTCATTCAGGCTAGTAAATTAGTGGAGCAGGGTTGTGTGACTTATTTGACTCATATTAGGGATGTTGAGATTGAGGCTCCATCCATCGGGTCTATTCATGTGATGTTTAAATTTAGTGAAGTGTTTCTTAATGACTTGCCTGGTATGCCTCCGGATATAGATCTAGATTATTGCATAAATTAGAGATTGATACTCGCCCCATTTTCATCCCTCCATATCGCATCCCTCCATATCGCATGACTCAGAGATTAAGGCTCAAATCTAAGAGCTTCTTGATAAGGGATTTATTTGTCCAAGTACTTCCCCATGGGGAGCCCTAGTTTTGTTTGTTAGGAAAAAAGATGGACAACAGTAGTGTTTGCTTTTCAGATCTAGCAACATTACCTCTACGACGTTAAGTGTAAAGTATTTACCTATCTTCGTAGTTTGCAACATGTGTTCACTCAACATAATATGAATTTAAGACAACGAATATGTCTGAAGTTACTTAAAATTATGATGTGACCATTAAATATCATCCGGACAAGGCTAATGTGGTGTCGTACACTTTGACTTAAAAAAATGGTAAGTATGTGTAGTTTAGCTAGCTTGAGTGTATCCAAGCAACCTTTGACTAAAGAAATTCAAACCTTAGAGTCTAAGTTCATGGAGTATGGCATTTCAGAGGTGGTTTTTTTAGCTAGTATTGAAGTAAGGGTCACATCATAGAGGAGATCAAGGCCAAACAATTTGAAGATGAGAATTTGGAGGAGCTTAGAAAGAAGATAGTGAATGGTAAGGCACAAGAGACCACTCTTGATATAGAAGGTGTACTTAGTTTCAAAGGAAGAATTTGTGTTCCTCAAATTGATGAATTGGTTCAAAAGTTGTTGACGGAAGCTCAAGGTTCGTGATATTCTATTCATCCGGGTGTGACCAAGATGTATAGAGATCTGAAACAAATTTATTGGTGGCCGGGCATGAAGAAAGACATAGCAAATTTTGTGTCGAAGTGCTAAAATTATCAACAAGTGAAGTATGAACATCAAAGGCTTGCAAGTTTTCTTCGAAATATTAAGTCTGTAATTCTAGAATTTTTGGGGAGGAGAAAATTAGAGTCGAAAAGGGTGTACAAGCGTAAGCAAGCAAAGATTCTATCTTTCATTCAGGCTAGTAAATTAGTGGAGCAGGGTTGTGTGACTTATTTGACTCATATTAGGGATGTTGAGATTGAGGCTCCATCCATCGGGTCTATTCATGTGATGTTTAAATTTAGTGAAGTGTTTCTTAATGACTTGCCTGGTATGCCTCCGGATATAGATCTAGATTATTGCATAAATTAGAGATTGATACTCGCCCCATTTTCATCCTCCATATCGCATCCCTCCATATCGCATGACTCAGAGATTAAGGCTCAAATCTAAGAGCTTCTTGATAAGGGATTTATTTGTCCAAGTACTTCCCCATGGGGAGCCCTAGTTTTGTTTGTTAGGAAAAAAGATGGACAACAGTAGTGTTTGCTTTTCAGATCTAGCAACATTACCTCTACGACGTTAAGTGTAAAGTATTTACCTATCATCGTAGTTTGCAACATGTGTTCACTCAACATAATATGAATTTAAGACAACGAATATGTCTGAAGTTACTTAAAATTATGATGTGACCATTAAATATCATCCGGACAAGGCTAATGTGGTGTCGTACACTTTGACTTAAAAAAATGGTAAGTATGTGTAGTTTAGCTATCTTGAGTGTATCCAAGCAACCTTTGACTAAAGAAATTCAAACCTTAGAGTCTAAGTTCATGGAGTATGGCATTTCAGAGGTGGTTTTTTTAGCTAGTATTGAAGTAAGGGTCACATCATAGAGGAGATCAAGGCCAAACAATTTGAAGATGAGAATTTGGAGGAGCTTAGAAAGAAGATAGTGAATGGTAAGGCACAAGAGACCACTCTTGATATAGAAGGTGTACTTAGTTTCAAAGGAAGAATTTGTGTTCCTCAAATTGATGAATTGGTTCAAAAGTTGTTGACGGAAGCTCAAGGTTCGTGATATTCTATTCATCCGGGTGTGACCAAGATGTATAGAGATCTGAAACAAATTTATTGGTGGCCGGGCATGAAGAAAGACATAGCAAATTTTGTGTCGAAGTGCTAAAATTATCAACAAGTGAAGTATGAACATCAAAGGCTTGCAAGTTTTCTTCGAAATATTAAGTCTGTAATTCTAGAATTTTTGGGGAGGAGAAAATTAGAGTCGAAAAGGGTGTACAAGCGTAAGCAAGCAAAGATTCTATCTTTCATTCAGGCTAGTAAATTAGTGGAGCAGGGTTGTGTGACTTATTTGACTCATATTAGGGATGTTGAGATTGAGGCTCCATCCATCGGGTCTATTCATGTGATGTTTAAATTTAGTGAAGTGTTTCTTAATGACTTGCCTGGTATGCCTCCGGATATAGATCTAGATTATTGCATAAATTAGAGATTGATACTCGCCCCATTTTCATCCTCCATATCGCATCCCTCCATATCGCATGACTCAGAGATTAAGGCTCAAATCTAAGAGCTTCTTGATAAGGGATTTATTTGTCCAAGTACTTCCCCATGGGGAGCCCTAGTTTTGTTTGTTAGGAAAAAAGATGGACAACAGTAGTGTTTGCTTTTCAGATCTAGCAACATTACCTCTACGACGTTAAGTGTAAAGTATTTACCTATCATCGTAGTTTGCAACATGTGTTCACTCAACATAATATGAATTTAAGACAACGAATATGTCTGAAGTTACTTAAAATTATGATGTGACCATTAAATATCATCCGGACAAGGCTAATGTGGTGTCGTACACTTTGACTTAAAAAAATGTAAGTATGTGTAGTTTAGCTAGCTTGAGTGTATCCAAGCAACCTTTGACTAAAGAAATTCAAACCTTAGAGTCTAAGTTCATGGAGTATGGCATTTCAGAGGTGGTTTTTTTAGCTAGTATTGAAGTAAGGGTCACATCATAGAGGAGATCAAGGCCAAACAATTTGAAGATGAGAATTTGGAGGAGCTTAGAAAGAAAATAGTGAATGGTAAGGCACAAGAGACCACTCTTGATATAGAAGGTGTACTTAGTTTCAAAGGAAGAATTTGTGTTCCTCAAATTGATGAATTGGTTCAAAAGTTGTTGACGGAAGCTCAAGGTTCGTGATATTCTATTCATCCGGGTGTGACCAAGATGTATAGAGATCTGAAACAAATTTATTGGTGGCCGGGCATGAAGAAAGACATAGCAAATTTTGTGTCGAAGTGCTAAAATTATCAACAAGTGAAGTATGAACATCAAAGGCTTGCAAGTTTTCTTCGAAATATTAAGTCTGTAATTCTAGAATTTTTGGGGAGGAGAAAATTAGAGTCGAAAAGGGTGTACAAGCGTAAGCAAGCAAAGATTCTATCTTTCATTCAGGCTAGTAAATTAGTGGAGCAGGGTTGTGTGACTTATTTGACTCATATTAGGATGTTGAGATTGAGGCTCCATCCATCGGGTCTATTCATGTGATGTTTAAATTTAGTGAAGTGTTTCTTAATGACTTGCCTGGTATGCCTCCGGATATAGATCTAGATTATTGCATAAATTAGAGATTGATACTCGCCCCATTTTCATCCCTCCATATCGCATCCCTCCATATCGCATGACTCAGAGATTAAGGCTCAAATCTAAGAGCTTCTTGATAAGGGATTTATTTGTCCAAGTACTTCCCCATGGGGAGCCCTAGTTTTGTTTGTTAGGAAAAAAGATGGACAACAGTAGTGTTTGCTTTTCAGATCTAGCAACATTACCTCTACGACGTTAAGTGTAAAGTATTTACCTATCATCGTAGTTTGCAACATGTGTTCACTCAACATAATATGAATTTAAGACAACGAATATGTCTGAAGTTACTTAAAATTATGATGTGACCATTAAATATCATCCGGACAAGGCTAATGTGGTGTCGTACACTTTGACTTAAAAAAATGGTAAGTATGTGTAGTTTAGCTATCTTGAGTGTATCCAAGCAACCTTTGACTAAAGAAATTCAAACCTTAGAGTCTAAGTTCATGGAGTATGGCATTTCAGAGGTGGTTTTTTTAGCTAGTATTGAAGTAAGGGTCACATCATAGAGGAGATCAAGGCCAAACAATTTGAAGATGAGAATTTGGAGGAGCTTAGAAAGAAGATAGTGAAAGGTAAGGCACAAGAGACCACTCTTGATATAGAAGGTGTACTTAGTTTCAAAGGAAGAATTTGTGTTCCTCAAATTGATGAATTGGTTCAAAAGTTGTTGACGGAAGCTCAAGGTTCGTGATATTCTATTCATCCGGGTGTGACCAAGATGTATAGAGATCTGAAACAAATTTATTGGTGGCCGGGCATGAAGAAAGACATAGCAAATTTTGTGTCGAAGTGCTAAAATTATCAACAAGTGAAGTATGAACATCAAAGGCTTGCAAGTTTTCTTCGAAATATTAAGTCTGTAATTCTAGAATTTTTGGGGAGGAGAAAATTAGAGTCGAAAAGGGTGTACAAGCGTAAGCAAGCAAAGATTCTATCTTTCATTCAGGCTAGTAAATTAGTGGAGCAGGGTTGTGTGACTTATTTGACTCATATTAGGAATGTTGATATTGAGGCTCCATCCATCGGGTCTATTCATGTGATGTTTAAATTTAGTGAAGTGTTTCTTAATGACTTGCCTGGTATGCCTCCGGATATAGATCTAGATTATTGCATAAATTAGAGATTGATACTCGCCCCATTTTCATCCCTCCATATCGCATCCCTCCATATCGCATGACTCAGAGATTAAGGCTCAAATCTAAGAGCTTCTTGATAAGGGATTTATTTGTCCAAGTACTTCCCATGGGGAGCCCTAGTTTTGTTTGTTAGGAAAAAAGATGGACAACAGTAGTGTTTGCTTTTCAGATCTAGCAACATTACCTCTACGACGTTAAGTGTAAAGTGTTTACCTATCATCGTAGTTTGCAACATGTGTTCACTCAACATAATATGAATTTAAGACAACGAATATGTATGAAGTTACTTAAAATTATGATGTGACCATTAAATATCATCCGGACAAGGCTAATATGGTGTCATACACTTTGACTTAAAAAAATGGTAAGTATGTGTAGTTTAGCTAGCTTGAGTGTATCCAAGCAACCTTTGACTAAAGAAATTCAAACCTTAGAGTCTAAGTTCATGGAGTATGGCATTTCAGAGGTGGTTTTTTTAGCTAGTATTGAAGTAAGGGTCACATCATAGAGGAGATCAAGGCCAAACAATTTGAAGATGAGAATTTGGAGGAGCTTAGAAAGAAGATAGTGAATGGTAAGGCACAAGAGACCACTCTTGATATAGAAGGTGTACTTAGTTTCAAAGGAAGAATTTGTGTTCCTCAAATTGATGAATTGTTCAAAAGTTGTTGACGGAAGCTCAAGGTTCGTGATATTCTATTCATCCGGGTGTGACCAAGATGTATAGAGATCTGAAACAAATTTATTGGTGGCCGGGCATGAAGAAAGACATAGCAAATTTTTGTCGAAGTGCTAAAATTGTCAACAAGTGAAGTATGAACATCAAAGGCTTGCAAGTTTTCTTCGAAAAATGTCAATTCCAGAATGGAAGTGGGAAAGGATAGCAATGGACTTTGTGGTTGGTCTTCCCAATACTTAAGATAAGTTTGTTTCTATTTTGGTGGTGGTCGATGGATTGACTAAGTCAACCCATTTTATTCCGGTAAGAATAGATTATAATGTTGACCAATTGGCTAAAGTTTATGTGAAAGAGATAGTAAGGTTACAAGGGGTGCCATTTTTTATCATCTCAGATCGTGGTACACAATTCACTTCCAAGTTTTGAAGGAAATTACATGATGAATACGACACATAACTCACTTTAGTACAGCCTTCTATCCACAGATAGACGGGAAGTTGGAGAGGACTATTCAAGTGCTAGAAGACATGTTGAGGCATGTGTGATTAATTTTGGAGGGCATTGGGATAAATTCTTATCCTTGTGCGAATTTTCTTATAATAATAGTTATCACTCCAACATAGATATGATACTATTTGAGGCACTCTATAGGAGGTGATGTAGATCATCCATAGGATGATTTGAGGTTGGAGATGTGAAACCTTTGGGTGTTGATTTGGAGAATAATACTCAAGAAAAGGTGAGGAGTATTCAAGCTAAGCTTCTACCAGCCCATAGTAGACAAAAGAAGTATGCGGACCATTAGGTAAGAGATATAGCGTTTCAAACCGGTGAAAATGTTTTTCTTAAGGTATAACTCATGAAAGGGGTGATGAGATTCGGCAAGAAAGACAAGTTAAGTTTGTGATACATTGGTCTCTTTGAGGTTCTTGAGTGTGTAGGGCCGGTGGCTTATATATTGGCTCTACCGCCTAACCTATCGGGCGTTCATTCGGTATTTCATGTGACCATGTTGAAAAGATATCATTGTAACGGTGATTACATCATTAAGTGAGACTCAATTGTGTTACACAAAGATCTTCAATATGAAAAGAAACTGATGCGAAACTTGATCGTGATGTGCGTAAGTTGAGGACCAACAAGATCAAGTCCCTGAAGGTTCAATGGAAGCATAGTCTAGTCGAAGAAGCCACTTGTGAAACCAAGCAGGATATGTGAGACTAGTATCCCCAATTGTTCGTCGACTTAGGTACTACTTCGTTCCTTTCTTAGCCTTTTTTTCCTAAGTTTGTCACTCGGGGATGAGTGATGGGTAAATTGGTATCTATTGTAACGACTGGGTTTGTCGTTACAGAAAATTCAATAGAAAATAATTTTGGATCAGAAAACTCTTTCGTAGTAACCTGAAATTTCTCAACCTAGTCCACATTTGGACAAAATTAGAGTCTTTGAGGTGTGCGGAAATTTGCAAACAAATGGGTGAATTATTTATGAGTTTTATTGCATGAGTAGTTAGGTAACTCGTTACAAAATCCGTATAACTTTACATAATTGAATTTGAGCGAGTAAAACTCACAGAGTCGAATTTAGCACAAAGGGTATTTTTTGAGCATTGTGGGTTAATAGTGTGTTGTGAAATGAGAATTCTGAAATTCTTTAAATATCTCTCTGTCTCGCAAATACCGCCTTAGAGCCAGTTTTGGTCATTGTAGCGGGATCGACACGAATTAAAGTCTTTAATAAACCCTCTAAACGATCTCATTATGCATTTTTAACTTTTAGAGCTAATAAAGGAATCACAGACAACTCCTACTCATTTTTCACCATTCTTAAGGCTAAAGGTAAGCTTGTCACTCTACGAAACCATTTTTCGATCCGTAGAATATAATACAATGGGTTAATATTGATGGGGGAGGGTTTTCATATAGATTCTAGATGGAAATAACCCTAATTAGATACCTGGGATCATGGGTATGATCTAGGGTTCATAGAATTGTTATGGTTTTTGGTAATTAGTGATTGTTTATTGATTCCCGTGTTATTATGGTTGTTTGTAGACCAAGGACAAGCAAAACGAACCCAAAAAAGGAAGGATCAAGTTTCTTAGGGTTTCAAGCTTGTTTTGACGTAGGTGATAGTTGTGATTCTACGATTGTGTGATGTATTCTTGTTGTTGCTTCATTATGATGCAAGTATGTATGCGAATGTTGCATTGTTGAATTCACACTTATTGAAAATGAAATAGATGAATAATTATATGTCATGAATCACTTCTTGATTATATGATTATTGAGAATATACTTATGAATGTGATTGTGGTGTGTTGATGGATCGTATTGCCACGTTTCGACATAATTATCTAAGATCGGTTGCCACGTTCAGCATAACTAATTGGAATCGGTTGCCACGTTCCGACATAAAAATGGAACTGGATTTTGACGTTCCGGCATAACTATATGATGGGGTACCACGTTTCGGTGCACTAACAATTTGAGTTTGAGTTCCATGATAGGACCAACTACTTGTGATAAATGTGTATCGTTGAAACATGTGATATTCAATATTTTATATGTTCGTATATTTCATGGTTATATTATTGTATTAACTTGTTTATGTTGCACTTAGTGGGATAACCGTGTGATCCTACCAGTACACGGTGGTTGTGTACTGATTCTGCACTTGCTATTATTTTTGTTGAGTACAGGGTATCTTTCGGTGGCTATTGACAGACCTCGTTTAGAAGATCTGTGATTGTCAACTTCTAATTCAAGGGTGAGCTTGCATTTTCCGAGATGCCATGGAATTCTCTTTCGTCTATGTCCACCATTTTTGGACTTAGACATTTGCTTTAGTTAGTTGTTTAGTTAATTAGATTGGGATTGCATCCCTTCTTGTTATGACTTGTTGAACTTTAGATGTTTTGGTACATTGACTTTCAGCTTCTAGTCCGCATTTGTTTAGTTGATAGACTTTTGTTGGAGTTTATGGGAACTCTCTATTTGTTTGTGATAAGAATTTTTGTATAATATTATATAAAAAATAGGAAAAATAGATAAGCTCACCCCATATCTAAAGTGACCATGAAACTAATACCCCTTTAACCATGGGAGGCAAGGAAAGTAAAAACAACTATCTATCTGAGTGTGAAAGGAAATAACGAATTAAAATTTAAATAAATTAACGATAAATTTTCTAGGACAAATAGAGATCAATTTTTTTAAAAAAATTGAAAATGTTCTTATGGTATGTTTATTGTTGTTTTTATAGATGACAAATTAACAGCGTGTCAGAAACATTAAAGGAAATGATATAACAAGTCAATCGAATACAAATAAAAATACGACAATATAGTTGTAAGCAAATGAAAATATAGAATATACAATAAATCTTCTAACGAGAGGTTGACTAAAACTAGAGAGCACACCAAATTCTTGAGTTTTTCAACATATTTCTGCACCTTCCCAATAGGAGCCAACTTCACATTTGCAAATTTGAGAGTTTTTGTGCATTTTCTTGAGTAGATGAGTCCAACAAAATAAAGGCTATCAAAGTGCAGATACTTATTTTTCTCTAATAAGACAAGAGTGAACTGCTCTATAAGTTCAATGGTCTTCAAAACACTCTACACTATCTGCTTCTATCTGCTTCATAATCTTAATGAAAGGCAGATAAACTCAACATAATTGTTATCCTGATTAGTTTAACATGATATATTTTTTTACTTCTTCTTTACAAATTTTTTCACTTTATTTGAAAATTTACGTTGGTGAGTCATGCAAAGTCCTGGTTTCGCTTTTTAATTTACTCTGTTGACATCCAATTTGATCCTCCCCAATAGGAATTATTCATGAGTTTCTTAAATTCCAAACGAGTTAAAATAGTTGACTTTATTAGATTCAAATGCTTTCAAATCATTTTTAAAGTAGCTTTAGTTGATTTTTATAGTTTTGAAGCGATATATATATTTTTATATGATTTTTTTAAATTTATTTTATGAAATATTCGAAAATCGTCTCAGAAAGATTTTAGTTTTACCTAACGATTTATTAAATTAGTTTTTAGTAACTTGTAGTTTGGATCATTAGTTTATAGTTAAATTTATTAGTTTGTCTTGTTATAGTTTAAGTAATATATATGTTTTATGTAATTTTATATATAATTAGTTTATTTTATAAATATTCAAAATCGTCTCAAAAGGAATTTCGTTTTGCTTAATACTTTATTAAATTGATTTTGTCTAAATTGTTAGTTTATATTTTTGAGTCATTAGTTATAATCAAGTTAATTATTTTGTCTTGTTAAGATTAAGAAGCTCGTTAATTAATCAACGTCTATTCAATTTATTTAAATTTTACCCGAATTTTCTGATCAACTCAATTTGGTTAAATTTTGAAATTCGTTTGGCCAAGATTGCAATCCATTGGCCAAATCCTTAGCCCAAAATCCGATCTTCTTTCAACCCATTGTGAAGCCAATTTGGAGCTTTTATCTTAAAAATTTCGAACAACCCATTTTCCCTTTAATTAGAAGAATTAAAATTTGAGCCCTCTTTACTTGTTTTTAGTGGCTCATTCCCCCAATTCAATTCCCATCCAATTTGACCTAGCCCGGTAGCAAAATTCTCTCGACCCGACCCATCCCTTATTCTGAAAGACCCAGAAACAGACGCAATTTCCAGAAACTGTTGGAAATAAATTCGTAACAGAAATAATATTTGCAGTAATAAAGGCAATAAATGCGGAACACAACAATACGGTTAATCAACGAGAATAAAAGAGAAATAATGACACCAAGATTTTACGTGGAAACCCTCCTAAATAAGGGAAAAAACCACGACCCGAGAGGAGCAACGAATATCACTATAGTAAGGATTTTACACTTGTAGATCTGAGCAAAACTCCAAAGATCACTACACACTCAAAAGAAATAACCCTCTTTTGATTTTTCCACCTCACTATAATATCGCTCACACTCTCTATTTTTTCTCACAGATTATTTTCTTCTGTGATGCCTCACTCTTCTTTTCTCTCCTTTTGTAATTTTCTTTTGGTGTATTTAGAATGAAGAATTGTCCTCCCTTTTACAGAGAACAAATACACTACCTTCCAAATGTGCTACAGAAGAAAAATAATTTTTTCTTCTTCATAGCTTACCTACTCTACCAAACTTTGAAATTGGCAGAAAACAATTTTTTCTTTACCAACTTTGCCAAACTTTGAAATTGAAGAAAAAACAATCTTTTTTTCTTTACCAACTCTGCCAAACTTTGAAATTGGCAGAAAACAATTCAAAGTTTGGTACATGGGGATGGACCCCACAATTTCCCCCTCCAGACCCATTCACCTGAAGGAGGTAGCTCTAGGTTTCTAGCTTGAATGCATGCCGACAAGTTCTTTGTATAGCTCGAACTTGTCTTTTGATACCACCTTGGTCAGCATATCTGAAGGGTTTTCACTAGTAGGGATCTTCATGACCTGCATAGATCCGTCCTCTATCTTTTCACGAATCCAGTGATATCTCACATCGATATGCTTCGTCATTGCATGATACATGGTGTTCTTGCTCAAGTCTATTGCACTCTGACTGTCACAATAGACGACATACTCCTTCTGATACAATCCAAGTTCTTGAAGAAATCGTTTCAGCCATACCATCTCTTTGCCAGCTTCAGTAGCTGCAATGTATTCTGCCTCAGTTGTATAGAGTGCGACACACTTCTGCAACTTTGACTGCCATGATATAGCTCCCCCTGAAAATGTAAACAAATATCCAGTAGTGGATTTTCTATTATCGAGGTCACATGCCATATCAGCATCAGTATAGCCCTTCAAGATTGGATCAGATCCTTCAAAACACAAGCAATCTTTTGTGGTACCTCTTAGGTACCTGAGTATCCACTTAACTGCCTCCCAGTGTTCTTTTCCAGGATTTTCAAGGAATCTGCTAACAACACCAACTGCATGAGCTATATCAGGTCTTGTACACACCATCGCATACATCAAACTCCCCACTGCTGAAGAATAAGAAACTTTAGCCATTCCCTCTTTCTCCTCTTTTGTTGTAGGACACATCTGTTTGCTCAACTTCAGATGACTCGCAAGAGGCGTGCTAACAGGTTTAGCACTCTTCATGTTGAAGCGTTCTAGTACACGTTCAATGTACTTCTATTGAGATAGCCACAACTTTCTTTTTGTTCGTTCTCGAACAATCTTCATCCCTAGAATTTGTTGTGCTGGGCCCAAGTCTTTCATGTCAAATGACTTGGACAAATCTTTCTTCAACTTTGCAATCAACTCTTTGTCTTGTCCTACAATTAACATATCATCCACATACAACAACAAAATAATAAAATTGTTGTCAGAAAATCTTTTGAAGAATACACATGGATCAGAATAGGTCTTTGTGTACGTTTGACTTTTCATGAAAGAGTCAAACTTTTTGTACCATTGCCTTGGGGCCTGCTTCAACCCATGAAGGCTCTTATTCAATTTGCACACCATGCGTTTCTTTCCAGATACTTCAAATCCCTCTGGTTGCAGTTATGCAGTGATTTTTACTATCTTTAGAAAAATCACTTTTGAAATGTTTTAAGTATAGAACAATTTGAGAAAAATACTTAGAAAAGAGTCGCCACTTAATTTTTTAAAGAAATTAAGAAAATTTAATTTAAAAAGATTTTAACAGATTAAATCTTAATAAATTTAGAGAAAATGAGTAAGAGGTTCTTATTTACGCTTCAAGAAGGTTTTTAAGGCATTTGAAGCGCCCGATAACATGCGGTTATCCTATGACTTAGGTTAATTATCTTTTTTTTACTATTCTTAGGAACGTGATATAATATACGAATAATGATTAACGACATTCGTTCAACTTTAAAAAAAAAATTATCTAAACAAAGATTAATTTTTTTTTTTTTTTTTAAGAAAATGGAAACTTAATTAGAATTTTTGAAATTGATTATAAGTGAATAGAACTGAATTAGATTATTATTGTTTTAAATTATTTTAAAAGATAATAACATCAAATCAAAATTCATTAATTTAAGCATGAAAAACCATTTTAAATTAATTTAAGAACAAAATTTTTGACTAAATGTATTTCATGAAAAGCATGATAGTGATAAAAAATATATTGAAATAAACTAACATAAAAAAATAGTTCATCTTTTGGGGATTTTAATTAGGCTAGTCAAAGTTAAGGTTAAGTAAATTAAAAAAAAACAAATATCACAATTAAATAATTTATGAGTAAGAGATAAAAGAAGAGTTGGGCGTGCTGCAACCAATTTGGGTTTATTACTGCCCAGAAACATTGGGCCAAAGCTGCTGATTTTTTGATTTTTAAATCAATTCTCGTTTTGTATACACAAGTTGTATATCTATGTATACAACCCATATATCTGCCTCGATTCCTGTATCTTGTTCTGTATACCGAATGTATGCAGGTCACTTCAACCTCTAGCACCTGTATTTTGATTTTTTGGACATGTACATCAATATGTACCATGTATACCAGTGTATACTGCTGTATACAACATGTACGTTTTCGAACTTTCCAAGGCCTGTTTTAGCTTCTCTTTCACCACAAATATGAGGATGACTCAAAACAACGAAAGGATATGCACGAGTGGAGTCCAATGTGAACTCGGATGGCATCATATGCAACGAAATGATAAAAACGATTAGCGTCCGAAATAATAGAACACTAATTAAATCTAAGGCAAATCATAGCAATTCTTAAACTAATATATATATATATATATATATATATATATATATATATATATATATATATATATATATATATATATATATATATATATATATATATATGGCAAGCTACACAATTGACCTAAAAATTGTAGATCTATGTAAGGAGTACAAATTCCAAAATTCAAGCCATGCTAATGATAAAATAAATAGTTACTCGAAGTACTGGTAGCACTTAATGTCCGTAACAATACATATACTATCAAACCAATTTAATAAACAAATACATGCTAACAAATCACGCCAACAGTTAAAGCTAAGACAATTAGGACAACTTTAGTTGATATTAAATGCATAAACACTATGAGTGTGTTTGGTATGAAGGAAAACATTTTCTGGAAAATGTTTTCCAATTTTCCCATGTTTGGTTGGAACAAAAGTTTTGGAAAATGTTTTCCAAATCAACTCATTTTCCTCAAAATTAAGGAAAATGACTTCCCTTAAAAAATTAAGGAAAACATTTTCCAAAACTCTCCTCCAATTTCAAATTACATTTTTTAAGGAAAAATATCAATTTTAAAAAAATATTTTCAATTTCAAAATTTTATTTTTTCACCCGATCCCTAACCTCCACCCACCCACCCACCCCGGCTAGCCCCCCAACCCCAACCCCTCTTCAAAAAATTAATTTTGCTTTTTAAAAATATTTTCACTTCAAAATTTTATTTTTAAACTCCTACCCCGCTCACCCCAGCCAGCCCCCCCCCCAACTCCCCAAAAAAATTAATTTTGTTTTTTAAAAATACTATCAACTTCAAAAAAAAAAATTCACTCCTACCCTCTCCCCCACCCACCCCACCCCCATTCCAAAAAAATAATAATTTTATTTTTAAAAAATATTTTTCAATTTCATAAATTATTTTTTACTCTACTAAAAATAAAAGATGTCTCTCAAAAATATTTTTCATTCATCAATAAAACATTAAAAATCATTTTCGGAAAAATATTTTCTACTCACCAACCAAACATGAGAAAATAAGTCCAAAATCTACTTGTTTTCCAAGAAAATATTTTCTAGGAAAACATTTTCCATGGAAAACATTTTCCTCCATACCAAACACACCCTATAAGATGAATCCAAATCACTTAATATGCTAACACTACCACTAAATAAGTAAGCATATATACATAGATAGAACTCAGGGCATTAGAAACCAAAATCACTATGTCAACAGTTCATGCTAAGCTAAAAAAAAAAAGGAAGAATAATCATAGGCACCAAGAAAACATTTCCAAGCAGTACTAAATTTTGCAATAGCGATGGACTTTTAACACGGAAGGATTTTTTTTTTTCATAGAGCATTTAGCTTAAAGAATAACAGTAAGGCTATATAAAACAAATCTCCACTGATTTGCAGTCAAAACAAGTCTAAACAAATTATAAATTTCAACACTTGAATATCTAATACTGTAAAGTCAAATGACAAGCACATTATGAAACCAAATATACAAATAGAGATGAATATTACCTTTTGGAGTGCAGCGTTTTGGGACTCAACGAGCTTGACCACAAAGCAACTTTCACCATGAATTTCGATTACACAAGATTCCGATGAACCCGAAAAAATTGAAAATTATATTATTAATTTTTTTTTTGAACTCTTGACCTTAAACTTTTGAAGACATTTGAAGCATGTATTTTGTAGATGGAAAAATCTTCCTATCGATTTTTTTTTCTTCTCTAAAAAAAAAAAAAAAAAATTTCCCTATCAATTTTTTTCCCCAAAGAATCCGATCTCCTCTAACTTTTTTTTTTCTTACCACAATTTTTCTCTCCTTTAATAACTGAGGGTAGAGGGTTATTTATAGGGTAAGAAGGGACGATTTTGGGGGAAATACGCTTAGCAAAAATTCAAATAGAAGAGATTTTGAAGATCTTTGAAAATGGGGAAAAAAGGATAATGATTTGATCGATTAGGTAGCTAGGGTTATGGGTTTGCAGAGTAGTTGAATGAGTGTACCTGATTTCTCGCAATTTTTCTGCTGCTACCCGTGATTTCCGCTGCGATGAAGAAAAAATGGAAAGCTGTTGTAGCTTTCTGCCAAATCTTGTGTAGTGAAAAAGAAGAAATAGAGTGGGCCAGTCAGGTTTGGGCTGGGAATTTGAGTGAATATAATATGGGCTGCTGGTTTATATGAAAGTTGGGCAGAAAACTGGCCCAACTTTTGTCTAAAATTGATCTAATAAAATGGGGTAAATATTGGTTCACTTAATTTTGGATATAACCATAGATTACAAATTCGGCCGAAATAAGTTAAGGACTAACCGATTTGCATTAATTGTTCGATTAAGGTCCGGCAAGACGAATTATTATAAATTAATTAATGAGCTTCTTAATATTAACAAAAATAAAATAATTAATTTAATCATAAACTTAGTGATTCAAAAATATAACCATGATTTAAACTAAACTAATTTAAAAGACTACTTACTAAATTTAAAATATTTTTGAGATGGTCTTTTTTTTTTGAATAATCATAAAATATACTAATTATATACATAATTATGTAAAATATATATATTATCTAAAAACTTTAAGAAACGGCAAAAATTATTCAACATAACGCAAAATTTATATTTTTTTCTAAATTTAAAAAATGAATTATTTTAAATTGTTTGAGAATTTAAGAAGCTCATGAATTAATCCCTATTGTGGAAGGCCAAAATTGGGTGTCAACAGCTGTCCCTCGTTTGACTTGGATTGATGAAAGAAATTCAAGGCAAATGAAATTGACGAATTCAATTTTGACCGACCACATCTTCATCTTTGGGAAAAGGAATTTTGGTATGGGCTTTAGGAATTATGGCCGAACCCCGGTATCGGGTTTCCTACATATCTCAGGTTATATGAGAATTCAGGCCACTTGTAGTTCGATACGCTTGATTTAATGCACGATTATTAAAGAATTCAAAAGTTATCTCGATACCAAATTATGAAGGGACCGAAATGCTCGAGAATAAGACTTGAAAACAAATATTGGAATACAGCCGAGTTTCAACATTGAACCCGCCTACATATCCTCAAACCTTGGGAATCAGGCTGTTTGTAGTTCGACTCGATTGGTTGAAAAGGAAATCTATTATTCAAGATGACCTTTGGTATTGGAGGAGTGACAAATAAAACGAGTGTGGAAAAGAGGCTTGCAATCTCTTAGCCATGAATGTGGAGCTCTTCACATCCATAAGTAAGAACTTACATGGACATAATTTCCAAAGTTCGTGGTGTACTGTCACTCAGATTAGAAAGTTGCCTCTGGTGAGAGTGAAATGTTTCACGGATGCAAAATTGAAACCGATGAACTAAAAGAAAAACTCACACGCCTTTGATAGGGATGTGGTTTGATTGTAGTGGAAGTTGCTCGTCAGCTCGCGTCCTAAGAGTTTGATACTCCTCTTTGGACTATGTCCCAGTTCGCTGCTAAGAAAAAGTTCCACGTTGTGCTGCATCCCTTTTGATGTCGTCTGCACCTGTGGTTTGATTTGAGAATTCATCCTCTTGGATGTTCTCGTCAGATATTGAAATAAACTTGTTAGTAGAAACTGTAATTTACATAGAGAGGTGTTATGTTTTACCCTCTTCGGCACACATTTCCATCAGTTTGACACAATAGCTGATGAATTGATATGATGCGACATGATGATGACTTTATCGATAATGTAATATTGTTGATGGAGAACTTCATTGATAGGATGTTGCTGCTACTTTTATGATGAATATATTGATGCTTGATCGATAAGATGATGTTGCTACATTGATGATCCATTGGAAGAATGAATGTTGATCTATGGTGGGATGACTTTGTCGAAGCTTGATTGGTAAGATTATGTTTATCTTTTGGCGTTGGAAGAAGCAATTACTCTCTCGGCATTTTGAAGATGATGGCCCTTTCGGAAGCTTGAATGCAATAGCCCTATCGGTATTTGAAGATGATGGCCCTCTCGGCGTTTGAAGATGCAATGACCCTCTTGGCAATTTAAATATTATGGCCCTCTTGGCAGTTTGATTATGCAATGGCCCTCTCGGCAGTTTGAATATGCAATAACCTTCTTGGCAATAGAAATATGATGGCCATCTTGGCAATTTGAATATGATGGTCCTCACGGCAGTTTGATTATGCAATGGCCCTCTCGGCAGTTATGCAATAGCCTTCTTGGCAATAGAAATATGATGGCCCTCTTGGCAATTTGAATATGATAGCCCTCTTGGCAGTTTGATTATGCAATGGCCCTCTCGGTAGTTATGCAATAGCCTTCTTGGCAATAGAAATATGATGGCCCTCTTGGCAATTTGAATATGATGGCCCTCTTGGCAGTTTGATTATGCAATGGCCCTCTCGGCAGTTTGAATATGCAACAGCCTTCTTGGCAACAGAAATATGATGGCCCTCTTGGCAATTTGTATATGATGGCCCTCTCGGCAGTTTGATTATGCTATGGCCCTCTCGGCAGTTATGCAATAGCCTTTTTGGCAATAGAAGTATGATGGCCCTCTTGGCAATTTGAATATGATGACCCTCTTGGCAGTTTGATTATGCAATGACCCTCTTGGCAATAGAAATATGATGGCCCTCTTGGCAATTTGAATATGATGGCCCTCTTGGCAGTTTTATTATGCAATGGCCCTCTCGGCAGTTTGAATATGCAATGGCCCTCTCGGCATTTGAATATGAACGACATATCTCGATAATGTCATTAACTCCTTTGATAATACAATATGCATGACTTCCTCGTGATAAATACGATGTCCATCTGGGTGGTTCACATTATCGTGTTTGATATCAATGGGATTTGTGAATATTTTCCAATAGTTTTTTATGCTGAAAAATATAATTTGATATTTTGTAGATGCTTGTACATGTTGAGAGTGATTTCTTCACTCGTTCACATCTTCTGTTTAAGGTGGTGTTGCTCGTATTCTGAACTGCTGCTTTTCTTCCAAAGAACTTAAATGACTTTTCTTTTTCTACAGAAGAGTTGTCAATTTCGGGGAGTTACTCGTCCTTTTAAATTCTCCATATTCATTTAATGGAGGAATATGATGATCTTGAGGCAATCTTATATACCTGCATCCACAGAAAAATTGTTAGTTTTTTAAACAAACTGATCTGTGTTGATTTCTTCCAGTTGCCTTGCTTCTTATCTTGCTATCTTTGGAAGTTTGACTGACCCTACGAATCGCAATAGACAAAAGACAAGATTATATTTAAATTAAAACACATGTTATGTATGAAATATTTTAGAAAGATAGTTTTAAAGAAAATCTCTGCCAATTAATTACCACGACATGCACGACACAAACGAAACCCTTTGTCTCAGATTCTATTCTGTCATGATAGGTAGCTTGTTGGAATTTTTAGATATCCTTAGCAATATGTCACGTTGCAGTACTTGAAGTTGACTCTGACGTTCCGAGTACCCTTTGTTTTATCGAAAATTTAACCTTTTATAAGAGTTTTTCGGTTTTTTAGAGTCGCCACTTAATTTTTGAAGAAAAATCAAGAAAACTATTGTTTTCAAATAACTTAACAGAGAAAATTGCTTGAAAACATTTAAAGGGTTCGGGGATTCAAATTAGTGTTTTAGGAAGGTGTTAGGCACCTAAAACATCCGTCTAAAACGGTTTTCCAGCAACTAACAAATTTGGCTAAAACTTTTCTTTTAACTTGACTTGAATAAAATATTTAGAAGTAGAGAGTTGAAATACTAACTTATTTTTTAGTCATTTCATTTTGCAAAATTATTTTAATTTTGAGTCGATAAAAAACATTTATGGCATTCGCGGGGATTCGGATTTTTCTAACTTTTAAAATTAACGACAAGTATGCAAACAAATAAACAAATAAAGTAAAAGAGAGATAATAAAGAGAGAAAGGGAAAGAGAATTGGGTCCAAAATTGGGTTCTCTGTCCGCCTTGATCGATTTTTGGACCCACCTGTTTTGGGTTTTTGACCCATTTCCTTTCGTACCTCTCCTAGACTAAGCAAATAATTAATACTAAATAAATACAGTAAAGTAAAAGACGACAAGGGCTAATGCCTTAAAATAGATACAATACGAAAATGCAAAATATAAAAAGGGTCTTCTAATTCATCTTCTCCGACTTTCTTCAATTCTTTAAATCTGGGGACCCTTCAATCGACTTAATAGGTTGACTGGAAAAGAGAAACTTTGAGCCTTTACGGCTCTTCTCATGGAATGCAAAGGAGAGGGTGAGAGTTCACGTTGAAACTCGGACGAATTTTACATGCAGTGAAGAGCAAAAATAAAAATTAGCATTTGAAAATAATATCTCTAAATATATCTTAAAGGAAGATTAAACGATTCCAAAGTAATGAATGTACCTAAGCAGATTACAACTTAACATCTAAAGCCAAAATGAGTAAATAAATAAATAGCTTGGATAGGAGAAGGTAATGATGTCGTTAATTTTGTCTAAAAGCACACATAATAGATAAGCAATAATATCAAAATATGTAATAATCTTAGAATTAAATATAACAATGACGCAGGAATAACTAAATAAATATTTTAGACCATGATGTAAAACGAAATCAATTTGCTATGGCAAATTAATAACACATAGAAGTATGACAGTAATAGCAACTAAACGTTAATACTAATTAAACTTAAGATCCAAATAGTTAACAAATTGGGTAATTGTCAATTATATATATGTATACATATATGCATATATATAAAAAATAAAAAAATAATAATAATAATAAATAAATAATAAAAATAAAATAAAAAATCAATAAAATAAAAATAAATAAATAAATAAATAATAAATAAATAAATAAATAATAATAATAAATAATATAAATGAAAATAAATAAATAAATAAATAATAAATAAATAATAAATGAATAAATAAATAAATAAATAATAAATAAAAATATAAATAAATAATAAATAAATAAATAAATAAATAAATAAATAAAAAAATTACCTGATTCTGGGCAGCGAACCAAGACTACGAGTTTGACGGAGACGATTCCACCACCTCTCCAAACTCAAACAGCCGCAAAAAAATATTTTATAAATATTAAACTATGGAACCAAGAATTCCCGAAAATTTCTGGGTACTCTTTGGTCTCCTCTCTCTCTTTTTCTCCTCCTTTGGTGTAATGAAGAGGGATTTATATAGGACAAAATTTAGTTCAAAATAGATGTGGAAGCAATGTGGGACAAATGGAAAAAATTCAAAATTTATCTATTTGAAAGGTTTAGAGTAATTTGATTAATAGGATGAATTCACATAAATTAATTTAGCGAGCTTCTTAATCTTAACAAACAAATAAAATAATTAATTTAATCGTAAACTTCCCAAATTTATAAAAACTAATTATTTTAAATTGTTTGAGAATTTAAGAAGCTCATGAATTAATTCCTACCGGGGAGGGTCAAAATTGGGTGTCAACACCCTTGATGGAATTTTTGAGGCCTTCCTCAAAAATTCTGTCCCAGTTGTAACTCACAATATATCTTATGTCTTGAGAATTTGTAAGTCTCTTCTTGAGAATTTTTGAGTCCCTCTCAAAAATTCTGTCCCAGTTTCTATTGTAAAGAAAAATAGAAAATTTTACGGGAGATATGACCGAACCCTTGTGGCGCCTACGTATCCCGTTGAGGCAGGAATCAGGTCATACGTAGTTCCCCTCTTGAGAATTGACAGAAATAAGAAATTTTGATAAGGAAACGACCGAGGCCCATATAGGCCGCCTACGTATCTCACTCTTGAGAATTCAGGTCGAACGTAGTTCAAATACAAAGGAATGTTCCAAAGATTAATGTGACAATGATTACAAACAATTTGCGATTACAAGGAAATAAAGGAAAGAAATAACATTTTTCAAATGTAATATCTTTTGACGGCATCTGAATTGATAGCTTTTCGCCATACTCTACCGTCCATCTCTGCTAGGACCAAAGCTCCTCTTGACAGTACTTTGTGGACAACATACGGTCCTTGCCATTTAGGTGCAAATTTTCCTTTATATTCCTCTTGATGAGGGAAAATGCGCTTTAACACCAATTGACCTACCTCAAATGTTCGAACTTTTACTTTCTTGTTGAAAGCACGAATCATTCTCTGTTGATACAACTGGCCATGACAAACGGCACTCATTCTTTTTTCATCAATCAATGTTAACTGCTCATATCTATCACGAACCCATTCGGCATCGCTCAATCCAGCTTCCTGAATAATCCTCAAAGATGGTATCTCAACTTCAGCTGGTATCACTGCCTCTGTTCCGTATACTAACAAATACGTAGTTGCTCCAGTTGAGGTTCGAATTGTGGTGCGATAACCTAGCAAGGCATAAGGCAAATGTTCATGCCAACATTTGTAGTTGTCAATCATCTTTCTCAATATCCTCTTGATGTTCTTATTGGCAGCTTCCACAGCTCTATTCATTTGAGGACGATATGCAGTTGAATTACGGTGGGTAATTTTGAATTGTTCACATATCTCTTTCATCAAGTGACTGTTAAGGTTTGCCCCATTGTCTGTGATGAGAGACTCAGGAACTCCAAAACGACATATCAAATTATTGCGAACAAAATCAGCTACAACTTTCTTCGTCACAGATTTATAGAAAGCAGCTTCGACCCACTTCGTGAAATAATCAATGGCGACCAAAATAAACCTATGACCGTTGGAGGCAGCAGGCTCAATTGGTCCAATAACATATATGCCCCATGCTGCAAATGGCCAAGGGGAACTCATTACATTGAGCTCATGAGGAGGTACTTTGATCAAATCTCCATGTACTTGACATTTATGACATCTTTGGACAAATCGGACACAATCATTTTCCATAGTCATCCAGAAGTATCTTGCCCTTAAGATTTTCTTTGCTAATGTAAACCCTTTCATGTGCGTCCCACACACTCCAGCATGAACTTCTTCGAGCAATCTCGTGGCCTCTGCAGCATCCACACATCGCAGTAATCCTAGATCGGGAGTCCTTCTATAAAGAACCTCCCCATTCAAAAAGAAGTTGTTTGCCATTCTTCGGATTATTTTCTTTTGGATACTTGTCGCTTTTTCGGGGTATTCACCAGCTCCTAAGTACTTTTTCACATCGATATACCATGGATTTCCATCCGATTCTGCTTCCACATGTAAACAATGCGCTGGTTGTTCTATTAAACCTATCTCAAGTGGGTCAATGTAACTCTTTTCTGGGTGTTGTATCATGGTTGATATGGTTGCGAGGGCATCAGCAAACTCGTTCTATATTATCGGGGTGTGTCTGAACTCGGTCTTCCTAAATATTTTACATAACCTCCGTACCAGTTGTACATAAGGTAAGATTTTAGGATTCTTCATGGCCCATTCTCCTTGAACTTGATGAATCAACAAGTCTGAATCACCAATTATCAGTAATTCTTGAACATTCATGTCAAGAGCCATTTTGATGCCAAGAATACAAGCTTCGTACTCAGCCATGTTATTAGTGCATCGAAATCTAAGTTTCGCTGTTGCTGGAAAATGTTGTCCTGATTCAGATATCAATACTGCTCCAATTCCTGATCCTCTAAAGTTAACTTCTCCATCAAAGAACATTCTTCACCCAGGATATGATTCTGATATGTCTTCCCCTACAAACAATACTTCTTCATCAGGGAAATACGTTTTAAGTGGTTCATATCCTTCATCTACTGGGTTTTCAGCAAGGTGATCGGCCAAGGCTTGGCCCTTGATTGCTTTCTGAGTCATGTACACAATATCAAACTCACTCAACAGCATTTGCCACTTTGCTAGCTTTCCTGTGGGTATTGACTTCTGAAATATGTACTTTAGTGGGTCCATTCTTGAAATAAGATGTGTTGTATAAGCCGACAGATAATGTCTCAATTTTATGACCAACCCAAGTCAAAGCACAACAAGTTCTCTCTAAGAGGGTATAACGAGCCTCATAGGATGTGAACTTCTTGCTCAGATAGTATATAGCTCTCTCCTTTATTCCGCTTTCATCATGTTGTCCCAATACACACCCAAATGTGTTGTCATAGATGGACAAATACAATAACAAAGGACTACCCGTGCGTGGTGGTACCAGAACTGGTGGATTTGAAAGATAAATTTTGATGGTGTCAAAAGCCTTCTGACATTCTTCGGTCCACTTGGTTGGCGCATCCTTTCGTAGCAACTTGAATTTGGGTTCACAGATCACCGTTGATTGGGCTATGAATCGACTGATGTAATTCAGTCTTCCCAGAAAACTCATTACTTCTTTCTTAGTCTTTGGAGGAGGTAAGTCTTGAATTGCCTTGATCTTGGAAGGATCAAGCTTGATACCTCTTCTACTAACTATGAAACCGAGTAACTTCCCTGCAGGTACTCCAAACGCACATTTGGCTGGGTTTAACTTCAAATCACACTTACGTAATCTGTCAAAGAACTTTTCCAGGTGCGTCAGATGATCCGAACTCTCGCGGGATTTTATGATAACATCTTCCACATACACCTCAATTTCTTTGTGGATCATATCATGGAATATGGTGGTCATAGCTCTCATGTAAGTGGCTCCAGCATTCTTGAGGCCGAACGGCATCACTCGATAATGGTAGACACCCCAAGGTGTGATAAATGCTGTTTTCTCTGCATCCTCTTCATCCAGTAAGATCTGGTGGTATCCCGCAAAACAATCCACGAAATATTGCAACTCATGCTTGGCACAATTATCAATAAGTATATGGATGTTTAGCAATGGGAAATTGTCTTTTGGACTCGCTTTATTGAGATCCCGATAATCCACGCATATCTTGATTTTTCCATCTTTCTTCGCCACTGGAACAATGTTAGCCAACCAAGTGGGATACTTGGTTACTTCGATGACCTTTGATTCGATCTGCTTTATGACCTCTTCTTTTATTCTTAAACTTAGATCGGGCTTAAACTTTCTGGTTTTCTGCTTTACCGGACAATACTCTGAATTGATAGGCAGCTTATGGGAAAGAATATCAGTGCTTAATCCTGGCATATCATCATAAGACCAGGCAAACACATCGATGTATTGTTTGAGTAGCTCGACCAATTTTTCCTTTTCTATTGCTGTCAAATGGCTACTGACTCGGGTTTCTCTAACCGACTCATCATCTCCTAAGTTGACTATTTCTGTCTCATCCAGGTTGGGCTTTTTATCATCTTCAAGGTTTCTTAAGTCCTCGGTAAAGTGTTCAGGCATCATAGTTTCCTCATCATATTCTTCACATTCATCTTCATTGACCTTATTTGGTTCACTGTGTTCGTGACATGTCATGACATTGGCTAGTTTAGATTCAATTTTACAAGCAATTCGATGAATCATAAGTGGAGTGGCCACCCAATTCTGTAGCGTCTCTTCAGGTTTGGCATCTCGGATGGCGGGTGTCGCGGTGCATTCTTCCAAGATCACAGCACAATCTTCTTCATCAAACAATCTTCCCATCCCTTCCACCAGACCATCAATCTCAGGCTCTAAGGCTTTAGCAGTAAATGACTGGTACAATTTTGGAATAGGCTTTGATAGATCAGGGTCATGCTTCTTCCTTGCTTCTGCTTCAAATAACTACTCCTTTGTTGGGGTATAACCAACGCCAAAGCGGAAATTTTGAAGTGGGATAGGAAGAGGTTCGGATATGCCATCCAAATTCTTGCCTAACCACGTCCAGGCTCAAAACCGCTTCTTAGCATGGTTGTGGCAAACATTTTATACACCNTCTTCAAAAGCACATTCATTATCTCCACCATGTGAAAGTCAGTACCTTGAGATGAATCGCCAATAACTGGAACAGAGAAGCCAGGGTAACTACGATTACTCCCTTCACCATGAATGACAATTTCATGGTCCTCCCAGATGAATTTTAAAAGTTGATTCAATGTGGATGGTATTGCCCCAACCGCATGGATCCATGGCCTTCCTAGCAACATATTGTAGCTTGTGGATATACCCATCACTTGGAATTCAGTGACAAATTCTGCAGGCCTCATTTGGATACACAAGTCTACCTCCCCCATGGTCTCTCTTTGTGAACCATCAAACGCCCTTACATTCATGCGACTTTGACGGATTTTTCCCACATCATAATTTAGTTGAGTAAGGGTTGATAACGGGCAAATATTGAGTCCTGAACCATTATCAATCAATACTCGAGCTACAAATTTGTCCCTGCATTTGACAGTGGTATACAAGGCACGGTTGTGCATCACTCCCTCGATTGGTAACTCCTCTTCTCGAAAAGAGATTTGGTGACTCCCAATGACATGACTAACCATAGTTGCCAGATTCTCACCACTTGTTCCCGTCGGTACATATGCTTCATCGAGTACCTTCAACAATGCTTTTCGATGGTACTCAGAACTCATCAATAGAGCCCAAACAGAAATTTGAGCGGGAGTTTTCTCCAAATGCTTGACAATGGAATACTCCTTAGGCTGCATTCTTCGCCAAAACTCTTCAGCCTCACCCTCTGTGATCGCCCTTTTTTGGTTCTCCTTCCTTCGTGTTTCTTGAGCTAACTCTTCTGGAACATAACATCTTCCAGAACGTGTCATCCCTTGAGCTGTAGCCGCCTGGACAACAAACTTTTCTTTGGGCTGCTCGTTGTTTATTTCCTTTGCCAAAGAAAATGCCTGATGAGGTGCAGTTATTACAACAAACTCTGGACGGGCCTTTATGGTCAAAGAGGCCACTGTTGGTATGAGTGAGTTGACATTTGTTTCACCGACGGTCCCAATAGCGAGCCAATCTTCGTCACTTTCAATCATATTGATGGTTGCTCCCCCATGATTCGGTAACGGGTTAAGATTCACATTGGGGGCAGGGGCCTGAAGAGTGATGACTCTATTATCGATCAAATCTTGAATCTTATGTTTTAAATTGATACACCCTTCTGTATCATGTCCTGCTCCTCCGGAATGGTAGGCGCATCGTTGATCCGCTCGGAAGAACTTTGTTGTGGGATTAATTGTCTTTGCATCTACTGGTTGGATCAATCCTGCCGCTCTCAAACGCTCAAAGAGTTGGGTACGTGTTTCTGCCAAAGGAGTGAAAATTCTTGGAGGTTTTCTTTCGAGGTTAGGGCGGGGTAAAGTATTGGTATTTGGGTTGTTTTGTCCAGGACTTTGGTAGGCTGGTACATTGGTTTGGTTATTTGGTGGTGTATTTTGGTAAGTAGTGGTTGATTTTGATAGATAGGTGGTGATGGTTGGTAGTTCTGTTGTGCATAGTAGATTGGAAGTGGATCTTGTGGAGGTGGTTGGTAACTATTTGCGGTGGAGAATCGGTTGGAGTTTCCAATGGCAGAACCATACCCAAAATACCTTTGTGGTCTTGGCCTTGGGCTAAAAGATACAACAGAGACATCCTCTTTCTTTTTCCTAGAAAATCCTGTGGCCATGGATGTCGAGGATTTGTTGGCGGCCTGCAAAGCAGTGAGACTTGTAACCTTTCCAGATTTGAGACCATCCTCTATGGCTTCTCCCATTCTGATCAGCTACGAAAACTTCTGTCCCATCATGGGCAACATCCTTTCATAATACTCGGGCTCTTGAGCTCGAATAAAAGCAGAGGTTATTTCGCTTTCAGTCATTACAGGTTGTACCTTTGCAGCTTCTTTCCTACAGCGACATGCATATTCACGATAGTCCTCCGTGGTCTTTTGCTTGATTTTTTCCAAATAGTATCTATCAGGAACAACTTCAACATTAAACTGGAATCTTTCCAGAAAATCTTTGGCCAAAGCCCCCCATGTAGGCCACTGACGGAGCTCTTGAGATGTGAACCATTCTAACGCCTTTCCACTCAGACTTCGACTAAACAACCTCATAATTAATGCATCATTTCTTCCAATACCCATAAGTTTGTCACAATAAGCTCGCAGGTGAGCCATGGGATTGCCAATACCATTGAAGGTTTCAAATATTGGAATTTTGTAATCTTTGGGTATTTCCAAGTTAGGGTGCATGCATAGGTCTTCATACTCAAGTCCTGTGATTTTCCTTGAAGTTTGAACACTTTTAACTGCTTTAGAGATGGCCTCCTTCATGACATTCATTTTTTGCTCACGTTTTTCTTCTCTCAGCCTCCACTCCTTCTCCATCTCTTCATAGTGATCCAACTCTGGTTGAACGGGAAAGCTAGAACATGGTTCAGGGATTGCATTGGCTGGTGGAGTTTGGAATGTTACGGAAGGATATGTCGGCTGGCTAGGCAAAACACGTGAATTATTGGAGACTGGGGGTGGGATTTGGTAGGTTGGCGTAAAGTTTTGGGAGTGATTAGTGTTAGGTGCTTGTTTCTGATTTGGTATTGGTGGTGGTGTTTGGTAGGAAGTGCTGGCGTAAGGAGCGTTGGATACAGTTAAGTCAATGGTATGAGGATTAGGAGTGGAAGTGATGGGTCCTGTGGTATGGGTTGGGAAATAGTTGGGTAACGGAGAACTTAATGATGGAAAATAAGAAGGAGGTCTTCTAGTTTTAAGGGGTGGTTCATTCGATGCAATGGCTAGTTTGGCCAAATCTTTGGTTTGTTGAAGCTCTTCCTGCATATCTGCAATCCGTTGCATTAACTGAGAGATCAACTCACTCTGATCAGTGAGTTCAGCATTTCTGATGGTCACATCGACCATTCCCATTTCTTCAGAAGTACCAGTCATTTTGCTTTTGCCTTTATCCAAAGAGTGATCAGGGAAGGATGGTATGATTGCTTTAGATCTTGTAAAGTAGGGATGGTCTGCCAGTTTGATTTCAACACAGATCAGTTTTTACCTGTAGAGAAGAATCACTCAAAAGACACATATGTTAGTCTTTGTTTTTAACGATATATGCAAATAAAATGACATAAAGATAAACACATAAGTGTCATTTTGCTTCGAGCAGATTAATCCACGGAAATATTTTGGGTGAACGGGAGGACTCGAATAAATATTTCTGTGATAGAATTAGGAAGGTCGACTTGCATATAACGCTATTAAATTCTTCCACTCTTTAGTTTCTCTGTCATTAACTGGAGCACTAGATGAGATTGGTGTGTTGATGTTTTTTTTTTTTTTCCAGACATTCTAGCAAATCGACCTTCCTGTGGCGGATGAATATTTTTTTTGAGAGCTTTGGAGTAAATGATTAATATAATTTTGAGAAACTTAAACGACACTTCAAGAATAATTTGGACGGACTTTATTGTTGTGAATGTTAATATATGCTTAAAGTGCTCTAAAAACAATAGTGGATTAATTCTGCTTTAGACAAAATAACACATCACAACACACAACAATTAAGCAGGACACAAACAATTTATATCACGTCCTAGACTTGTGACCTTTTATGCCAAAGGTAGGCCTAAACGTCAAATATAATGTGCTTATGATAGATTGATCCAAGCCATTAATTTGTGACAACTCGAGTTTGGGACAGAAAGACAAAATATCCATTAAATACCAACAAGGAGAAAATACATAAAAATGACACAAAATAAGGATAATTCTAAGATTCAGGCTGAATGTTGTTATCAATCATGCCGGTGGAGGAAGTGATGATGACGCTTCCGCGTTGTTAGGCCCTGCTCCAGCATTATCCAAATATCGTATTATAGTTTCCATTTGAGCCCATATTTCAGGGGTGACCGCTTTGGTTCCGAGATGAGAATGTCTTATCCAGATCGTTGTCCCAATATCCTCAAAACCTTGTTCCCCTTCTGGAATTTCTCTTTCGGGACCCTTTCCTATATCCATCGTGAAAATATTGTTCCATTCATGAAGTATCTTTCTGGCTCTAGGAACTTCGAAGTTTGGTCCAAAGGAAACTTCAGAAACCTTTATGTTGGCTCGAAGAGGGATTACTTGTGCCCGACCAAATTGCTGAAGTACGCGCACCCGAGCATATGGTTGGAGACCTTTCAACCCAATAAGCTCGATATAGTAGGACCTCTTGCATCAGATATATGCCGGGGAATGCGAGAGTAATGGATATTTCCACTGAATTTGGTCACTGGTGCAGGAGGCAAGATATTCATACCAATCATTAGTACCAATCGGAGATACAAACATTTTTGTCTTGTCGAAAAAACTGTCAATATGATTTACGTTGCTAAAGCATATGTCCTCCATATTTTTACGCTTATGAAAATGTTCCATTGCCCATACTTGTAAAAGAAGGTTGCAACCTTCAAAGAAGTTTGTTTCCCCTCTCTTATATTTCCCAAGGGCTCAAAATATTTCTGCTAAAATCATGGGAACTAGAGTGAGCTCTTCGCCATTAACACCTTCAAAAAGTATACGAGCCACTGAACATATGCAGGTGCTGATATGACCATGTTCTCGTGGAAACATTAAAGTTCCTAGTAAAGCTACAGCAAATGCAATAGGACGTCTAGCTTGCCAATGAACAAGAGTGCAAGATAATTCTTTCCTGAACACTTTGTAACTATTCGAGCGTCCATACCTTTCATATAAGTAATCCAGAGAAACCCAATTATGTTCGAAACATCGAAGTTTCTTTTCATTTTTCAGTCCTAAGTAGCGAAGAAATTTCTTCCCTGATTGACTGTGAGGGATAATTTGACCTTTTCCTCGATACTTCAAACTGGTAAAATAATAGATTTTCTCCAATGTAGGTGTTAGTTCAAAGTCTTTGAACGTGAACACAACACGGTCCGGATCCCAAAACTGAATCAACGCTCTAATCACATGTTTGTCTGGGTGGACTTCTTAAATGTTGAATCGATACTCTTGATCGATCCATCTAAGGCATATGCATGCATGACTTAAATTGAGGGGTGGTTTAGCTCTATCTTATGTTTTCTAAGATTTGGCTTTCTAGACACAAGGTTCCCGAGTGGACAACTCGAGTGAGAAGGCTACGCGGTTACGCGGAAAAAGATCCAGACACCCCGCGCATATGCCAACTCTCCTAACTTTAGGAATTTTGAAAGAAGTTTGCGGGTGCACAAAGCACACCTCGCGTGTACGTGTGATAGTGTGAATTTCCAATAAGTAGAGAAATATGAACGAAATGACAGTTTATAAAGCAGCAACAAATATACAATTTATGAAAACAATAACAAATAAACAATTTATATCACATAAGTATAAAAATTAAGGCATTAGGCATGCAATATAAGCAAACAAGTAACCATATGCTAAAAACATTAATAATTAACCTAAGTCTATTATGGTTAGAACCTATTAAATCCCCAGCGGAGTCGCCATTTCTGTTATGCCATAATTTTTACTATCTTTAGAAAAATCACTTCTGAAATGTTTTAAGTATAAAACAATTTGAGAAAAATACTTAGAAAAGAGTCGCCACTCAATTTTTTAAACAAATTAAGAAAACTTAATTTAAAAAGATTTTAACAGATTAAATCTTAATAAATTTAGAGAAAAATGAGTAAGAGGTTCTTATTACGCTTCAAGAAGGTTTTTAAGGCATTTGAAGCGCCCGCTAACATGCGGTTATCATATGACTTAGGTTAATTATCTTTTTTTTACTATTCTTAGGAACGTGATATAATATACGAATAATGATTAACGACATTCGTTCAACTTTAAAAAAAATAATATCTAAACAAAGATTTTTTTTTTTTTTTTAAGAAAATGGAAACTTAATTAGAATTTTTGAAATTGATTATAAGTGAATAGAACTGAATTGGATTATTATTGTTTTTAATTATTTTAAAAGATAATAACATCAAATCAAAATTCATTAATTTAAGCATGAAAAACCATTTTAAATTAATTTAAGAATAAATTTTTTGACTAAATGTATTTCATGAAAAGCATGATAGTGATAAAAAATATATTGAAATAAACTAACATAAAAAAAATAATTCATCTTTTGGGGATTTTAATTAGGCTAGTCAAAGTTAAGGTTAAGTAAATTAAAAAAAATAAATATCACAATTAAATAATTTATGAGTAAGAGATAAAAGAAGAGTTGGGCCTGCTGCAACCAATTTGGGCTTATTACTGCCCAGAAACATTGGGCCAAAGCTGCTGATTTTTTGATTTTTAAATCAATTCTCGTTTTGTATACACAAGTTGTATATCTATGTATACAACGCGTATATCTGCCTCGTTTCCTATATCTTGGTCTGTATACCGAATGTATGCAGGTCACTTCAACCTCTAGCACCTGTATTTTGATTTTTTGGACATGTACATCAATATTTACCATGTATACCAGTGTATACTGCTGTATACAACATGTACGTTTTCGAACTTTTCAAGGCCTGTTTCAGCTTCTCTTTCACCACAAATATGAGGATGACTCAAAACAACGAAAGGATATGCGAGTGGAGTCCAATGTGAACTCGGATGGCATCATATGCAACGAAATGATAAAAACGATTAGCGTCCGAAATAATAGAACACTAATTAAATCTAAGGCAAATCATAGCAATTCTTAAACTAATACATATATATATATATATATATATATATATATATATATATATATATATATATATATATATATATATATATATATATATGGCAAGCTACACAATTGACCCAAACATTGTAGATCTATGTAAGGAGTACAAATTTCAAAAATTCAAGCCATGCTAATGATAAAATAAATAGTTACTCGAAGTACTGGTAGTACTTAATGTCCGTAACAATACATATACTATAAAACCAATTTAATAAACAAATACATGCTAACAAATCACGCCAACAGTTAAAGCTAAGACAATTAGGACAACTTTAGTTGATATTAAATGCATAAACACTATAAGATGAATCCAAATCCCTTAATATGCTAACACTACCACTAAATAAGTAAGCATATATACACAGATAGAACTCAGGGCATTAGGAACCAAAATCACTATGTCAACAGTTCATGCTAAGCTAAAAAAAAAGGAAGAATAATCATAGGCACCAAGAAAATATTTCCAAGCAGTACTAAATTTTGCAATAGCGATGGACTTTTAACACAGAAGGAAATAATTTTTTTTCACAGAGCATTTAGCTTAAAGAATAACAGCAAGGCTATATAAAGCAAATCTCCACTGATTTGCAGTCAAAACAAGTCTAAACAAATTTAGAAATTTCAACACTTGAATATCTCATACTGTAAAGTCAAATGACAAGCACATTATGAAACCAAATATACAAATAGAGATGAATATTACCTTTTGGAGTGTAGCGTTTTGGGACTCAACGAGCTTGACCACAAAGCAACTTTCACCACGAATTTCGATTACACAAGATTCCGATGAACCCGAAAAAATTGAAAATTATATTATTAATTTTTTTTTTTTTGAACTCTTGACCTTAAACTTTTGAAGACATTTGAAGCATGTATTTTGTAGATGGAAAAATCTTCCTATCGATTTTTTTTTCTTCACTAAAAAATAAAAATAAAATTCCCTATCAATTTTTTTTTCCAAAGAATCCGATCTCCTCTAACTTTTTTTTTTCTTACCACAATTTTTCTCTCCTTTAATAACTGAGGGTAGATGTTTATTTATAGGGTAAGAAGGGACGATTTAGGGGGAAATACGCTTAGCAAAAATTCAAATAGAAGAGATTTTGAAGATCTTTGAAAATGGGGAAAAAAAGGATAATGATTTGATCGATTAGGTAGCTAGGATTATGGGTTTGCAGAGTAGTTGAATGAGTGTACCTCTGCTACCCGTGATTTTCGCTGCGATGAAGAAAAAATGGAAAGCTATTGTAGCTTTCTGCCAAATCTTGTGTAGTGAGAAAGAAGAAATAGAGTGGGTCAGTCAGGTTTGGGCTGGGAATTTGAGTGAATATAATATGGGCTGCTGGTTTATATGAAAGTTGGGCAGAAAACTGGCCCAACTTTTATCTAAAATTGATCTAATAAAATAGGGTAAATATTGGTTCACTTAATTTTGGAAATAACCATAGATTACAAATTCGGCCGAAATAAGTTAAGGACTAACCGATTTGCATTAATTGTTCGATTAAGGTCCGGCAAGACGAATTATTATAAATTAATTAATGAGCTTCTTAATATTAACAAAAATAAAATAATTAATTTAATCATAAACTTAGTGATTCAAAAATATAACCATGATTTAAACTAAACTAATTTAAAAGACTACTTACTAAATTTAAAATATTTTTGAGATGGTCTTTTTTTTGAATAATCATAAAATATACTAATTATATACATAATTATGTAAAATATATATATTATCTAAAAACTTTAAGAAACGGCAAAAATTATTCAACATAACGCAAACTTTATATTTTTTTCTAAATTTATAAAATGAATTATTTTAAATTGTTTGAGAATTTAAGAAGCTCATGAATTAATCCCTATTGTGGAAGGCCAAAATTGGGTGTCAACAGTTGCTCCATATAAATCTCTTCTTCCAAATCTCCGTGAAGAAATGCAGTTTTCACGTCCAATTGCTCCACTTCAAGATCTAGACTAGCTGCTATGCTCAAAATAGTTCGAATAGAAGTCATTTTGACAACAGGTGAAAAAATTTCATCAAAATCAATACCTTTCTTTTGTTCGAAGCCTTTTACAACCAATCGAGCTTTGTACCTGACCAACTTGCCATTTCCATCTTTCTTGAGTTTAAAGACCCACTTGCACTTAAGCGGTCTTTTGCCTTTTGGAAGATCAACTAGCTGGTATGTGCCATTTTTCTGTAAAGATCCCATCTCTTCATGCATGGCTTTCATCCATTGGCTCTTTTCTGGATGAGACAACACCTCCTTAAGATTTTCTGGATCCCCTTCATCATTGATGAGGACATACTCTGAGGTTGGGTATTTGGATGACTCTACCCTTTGTCTTTCTGATCTCCTCAGAGATTGAGATTGTTCTTCTTCTTCTTCTGGGTACTCCATTTGCTCGGTATTATCACCGAGTTGCTCCCCCTGCTCAACAATCTCATCAGGTTGCTCTTCATGCTCAGCAACTTCATCAATTGTACTTTCTGCACTTATGGGATGGTTAGAAGAAGAAAGAATGGTAACAAGATTAGGGACTATACCATTCTTTTTCTTGGACTTCTCGGATAGATCATCATCAGTTCCAACTTCACTTTCTCGAAAGATTACGTCTCTGCTTCTGATGACCTTCTTCTTTACAAGATCCCATAGTCTGTACCCGAACTCATCATCTCCATATCCGATGAATATGCAGGGAACTGATTTATCATCTAGCTTGGTTCTCTGCTCCTTCGGTACATGTGCAAAAGCTTTGCAACCGAACACCTTTAGGTGCGAGTAAGACATCTCTTTGTTGGTCCGAACTCTCTCCGGAATGTCAAACTCCAACGGAACTGATGGACTACGATTGATAAGATAACACGCTGTCCGAACTGCTTCACCCCACAATGTCTTGGGTAATTTAGCCATTCTGAGCATGCTTCTCACCTTCTCAACAATGGTGCGATTCATTCTCTCAGTTATACCATTGTGTTGTGGAGTTCCAGGAACTGTCTTTTCATGTCTGATTCCATGGTTTGAACAGTACTCTTCAAATTCTCTTGAAGTGTACTCACCTCCATTGTCAGTTCGGAGACGTTTTAGCTTCCGACATGTCTCTCTTTCTATCAGAGCATGAAACTTTTGAAATACTTGAAACACCTGATCTTTGGTTCTCAAGATATAAACCCACAATTTTCGAGAAGCATCATCAATAAAGGTAACAAAGTATTTATTACCTCCTATCGATTCTATCTCCATTGGACCACAAATATCAGAATATACCAAATCAAGTATATTCGACTTTCTTTCAGATGATGTCTGAAATGAGACTCTATGTTGTTTACCAAATAAGCAGTAGTTACAAGGTTTTATCGTTGTACCTTTGGCAAAAGAAATGAGTGATTTTTTGGAAAGAATTTGCAATCCTTTCTCGCTCATATGACCCATTTTTTTATGCCATAAATCTGCAGAATTCTCTTCGTGAGCCGCATTTAATTCACCTTGGCATATTTCTGCATTAATCCTGTACAACGTGCCATGAGCAACTCCTTTTGCAATCACCAATGCCCCTTTGGTGAGTCTCCATTTTTGATTTGCAAAGTAGTTCTCATATCCATCTCGGTCCAAAGCAACTCCCGAGATCAAGTTCATCCGCAAATCAGGTACGTGGCGCACATCTTTCAACACTGATGTTCATCCAACATTTGTTTTAAAGCAAATGTCTCCGATCCCTGCAATCTTTGAGTAACTTGTGTTACCCATTTTCAAATTGCCAAAATCACCGGCTACATATCTGCAAAAAAGATCTCTTACCGGTGTGGCATGGTAAGATGTTGCTGTGTCAACCACCCATTCCGACTCTACACCTGCCAAGTGCATGCATTCTTCTTCCTCATTTATGAGGAGAACAACACTGTCATTATTTTGCACCATGGCAGTTGTGTTGTCATCATTCTTCTGGCCGCTGCTTTCTCTTTTGCCCCTTTTTAGATTTGGACAATCTCTTTTGAAGTGTCCTGGTTGATCGCAATTGTAGCAATTTCTGGCCTTCGATTTTGATCGAACTTTGGACTTTCCACGAGCTCCGGATCTATCATAGTTACTTGAGCTCCTTTAGTAACTTCTGCCTCTACTTTCCGTGATGAGAGCCTGTCCGTGATTTTCAGGATTTTTTCTCATCTTTTCATTAAGCAAAAGGGGTGATGTGACATCCTTCAACTCAATAGAGTCCTTACCATGTAAAATGGTTGTTGCTAAAGTATCGTAGGAAGATGGCAACGAGTTTAGGAGCACTATGGCTTTATCTTCATCCTCGATCTTTACTCCGAGGTTTGCTAGCTGTGTGATTAGTCCATTAAGTACATTTAAATGAGACAGAAAATTTGTACCTTCACCCATATGTAGCGCGTATAACTGTTTCTTTAGGTACAATTTATTTGTCAGCGTTTTGGACATGTATAGATTTTCAAACTTTGTCCAAATGCCACATGCACTCTCTTCATCGATGATGTTATTAACTACATCATCTGTTAAGTGCAATCTGATTGCACTGGCAGACTTTTCATCCAGTTCTTCCCAATCCCCAAGTTTCATGGATTCGGGCATTTTGGATTTGCCGCCTAGTGCCCTGTGCAAACCCTGTTGGATGAGCAAGTCTCTCATCCTTCTCTGCCACATTGAGAAATCGCTATCACCGTTGAATTTTTCTACCTCGTACTTTACTCCAGACATTTTTTTTCCACTGAGTATAGTACAATAAGCTGCAAAAAATATTTCTGTAAATGAGCAGAACCTGTGCTCTGATACCAATTATTGGGAATAAATTCGTAACAGAAATAATATTTGCAGTAATAAAGGCAATAAATGCAGAACACAACAATACGGTTAATCAACGAGAATAAAAGAGAAATAATGACACCAAGATTTTACGTGAAAACCCTCCTAAATAAGGGAAAAAACCATGACCCGAGAGGAGCAACGAATATCACTATAGTAAGGATTTTACACTTGTAGATCTGAGCAAAACTCCAAAGATCACTACACACTCAAAAGAAATAACCCTCTTTTTATTTTTCACCTCACTATAATATCGCTCACACTCTCTATTTTTTCTCACAGATTATTTTCTTCTGTGATGCCTCACTCTTCTTTTCTCTCCTTTTGTAATTTTCTTTTGGTGTATTTAGAATGAAGAATTGTCCTCCCTTTTATAGAGAACAAATACACTACCCTCCAAATGTGCTACAGAAGAAAAATAATTTTTTCTTCTTCATAGCTTACCTACTCTACCAAACTTTGAAATTGGCAGAAAACAATTTTTTCTTTACCAACTTTGCCAAACTTTGAAATTGAAGAAAAAACAATCTTTTTTTCTTTACCAACTCTGCCAAACTTTGAAATTGGCAGAAAACAATTCAAAGTTTGGTGCATGGGGATGGACCCCACAGAAACAACAGCAAACCAGCGCGTCAGCAATAGCCTCTCAAAGTAGCGGCGAGTTACGGCGTAATCACAACAGGTTCACGCCTTTGGGCGCATGAATTGGTTCGTCTGTGACTTCTTGGCGTCTTCCCCCAACGTCTCCTCTCCATTTCGTACGCTTTGACAGTCTCAGTAGCAAAGAGGCACGCGGAAATCGTCCTTGAGATGGCTGTCCGTTTTTTTTTCTAGTTTTAATTTTGTGACCCTGCTGCTGTTGTTGGTTTTGCTAACTGCCTTAATAGAAATTGGGTTATTGTTTTCAGCACTTAAATATAGTTAAATGTCATTCTTCTTGCCGATAAAATATTATTGATGTAGTTTAAACTATGTTTGAGTCGAATCTCTCTTGTTTGAGCATTTGGATATCGGAGGGCTTGCTTTTATTATATCTTCTTAGATGATATTATTTTATTTTTTTAGTTTAGTTAAGATTTCATCAAGTTTCTCTTATCACTGTAACTAGTGAAATGTAACCATAAAATATTTGGGTTATTTAACTAATCCACATTACTTCATTGATGAGTGACTGTTGATTTTGGTTTATAAATCCCAATAGTGTTCATTTTACTTCAAAAGAAAAGAAGCATGCTTAAATAATCTTGTTCTATGCTAATGCGTTTCATTTCATATTTTTTTTCTTTCTTCCTCCTCTTTTGTACGCGTCATTCGCATCGAGTTTCATGCAAACTCCTCCTATCGTTGGCCTTCAAGTCGGGGTAAAAAACCAACTTGTGTTCTCCCTTCATCGAGTCAGCCCTATTTCCAAGTCAAGGAAGCTGAAAAGCTGGTTTGCAGGTTAAGAGCAGCAGTACATTGCTGGAAATTAATTTTCTAGCCCTCGAAAAGTCAAAGAACAGGTCGATATACCAGATGTATACACTGATATACGGTCGAAATATACAGCATACAGGGCTACTGCAGGATAAAAACGCAGGAAATACAAAAATCTTTATAAATTACAGGCTCGGGAGTCCAAAAATCAGCAGTATATGTGTATACGTCAAATATACACTTGGTGTATATCATGAAAAATAAGGACAAAAAGGGCCAAAAGCTCAAAGAATTTCCACAGGTTAAGCAGATTTGGGCCCAAGTCCATTTGTGATCATTTTTTAGAATTAGGACAGGTGGCCAAAAGCCCAATTTAGTGGAATTTGGGTAATAGACCCAAGTTCAAATACTCCCTCCTTTTCCCTCCCTATTTATGTATTATTAAATTGACGTACACTTTGGTTGGATTTTATTAATTTCCTAAGGATAGCCATTTCCTTCTAACTTCAATATATATATATATATATATATATATATATATATATATATATATATATATATATATATATATATATATATATATATATATATATATATATATATATAAATATTTATGTTACTTATATCTTATTACTTAGTTTGTTCTATCGGTTTTTATCAACACTTAATCTATTCCCCTAGAATAATTTTCTTTAGTTACATTTCCTTAACAAAAATTAATTTAAAAATGATAACGATAGAGAAGTAAATAAGTAAAAAAAAGATATATATAAATAAATAAGCAAATAAATTTCTTTATTTGGTTACAAATTTAGGAATTAAATAAAAAGTCACTTTTAGTCAAATCGCCGGTCAACCGCAAGTTAGCGGGCATTTCGAGGGCCTAACACCTTCTCGAAATGTACATTTGAATGTCGAACCCTTTTCAATTGATTTTATCTGTTTTAAATTTTTTGAAAAATAATTGTAAGTTTTCTTGATTTTAAGTGGCGACTCCGTTAATTCGAAAAATTAATTTCTCTTAAATTATAAGATTAATTGATTTTTCGAAACTTAGTCATTTTTTCTTTTACTATATATTTATTCGTAAAACATACCCTATTTTTTGTTTTTACAAAAATAACTTAACATACATTATATTTCTATGTTTAAATCATAATTTTTTTGTGAAGGTAAATTCAAACAATGAAATGTTTTTTGCGAAAATTTTAACCAAATACAACTATGACTTCAAAAATTGCAAATAAAGTGAAAGATATTTGTAACAGTATGAAGTACATATGTGAGGATTTAACATTTCAGGTTAATTAATCAAGGTGAGTGATTTTACCACCTTTTAGAATATAAGGTTATAAATCATATTTAGAAAATGTATTCAAATTCTAGTGGTGTGTTTGATAGTAAGGATTTTTTTTAAAAAAAAAAATTTTAGAATTTTTCTATGTTTAGTTGGTTAAAAATGTTTTTTGGTAAACATTTTTTTGGGATATAAATAGTTTTCTTTAAAAAAAAATCGTCTTTCTAATGAATGTGAGAGAAACAAATTTAATATGTAAATTTCCAAGTAAATTTATCTCTTCCCACTTATCCATCACTCTCAAACCTCCTCCGTGTTCTCACCCATTTCTTACCAAATATTAGAAAATAAGTAAGAAAATTATTCATTTTTCATGAATTTTTTTTCTCCATAAGACACACTCTTAAGAGCCCGTTAGAACATGTTATATGGAATCATAATTTAAAATCAGATTAAATTGAAGTTAATTTTGGCATAGAATTTGAATTTTTAGATTGTATTTTTCTTATAAAAATAAAAAGGCCATAAGTTATGAAAACTATCAAAGTTTTTCCAATTCTTATACTCTCACCTAATGAGCAAATCATAATTCATAAATAAGATATTGAAATATACTAAAACGGTTCATTGATAAAAAATTTTTTTTTATATATATATATATATATATATATATATATAGAGAGAGAGAGAGAGAGAGATCACCATGCTTTTTTTCTATAACTAAGCATTTCGATAATAAGCTTTCAAATACATATAATTTTATAACGATCCATCAGTCAACAATAGTAGTGAATAATTATTCTTTAATATAATTCTTTCACATGGTACAAACAACCACTTCACACCTAGCATGAATATATATATTTCTTGCAAAATAAAAAATGAAGAGTCCTCTTTTAATTATTTTTTTTTTACAAAAGTTAAACTTATAGGTCAACTTTCACATTTTCAAAACTATTTAAAATCATGATTTTAAATCTCAAATCATGATTTTAGAAAAATTTGAGATTTGAATCATACCTCATGTCCAAACACTAATTTGAAACTATAACTTTGTGTCGCATATCTAAACGCATGCCAAGTATTCTTTGTAATTAATCATCAAACACAAATAAAAATGAATATAGATTTTTTATTTTCATAACCAAACACCTTCGTACAAGTTTGTTCAAATTCGTAATTAATACTGTAGCTCCGTAAAATCATACATTGGGGGCATTTGTTGTCTCAACTTCATTAGGCAGGCCACATAAATTAGAGTTAAGAATCCTTCGATATGTATGTAGACAATAAAATTCGCGTCGAGAAAACAATAATCAAGAACGGAAAATTATAGCAACAATCGTTTTATTATTTCAAGTGCGAGTGTTACAATCTCTATAATTCCTCTGAATTCGCCTTTTCAACTATAAATTCAAGGACTTTAAAGCTTGTTCTTGAATCTCTAACGAACTTGAACTTGAACTTTATCTTGATCCTGACTTTTATTTGAATTCAAGGGCTTCGAGCTTGTTCTTGAATCCGATGGTCTTGATCTTGATCGTTCTTGAACTTGAATGCTTGAATTTTTAAACTTGTAGCTTTATAGAGAATTAAATGGCGTTTGTACCACGGATTTTCTCTAGCTTCTTGTTTTTGATTTTCTTCTTTTTTTCTGAATTATGAGGACCCCTATTTATAGTTTTAGAATAGAGGAGTTGCGATTGGAATAGGATTCCGTTCGGCCAATCAGATTTAAGTGACATGGCATATGGCTTTATGGAGCGGGCTTGTCATCTTTGACATATGTCATGATTCTATTGGTTTCTTATTTGACTTGGCATGCCACATCATTTGCACATGTGGCGCCAAGATGGGCCTCTAGAATGAGGTGGAATTGGGCTCAACAAATTGTAGCCCAAATTAATTAATTTGGATTTTAATTAAGTCCATATTTGTTGGACTTAAATATTTAAATCAAGTATATCAATCCATAATATTTATTTGGATTAATATATTTATGAATTTAATATAATCCGAATCATTTTATAAATTTATATTTAATAAATTTTAAATGATTACAAATGCCCCCTGCTTCAAGTCTTGTCGAGATAATCTATCTTTTAAAGACTAGGCTTGAAGCATTAACCGGTTACTAAATTCACCTTAGTTAAAAAAATGAACTATAATTGAATTAGGAATTGTAATCCTACTCAATTTCATATTCATTTATTTATTTATTTATTTATTGTCTTAGTCAAAAAAAGAAATTGTAATTGAACTAGGAATTGTAAACCTACTCAATTTCATATTCATATATATGTTTTTATTGCCTTAGTAAAAAAAGGAATTGTAATTGAACTAGGAATTGTAATCCTACTCAATTTCATATTCATATATATGTTTTATTGCCCAAGCCAAAAGGAATTGTAATTGAATTAGGAGAAGAATTTTATTCCCACCACATGACATCTATAAATAGATACATTGTCTCCACAATTTTATCTTCAATTTCAGATTGTGAGCCTATGACAAAAGGCCATATTCAAGGTAATCTTCCTTTTTTTTTTTTTTAATTTTCGTCACTCTTTTACAGCTTGACATGTCTGTCGTAGAAAATTCATATCTAATTGTAGAAAATTCTAAATCATGAACCGTTTGAATTTTTAGAAACTAGACTTCTTGATCTCAAACATATCCAAAACTCAGAATTTAATACCTTCAGAATCTTTCTAGATGATTTTTCGAAGTTAGCTCTAGATTCTGCCATGCTAAAAAATTTCAGATTTGTGTGACTTACTAAAAATCTCGTTGTCTTGACGTAGGAACGACGAAATCACAATCTGCTTGATGATTCCGAATCTAGACATAAAGGTCTATAACATATCCAAGATTCAAGATTTAATACCTTCCGGGTCTCAAACATCTTGACGGGTAACAATCTCTCCTTCACTTGTAATTTCCTCCTTTTTTTTTTTTTCTTTTTTTTTTTTTGTAGATCAACAAAAACAATTTATATTTACGGAGGCTACATAATGGCAAGATTTATCACATAAAAATATGTTTAACGTCCCCGCCTAAAAGAAATACTCTCAAGGTGTTTCATGGCCCCGAATGCTTAACCAACTTAAAACTTTACTAGAATACCGTGTAACGCTCCCACCTTGAAAATAAACTCAAGGTGTTACAAGGTCCCTAGTTTTTAACCATGAAACTTTACTAAAATACCGTGTAACGCTCCCGCCTTGAAAATAAACTCAAGGTGTTACAAGGTCCCGAATGGTTAACCAACTTGAAGTTTTACTAGAACACCGTGTAACACTCCCGCCTTGAAAATAAACTCAAGGTGTTACAAGATCCCGAATGCTTAACCAACTTGAAGTTTTACTAAAATACCGTGTAACGCTCCCGCCTTGAAAATAAACTCAAGGTGTTACAAGGTCCGGAATGCTTAACCAACTTGAAGCTTTACTAGAATACCGTGTAACGCTCCCGCCTTGAAAATAAACTCAAGGTGTTACAAGGTCCCAAATGCTTAACCAACTTGAACTTTTACTAGAATACCGTGTAACACTCCCGCCTTGAAAATAAACTCAAGATGTTACAAGATCCCGAATGCTTAATCAACTTGAAGTTTTACTAAAATACCGTGTAACACTCCCGCCTTGAAAATAAACTCAAGGTGTTACAAGGTACGGAATGCTTAACCAACTTGAAGCTTTACTAGAATACCGCGTAACGCTTCCGCCTTGAAAATAAATTCAAGGTGTTACAAGGTCCGAATGTTTTACCAACTTGAAGCTTTACTAGAATACCGCGTAACGCTTCCGCCTTGAAAATAAATTCAAGGTGTTACAAGGTCCCGAATGTTTTACCAACTTGAAGCTTTACTATAATACCGTGTAACGCTCCCGCCTTGAAAATAAACTCAAGGTGTTACAAGGTCCCGAATGCTTAACCAACTTGAAGCTTTAATAGGATACCGTGTAACGCTCCCGCCTTAAAATAAACTCTAGGTGTTACAAGGTCCCGAATGCTTGACCAACTTGAAGCTTTAATAGGATAGCATGTAACGCTCCCGCCTTGAAAATAAACTCAAGGTGTTACAAGGTCCCGAATGCTTGACCATGAAGCTAACTAGAATACCGTGTAACACACCCGCCCTGAAAATAAACTCAAGTGGTTACAAGGTCTTCAATACATAACAAACTTGAGGCAGGATAAACCCGTGAAAATACCAGTTTAAGGTGCAAAGGGACAAATATTGTCTACCTAAAGCCATGAAAATTTAAAGATCCTTTAAAAATAAATCTGTGGAAACTCTAGCTTAAGGTGCAAAGGGACAAGTTTGTCCACCTTAAGGCATAGAAATTTAAAGATTCGTTGAAGGATAAAATCGCAACAAAGCTAGCTTAAGGTGCAAAGGGACAAATATTGTCCACCTTAAGGCATGGAAATTTAATGATCCTTTTAAATATACACCAGTCAAAAGGCCAACTTAAGGTGCAAAGGGACAAATCTTGTCCACCTTAAGACATGAAAATTTAAAGATCCTTTGAGTATACACTCGTGGAAACTCTAGCTTAAGATGCAAAGGGACAAGTTTGTCCACCTTAAAGCATAGAAATTTAAAGATTCGTTGAAGGATAAAATCGCAACAAAGCTAGCTTAAGGTACAAAGGGACAAACCTCGCCCACCTTAAGGCATGAAATTCAATTACATGCGCATTTGTAGACTTTGAACACTTCTACTTACATACTTGAAGTCTTACATTTATACATAGAGTATTTGAATACAACAACTTGTATACTTGGAGGATTTGGATACTTCAAATAATAAACTCGAAGAATAAAAGACTTCAATTTGTATACTTGATCTAATTTAAAGACTTCAACTGTACTAATAAGAGACTCATATTTTATAAAGGTTTGCCCCCTCCATTGACCCATCAATACTTCGTGCAAGTATAAAGTTTGATGAGACAAAAGATAAAATAAAATATATATCGCTTTGACTTTCATGCAATAGATCAAAGTGGAAATATTTTTTTTTTGACACTCATGCAACTGAACTTAGAATATGGTTCTAAGCGCCTACGTACCTCAATGAAGAGGATCAAGTCACAACGTAGTTCTGGGGATTTGAGTAAATTTTTTTTTTTTTTTTGGTTGTGCCGTACACAGTTTATACTCTTGCGGGCCAGGAGTGGCATGCAGTTTAGGCTCGTACCTTAAGGAGCATTATCTTACTTCAAGGATAGTACCTCTTTAGGAATTTGGCATTAATAGGACCGATCCTTAAGCCATTAGCATCAACAAGCTTGTAAGCACCATTTGAATATGCTTCTTGTACAACATATGGTCCATCCCACTTTGAGGTAAATTTGCCCCCAGACTTGTGTGAAGTAATGATGGGTCTTCTTACCGCGAGAACTTGGTCTCCAACTTGAAAGCACCTCAGGCGAACCTTCTTATTAAAAGCACGAGATAGACGAGCTTGATAACATTCAAGGTTTTGTTGGGCCTCTAGCCTCTTTTCATCAAGTGCTTCTAACTCAGCAAGACGCAATCGAGCATTTTCTTCCTCAGTGAGCCCTTCTTGAATAGCAAGTCTTAACGAGGGTATTTGACGCTCGAGCGGCAGGACAGCTTCAACTCCAAAAGCAAGTGAATATGGTGTTGCTTGAGTTGGTGTGCGATATGTTGTCCTATATGCCCACAAAGCTTCTTCCATTCTTTCATGCCAATCCCGTTTGGATTTGGAGACAACTTTCTTGAGCAGGTTGCATAGAGTCTTATTGAATGCTTCAGCAAGACCATTAGCGGCAGCATGGTACATAGAAGATTTACGTTGCTTAAAGTCAAAAAGATCACAAATCTTGTTCATTAACTTGTTATCAAATGGTTTGCCATTGTCTGTTATTATATAGCGAGGGATGCCAAAGCGATAGATAATATTTACTCGGATAAAATTTGCAACATTCTCTTTCTTCACCTCTTTAAGAGCGACAGCTTCAGCCCATTTTGAAAAGTAATCAGTTGCAGCCAAGATGTACAAGTGTCCACCAGAAGACTTTGGTAATGGTCCTACAACATCCAGTCCCCAAGCGTCAAATGGCCAAGATGCGATGGTTGGGTGCAATACTTCGGGTGGCTGATGAATGAAATTCGCATGAAATTGACAAGCATCGCACCTCCTGGCGTAATATAAGCAATCTTTCACCATGGTTGGCCAGTAATACCCCATCCTCTTTATGTGAAAGTGAAGTTTTGGTCCAGATTGATGTGATCCACATACTCCTGAGTGTGCTTCTTGCAGAGCTTGAATCGCTTCTTCCTCTCCCAAACATCGTAATAACACGCCCTCAAATGATCGCCTATACAATGTGTCCTTGTAGTAAAGGAAACGAGGTGCACGACGACGTATGTCAGTTCTTCTTCTTGGATTTTCTGGAAGTATCCCATAACACAGGTAGTCAATGATGGGTTGTCTCCAATCTTCCTTCGCGCTTCAACAATGGCGACGATATGATCAAGCTCATTTTCAATATATTCTTCCTCATTTGACGGTGGTACTATCCATTTTTGACAGACAGTTACTTGCGTTTGATCAGGAAGGGTTAGCGTTGAAGCTAGAGTAGCCAATGCATCAGCTTTCTTATTCTCTGTTCTACGCACATGTTGAAGGGTTACATCTCCAAGCCATCCTATCAACTTTTGAGCATAATCATGATAAGGGCAATTCAGGCTTTTTTACCTCATAACTTCCCAAGAGTTGATTAATCACCAAGTATCTCCACTTCTCAGCCAAAGATCCCATTTGAGCAGTATTTGGAATGTAACCTATGCCACTTATATCAAGAAATTATTATTATTATATGTTTATATAATACATCTCTCGTGCTGGAAAAATAATAATTAATTGCAATAAACTTAATTTTTTTTTAAATAATTCTTTTAACTCACATCTGTTTAGCTGCTGCACGGAAAGCTTTCTCTATGTGGAATCTTTGGATGTGCTGCTTTAACTACCTGTATTCTCCATCCCTTTATAACAATCAAAGCTTAAATTAAGAATAATTTCTTTTATTATAACATAATTCAAATTTATAGGAAAAATATGTATTTTTTTATTACATTTCCTTAAGAAAAACTAAATGATTAGAAATAGCTATGTGACTATTATAATCTTTTTTCATTTATATATACTTTATCTAGTTTGTCAGAATTATGGTATTGTCACATTTCTGAACAAACAATTCCTATTAAGTATTAAATATAAAAAAAATATTATTTTGGTCTGGAATTTCTAGAAGGCCACAATCGTACTTTTGAGAAATTATGACACAAATATTGATCTTTCTGACTAAGTTGAATATGACTCTAGACGCATTAAAACGATAATTGCGGTGAAAAACAAAATAGAAATACTGACTCCTTTTCTTTAAGAAAAAA
>CM040618.1:7460437-7484148 GCA_022817965.1 Solanum lycopersicoides
AACAACAATGTAAGATTTTATTATTATATATATATCCTTATTTATCAATCATTTCTTAATTATATTTTATTTGTTATATTTTACGTGACACTTAATTATTAAAAGTAAATAAATTTAAGTATCACTTTTTTGACATTTTAAATTATTAACTAATGTAGTTTATAATATATTTTGATGTTTTTAACAAAAATAAAAATATATATTCAAATTTACATCGAGAATTAGTCAATTTAATCCTGATACTCGATCAGAAGATGTAGTTCTTTTTATTAATTGATTATATATATAATATATGGTGAAACGCTTGTCTAACATAAATATTATTCTCGATTAATATAGGTTAATTTAGCGTTGGAGGAGTGAAGCAAAATTTGGGATTAATGGAATGATTCTACTTGCATTGGAAGAAAATTAATATTTATGGTTGACTTTAATTTGGAGACCTTTTTAATTATATATCATGGATGATTAGTCTCTAATGTTTGCTATTTTCAAACTTTTGTACTGAAAAATTTATCCCTATAATATATTTGGTTTCTAGTTTTTATTTATCCTGCTCATTTTGATTAATCATTTTACTTTTTTTAATCTAATATTCTCATTTTCTCCTTTTAATTATACAAGACCTATCAAAAAAATGGAAAAGAAATTTATGTTTATTTAGCTTTATTAGGATAATATGATAGAAATCCGATACAAATTTCTACATTAATCCGTTTTATTTAAGAAATAAGTATTCAAATAATTTCTTCTAAAGACTCATTCAATAAATAGAGGAACACAATTTCAATAATGCTCATATGAATTGTCCTTAATTTATCCTAATACTTTCATTTAATTTAACAACTAATCAAACCAAATAATCAAGGAAAAAGAAAAGAATAGATTGAAAAAAAAAAATTCGAGAATTAAACGAGTGATCAAAACAATAGGAAAAACCATTTTGGCCAGAATAGCATTTTACCTATATTATTTTATCTTTTCAAATATTTTTTATCATTTTAGCTTTAATACCTTTTAACTAAAATGAAAAAAAAATAGTTTATTTTAAAATTAAAGAACATATTATAAATTTTTTAATTTTATGGCCATATTCTGGCCAAATTTTATGGTCATTTAACATAACCCAGAACAATAAAGCAAGATAAATTATATTTAAAGTGATAATTAATCAAATCAAGCAATCAAGATCAAAATTATGATTAGCCTTTAATTGAAATTGAAATAAGCACATGATCAAACGCATTACATTTTTTAACCAAACTACAAACGTCATGAAAAACTCTAGGAAAAGAAAAATATGAAGTATCTAAGGTCAAGAAAAATATAAGAATAACATGAACTCATGATATACCTTCAATAGTTAGTGAAATAACTTTACACAATGCATATTCTTAGATTAGATGAGAATCATTGGTGTGTTTTTTATTAGTAATTTATGAATTTTCAATTGGTTGAGATAATAGGAAGATTGTTAGTTCTTAGAGAAGTTCATGAAGTGGCTATAGTAATAGGTTTGAATATGGTGTTGATATACATGTTGATGACTTAATTAGAACTTGAGATAGTTATGTTAAAATCCAAACCATTCTTCATATGTGTATAGGGTTGTAGCGGGTGATTCATAATTGTGCATAGATGTTAAGGTTAAATCTTTAGTCTGGAAAGAGGGTTGAAAATGAATTAAGGTCATAAGAATTCTCTAGAACAAAGTTGAGTCGTTTGAATTTTGATATATAAAATTTTACTTGGGTCAACTTTAAAAGATTATATATCTTAAAATATTAACGGTTAGGTGATTCATAACTTATCGAATTAAGAATCTATGAATCTTTCTTTCCAATATCACCAAATTTACTTCATTTGGAGTAAAAAGTTGTGATTACTGATAAAGTGATTTAATTTTTCTTTCATATTGATTAAATGTTTGAGATAGATAGTGTGCTATAATTTTGATTCATTGTGATGTCCCTGATATTAGCTATATTTTTTTTTTTTAAAATTTGATAAAATTGGGATCGGTCAACGTTATTGCTGAGTACACTTTTTTTTTTAAACTCGATCTTGATTATTCAATGTCATTTACTGTTTATGTGTAGGAAAATTGTATGAAATAACAAACTATTAATTCAAACTAAATGTTGTTAGCCATAGTTTCTTTTATTTGTAATTTGTAGCAAACATTTCATATTTTTTTTGTCTCCCATTTGTATACTTAAATATACAAATGTAGGACCCATTTGTATACCAAAATATATAATTAGACCGGAATATACAAATGTAGGACCCGTTTATATACTGAAATATACAAATGTAGGATCCATTGTATACGGAAAAAAAAATGCAGGACCATTTGTATATCGAAATAATGTAGAACCTACTTGTATACCGAAATAAACAAATAGACTCAAATGCATATTTTCATGTATATGCATACCGAAATATACAAATAGACTCAAATACATATTTTTATGTATATGCATATCAAAATATACAAATTAATAGCCATAGCAAATATAAAATTTATTATGAAGCGCAATTATACAAACTAATGTTTGCTAAACCTAAAAGATTTCAGTTGAGTCATCGTAGTACCTTAAAACTGCCTGGCGCTGCATAGCCTTAAAACCGCCCCACAACCTCTCTAAGTATCGCATTTTGCTAGGACTCTTCAAAATGCTGAATGAAATCGTTTAAATCCTCCAAAAATAGTATATTTTTAAAGCATTCCATAAGAGTGTAATCTTTTTTTTTTTTTTAAAATTCGAACAACATAAGTCTATCGTCCTTTCATATTAGTTCAAAAGTGGGTAAGGATCTATTATTGATGTCCCCTTGCATAAGAATAGGGAATATACTTGATCCATCACAAAAGGTCAATAACCACTCTAAATTAACAAAAGATGGAACTATAAAATCCTGACAAAAGATTAGAATGTACTAAGTTACACATGCTTTGTGCCCCATACTGTTGTACATTTTGTTGACAAGAGGGAACTTGTAACCCTTAGGCCCTACTCTGAAAATTTTGTGCAATCTAGTTTTGAGGCAGCTGCTTTATCCAGATACCATACTAATTTCCCTTTATTTGGCTGGACCATCTTTGCAGGTGATGACGGAACGTCAGGTCCGACATCATCAATTGCCAAATGTGCAGCCTCTGCTTTGCTGCTTCCAGTTACAACCACAGCCACATTAGAAGCAGAGTTAATGACAGGCAAAGTAAAAGTAATCCTCTCCGGAGGAGGCTTAGGTGAGTCGGTAACAAAAGTTACCCATTCGTCTTTCTCATCGAGTATAGAGTGATCAGGGAATAGAGATGCAATGTGACCGTCAGGTCCCATCCCGAGTAAGATGAGGTCGAACTTGGGGCAGTCACTAACGTCTGAAACGCTGATTACACGAGTCCTTACAAGCTGTCTAATTACAAACTCATAGTCTTCAGCAGCCTTCTCAGCTGACACTGTGTCGTTAATCGAATGTACATGGCTTGGAACTATAGGGACCTGAAAAATGAAAACACAAGTGAGTATTGGCTTCAATGTACTATCATACAACCACGATTTCACCTCCTTAGTCTTCTCTTTTTTCGTTCGTTTACTTTACTAAAAGTCTATCCTTTTTTTCATTTTCTTCACCATTCGTCTCTGTACCATTAGAACAGATCGATGGGACTCGTATAACAATAGTTAACACCAGAAAAAGTATAATGGCACTACAGAATATCAAAACCTGGCCATCAAACTTCATAATTGTATTTACAATTGCGAGTCCTTTTCACGTTAAAGGATCTGTTTCCTGATTACAACAAAGGATTCAAAGTTTAAATTGTGTGGTACATAAACTAGAGAATCATATTCCTTGTAATTGAGATATGGCTAAGGTGATGACTATACTTCCATGACGTAAGATAGAAATACGATGTCAAAATACGCAAAACAGGTAAAAAAGAAAGAGGAGTATGTGATTAGGGAACAGTATAGTTTCGTGCTTAATACTTTTCCGCAACTAGCAGATCACATCAAAGTTCTCGAAAATGTTAGACATGACTAGCAGAGAAGTCTTCATGATGTTCGTAAATGACAAAAGAGATGGACATGACTAAAAGGATAACAAGAACACAAAAGCTTGGAAGATTCCCTGCATTTTCAAGCCGCATCATACGTGGACAATTTTAACATAACTAATTCTTCCACTGGGACGTTGTGATCGTACTCATAGAGTGAAATATCGAGATCTGGCTATAGTAAACTCAATATCTACTTTAAAGACCTCATGACAAAGAACACGTCTATAATGAATCACAACCCGTAAAAGGAAAGCCATTGCTTTGACAAAGAAACAGAACAGTCAATGTTAACTACTACTGAGGCTCACAACAACAAATATTGTGCAGAATAAAGCTGAAGTCGAGACGTTTACCTTAGACAAAAAACCATCTTTGGCTAACTTGTAATTACTATCAGCATGATTCTTCGCCACAACACGTTCGTCCACCCAAAATATATACCATTTGGACCAATCAACAGTCTTGCTGTAAGGGACTTCACATAGTTTTCTGCTTCCTCCAAGTTTTCAAACATATTTACACAATCTTATAGTAAAGGCAACAGAACAAATAAGAACAGATAGCGAATGTGTTTACGTACGTAATTAAGCTAATGAGGGATCCACCGGATAACGCGATGGCAAATACTCCCCTCTCTTTCACAGAAGCTTCTGAGAGTTCTGATATATAGTCTGCTAGATCAGTGCTTAGTTCATCCAAATACTCGTAAATCTTCACCTCTCTTCTATCTTCTTTAGATCCCGAAAAAGCCATCGTTCACTGCACAAATCACAACATACAAGAAGTCAACTACAATTGGGACCAAACTAGCTCATGAAGGTAGAATTGTCCAAGTCCATGTAAGCATACCACCAGTCCATTTTCCCAACTAACGTGAAACTCTAACCCACTCTAACACCCCCGTTCACGCCCAGGCCTCAATCCAAGCAAGTTAGGGTAGGATTTTTCCAGCATCCTGTAAAGATGTGACACTTAGGTCCAACTCAACCACAAAAACTATCTCAAACTAGAACCAAGTCCATATAAGCAGACCACAAGTCCATTTTCCCAACTAACATGAGACTCTAACCCACTCTTGCAGCCCGTTCACACCCAGGCCACAACCCCAAGCAAGTCGAGGTAGAAGTTTTACCGTGCATTTCTACTAGCATCCTGTAAAGATGTGACACTCCGGTCTAACTCAACCCTAAAAACTATCTCACGCTAGAACTATCTAAGTCCATATAAGCAGACCACAAATCTATTTTTCCCAACTAACATGAGACTCTAATCTACTCTAGCACCCCATTTACGCCAAGGCGCAACTAGAGTGTGGAGCGAAAGCCCAAACAAGAATGAACATGACATGACACTGATACCATGTAAAATCTGACAACTATTGTCAAGTTCATATAAACAAATCACTAGTCCATTCCCCGACCAACGTGGGGATCTAACCCACAATAACACCCCTTTCACACTCAAACAACTGGAGCGTGGACCGAGAGCCCAAATTTACCAGCTTGACGAATACATGCAGAGCAATTAGTCAAAATACAAATTTCAAGAAAAGTCTTAAGCAAAATTACAGCTTCTTTTTCTGAAAATTTCATTGTTGTTTTTGAAGTAAGTCACTAAGAAAGAGTTCAACAGTCAACCAAACATGACAATTTAATAAACAAACATAATTAATAAAATCAAACAAGTAGTGCATGTATAATTTAAAACAAACAAAAAGGAATTAAGCAAGTAAATTAAAAGTGTAAAACATAAAAGGTAACCAAAAATAAAATTAAAAAAATTCTTGGAATCATATATACATAAGAAATTAAAAAAAAAAAAAAACTGAAACCAAGACAGAGAGAGACAGAGTGTCTTACAGAGGAGAAGGAAATTAAAGAGAAAAGGGAAAAAATGGGTATCAGCAATTTCTGAATGTATATTTTATTATGTATAGATAGATATATATACATCAACACCATATGGCATAAGCTAATTTACTACTCTTCATAATGTGGACCATCAATTTATATCTAAAAGCTAACCAAAATTGTCATAAATACTACCCTCTCCGTTTTATATTAGTTATTCATAATTATAAATAATATAAACGGAAAAGGATCAAAAATACTCTTTAGCTATCTGAAATAGTATAAATATACCTTTGAACTGTATTTTGCCTCAAATATACCCTTCCCGTCAAACTATAGGATCAAAAATACTCTTTTCATTAACAGAATCTGTTAACTTATTTAGACTTTCGAAAATATTAATTACGGAGGAAAAATAACTTTTTATTTATATATCTATTTTTTATTTAATAAATAAACAAGTAATTTAAAACGAAAGAGACATGTGATAATTTGATCTTAGCTAGTAAAACAAGAAAAACATGAATATATGTTCAATACGGAATCAAAGAATCTCCCTACTTTATATTAGTTATTCACAGTTATAAATAATATGAATGATTTTACTAATATATCTTCTATTCATTTTTTTAGAAAAAGATTTTTTTTGAAATTTATAAACTTATTTAGACTTTAATAAAATATTAATTATAGAGGTAAAATGAATTTTTATTTATTTAATGAACAAGTAATTTAAAACGAAAGTGACGTTTAACAATTTGATCTTAGCTAGTAAAACAAGAAAAACATGAATAAGCAATTAACGGACCCCCAATCCACCCATCCACGCATTCATTTGTGGCACTCCTTTCTCATGGAGTGAAAAGTTCAAATCATAATTGAAACGAGTTAAATTAAAATTGTGAACAATTTTACACTATACGTCTTATATATTGGAGGTGACTTGTCTGATAACTATTTATAATAAGATAGACATTTATTATTGAACGGAAAAAAGATGATGAGCACATAAGGATTTAGGTTAGGATTTTTTTAAAAATGAATGTAAAGTAGTGATATTAGAAAATATCGATATTAAACTTATGACTCGCTAAATATACCAAATTATAAGTTTGTTTTCTTTTTTTTTTAATGTTAAATTCATATATAATTAAAAATAACTAATATGAATTATTTTTAAAAAGTTTCAAAAAAATTAAAACTAAAATTATAAAATTTAAATTTTCGATCCACCATGACACATTTCACCTGGATGTGAAATGACTTTGGGATGACATGCAAGAGAATTTACTTTGTGGGGTTCCTCGTGCGTGCATACAGCGGTCACGACAAAATAACGCACAGAAGACTCTCTCAAGTAAATGGATGATATCTATGTCGGAAAGTTGAAATTAAAGATTTATAAAATTAATAAAATTTATACAATATAAATATATATGTTTATGCACTTTTAATTTTAGGTATGCACAAGTATTAAATAATTAAATTTGTATATAATTAAATAAGTAGACATATGTGTTTTACTTGACGTTTTACTTGTAATTACATCATATGCAACATTCTATAATACGTGATGTTTTACGTGTATTATAATCGTGTAAGACACATGTGTATACAAATTTAATTTTATATAATCTTAAGTATTTATATATATATTTACACTCCAATTAACAGATATAAATGTCAATTGAACCAAAATTAATTTTTTACTTTTACACGTTTAAAAGAGCGTATATTATTATACTTTTTGTCAAGCCAGCGTTCAGATGGCAAAGTTTAGCAAATTACAATATTCAGACAGATATTGGGACTATCAATAATAATTGAAACATATATTATTCCCTATGTCTTAATTTATGTTTTTTTTTTTAATTGTAAAATTCAAATAAATTTATTTTTGATCGTAAATTTTTATATATTGAATTCGTAATTGTTGTGACTTGTAGTACTTTTTACGAAGTTTACAAATATATAAATTTTATTTTTTAAAAATTGAAGATTTCACGAGCAAATTTTTTATCAAACTTAAACTGTTTGGCTCTAAAAAACAAAAAAATATCACATAAATTAAGACAAAAAATAAATAAAACGCATCAGGTTCAGAAATTCGGAGATATTATGCCTAAAATCTTTTCGTGGAGGAAATGAAACACATGTTTTTAATTTGTACTACAATGACAAGTGATTTGGAACATTTTGTTTGAATATTTTAATATATGCAATGTGGTGATTATCTTGAGATATTAGTACTAATGTCTCACTTGTTATAATATTTTTAGTACTAATATGTCTCATTTGTTATATAATTATAACTAAAGATATGAGCTAATTCATTAGCTATGTTGAGTCAAACGAATCATTTACCTTTTATGGATATATATTGATGAACATTTTGTTTAATGGGTTCATGTGAACCTATTGCTACTTGGGGTCAATTAACAATTTGCCTTTGTTAGCTAATACAAGTTCTATGAGAGAATAGGCATGGACTTGTCTTGTTGTTTTCTATTGTGGGTGTGTTTGGTATGGAGGAAAATGTTTTCCATGGAAAATATTTTCCTAGAAAATGTTTTCCTGGAAAACAAGTAGATTTTGACTTATTTTCTCATGTTTGGTTGGTGAGTAGAAAATATTTTCCGAAAATGATTTTAAGTGTTTGATTTATTAATGAAAAATGTTTTTGAGAGACATCTTTTATTTTTACTAGAGTAAAAAATAATTTATGAAATTAAAAATATTTTTTTAAAACAAAATTATTATTTTTTTGGGATGGGGGTGGGGTGGGGTGGGGGGTTGGGGTAGTGGATGGAGGCATGGGGAGGGGTAGGAGTGAAAAAATTAAAAATTAAAGTTTATAGTATTTTTAAAAAACAAAATTAATTTTTTGGGGGGGTTGGGGGTGGGTGGGTGGCTGGCGGGGGATGCGGGGTAGGAGTTTTAAAATAAAATTTTGAAGTTGAAAATATTTTTAAAAAGCAAAATTAATTTTTTGGGGAGGGAGTGGAGTTGGGGAGGCTGGCCTGTGGGTGGGTAGTTGGAGGGGAGGGGTGGGTCAGGGATCAGATGAAAAAATAAAATTTTAAAATTGAAAATATTTTTTTTAAATTGACGTTTTTTCCCCCAAAAAAATGTAATTTGAAATTGGAAGAGAGTTTGGAAAATGTTTTCCTTAATTTTTGAAGGGAAGTCATTTTCCTTAATTTTGAAGAAAATGAGTTGATTTGGAAAATATTTTCCAAGATTTTGTCCCAACCAAACATGAGAAAATTGGAAAACATTTTCTAGAAAATGTTTTCCTTCATACCAAACACACTCTGTATGTTTGCTTTAAATGCCTTCTTGTTGTCTTTTTGTATGTTTGCTTTAAATGCATCACCCTTATAATGTGAAAATCTATTATTATGTCATTTCAATACACCATGATGATTTTCTAATATTTATATTGGAGTCTTATTAATTAAAATTTATATTGAGTGAGATCGTTAAATGAGAAGTGTTTTATATCAGAATATTTTAATACTGATAGTTCGAACTCAAAATCTATAATTATGGTTGGATGCATTCCATTATTTAAAGTAGTTTGCATCCTTACTTTAATTATCTACTTGACAAAATAGAATGAACAACTTTTTATTCTCGAATTTTCGGATTTAATTCAGTCAGCCTCATGACATAATCGAGACTTTTGATTATCGACAAATGTTTTACCAAAAAGACCTAGAGTTTTTCAATTGTTACCTAGATTGAATAAATTAGCATATCATCGCGCTACTAAACGAAGAAGTCACTATATGACTAAGACCTCAACCTTTTGATGTCATCATGAGTGTTTCTACTCTCACAAGAACCAAACTTATGCCATCTTTCATTGTGTTTATAGACAAATATCATAGCAACCATCATTTTCTTTAGTTCATCCCCACATACACCATCAATGGAAATAAAAGAACAAAATAAAAACAAAAACAAAAAATTAGAGGAGGAAAAAATTATGAACACATCAAAGGTTTTGGAATCTGATCCATCATTTTCAAAAAAATTAATGGCAAAATATAGAGGATAAAAAAATAAAGTATATTATGTATCTTCATTTGTAATATCATTATAGAGAATACTATAAACTATACGATGATCATATAATACCTAGTTTTTTCTAGCTCTTTTCTTCTTAATGCTTGCTAAGTAGTAGAGTTTTATTATTACAATAGGATCGGTAAGGTAAGGTCTAGTCCCCTTGCTTGTACTCTTCTTTGAAGGTTCTTTTATTTGTTAGTGAAAATTTCTTGGTTACTATATATATATATATATATATATATATATATATATATATATATATATATATATATATATATATATATGATTCCCAATAAATTAAAACCCCACAACATGACATATCAAGACTAATTCCTACCCCAGCTTCAAGAATCTAACAAATTATATCAAGTCCTTCCATCTATTTTTATTTTTGTCTATTTTATGATGGAGACTTTGTAATGTCTACTTCATTTTGGAAAGAGAAAATGTGAGCTATGAATAATATCTTTTGGCTTTTGATATTTTACCTATTTGTTCAAACCCCTTTTGCATAATTCAAACAAGTTTTGCTTTAGATTCTATTGGTCTTGCACTTAAATGGAAAAAGAGTTGTTCTTTTCTTTAACTATTGTCTATTATTTAGCTGTCCATTATAAAGTTTCCTATATCATTGTTGTCACGGAAAGACGTAATCTTAGAAATAAAGAATACCCAATTTAATGTGGAAAAACCCTTCAACTCACTTCCAATAATATATAACTCATGCTCAAGTGTTTAAAAATAACTCTCACTCAATTTGGGATAATTACTCAAAAGATTCTCTTAAAAGAGGTAACACTCAAAAATCCTCATAAACTCATTTAGAGATCAATGTTTCTCTCATTTTAAATGTAAAAGTATTACACTTGGGAATAATTAGTTCCCTTATAGCACTCATTTTAAAACATGAAAGACAACTCTCGTCATTCTCATACTCATTTACTCAAGTCTTAATTCAAGTTATAGATAATTACAAGAGACTTCTCAAAATGACTCAAACGGGACTTCTTAAACTTTCCTCTTAACTTTACTTTAATTTGAAATGTCAACCAAGAGATGTGATTAGGATATGTAAGATCTCTCAAGGATTAATGAAGGTTTAGACAATGAATATCAAGAAGAGAACATAAGTAGGATTTGAGGAAACACACACGGAAAGAATTAAGGACGGAGAGGCAAGTAACCTAGCGACCCTGACGCGGGGTGCCAACTCCAAAATTACTAGGCAGTAGTTGGGGCGCACTGCTGGCTCGGTGCGCCAGGCCCCAGACTACTTACTAGTAGTTTGGGCGCGATGGTGGCGCGACGCCTCACCTCTCTACTCAGATTTTGACTATTTTTCTTGCTAATTTCAAGGCCTAACTAATCTAGAATCGAATGATTTCCTTCCAAATCTTTTTGATTCATAAATCCAACACAATTTTAGTGATATCCCACCAAAGTCCATCAAGAACAACACTTGTTTGCAAGACCCTCACTTCAAGAACTCAATACTTCCATTGTTAAGGAATGTGGGTTAAAACTCAAGAAACTCAATCAATCTACTTCAAGAACGAATTCATTGATGAAATTTCACGTAGGGTTTAGAACAAGTACAATCACTATGAGAAGCTTACATACCTCGAAGAACACTTGTTCTTGGCGAAAATCCCCAACCCTTGAATGAATGTTTGAAGCCCCTTCAATTTTCTCCTCTTGAACTTGTCCCTAAACACTTTTGGAATGTCTTTATTAACTTAGCGTATGATTAGACCATTAACTTTTTTATCGGATGTCCCCGAAGGGACATTAGACCATTAACTTGGGTGGGTAAAACATGGGTAGGACTTTAGGGGTAAGTAAAAGACCAAAATACCCTTTTCTTAAATGGATGGATAGCCTTAACTAGAGAGGCTCCGCTCAAACGGGCATAACTTTTTACTCCTAGCTCAATATTTAGCAAACTCGGCTGCGTTGAAAAGAGGATTCAAAGATCTTCGATTTGATACCTCGTGGGACATCTAAATTTTTATGTGCTAAAATTTATATCACTTGAGTTGAACAAAAACTAAAAATGGAAGTTTAACTTGTACGAATCTCTAGTTGGATTTTCAAAGTATGATATGTTACAAAAACATAAAGGTAAGTCTTATAAAATTGTGGTAAGACTGACTTTATTGTATGGGGCAAAGTGTTGGCCAATAAATAACTTTCATATTCAGAAAATGCAAGTGGCGGAAGAATATTGAGACAGATGCATGGGCATACTATGACAAACAAGATTAGAAATGAGAATATCCACAACAAAGTAGAGTGACATTCAAGGTGGAAAAGTTGAGGGGAATAAGGTTGAGAGCGTTAGGGTATTCAGAACTATGTTGCTGATATTATGGTTATATGTATTACACAGTTTTTATTAGTTGTCATGTTTTCTTCACTATCACTTTTTCTTTCCATAACTACTTTGAGTTGCTTCTCTTCACTCGAACGTCTTTCAGAAATAAGTTTTCTACATCCAAGAGGTAACGTTAAGGTGTGTGTACACTATGTAAAGTTAAGGTGTGTGTACACTATCTCCTCCCCAGACCTAGTTTATGAGACTTCAGTGGATATGTTATTATTATAATGTAATTCATAGAAGGAAAAAAGAACCAAATTAGCCAAAAGAAAGTTCAAAAAATAAGAGATCTTAAACCCAACTAGGAACTTGAGAACTAGGACCTCGACTAGGAGACTCGACCAACAAAGTGGGACCCTAGATCCAACTTTGACCTCGACACAAAATATGCCCCAAATTTGGCCCCAACCCATATCTTGAGACCTGGGATTCAACTATTACATTAACATAAGATTTGTGTTTTGACTCCACCCCTAATCTAGGATCTGACTCGAACTCGAAATTTGAGCTCAACTCAAAAATCAACTCAACCACAACTTAAGACTTGAGCTCAAGCTGAAATTCAGTCCTATATTCAAGACCCGAGACATAACCTCGGTCTGAGACTTCGAACCATGAACCAAGGCTTAACTCGAGACCAAAGATCTGACCTCAACCTAAGACTCGATATCCAACCCTAGCCCTAAGAAGTACGACCCAACTCCAACCTCAATTGAGACACAACCCTGACCTAAACCGAGGACTAGAGACCTAATCCCAACCTTAACAAGAGACCAAAGACCCAAACCCAACCTTGATTTAAAACTTGAGATCTGACCCCCAACCTAAGATTCGAAACTTGAGACCTTACCTTGATCCTTACCCCGATCTAGTTACAGAGATTCAATCTTGATTTAAGGCTTGAGATCTAAGTCTAGCTTCGACCTTGATTTGGGACTTTAGATTCGACACCCACCTCTATATAAGACCCAATACCCGATATTGAACCTTGGTCTGAGACCCACTACACAATATTCAACCCCACCCGAGGCTTAACATGACCCAGTCAGGGATTCGGGACTTGATTTCGACCTTGACTTGAGACCGAAGACTCAATATGATCTGAGATTTGAACCTGATGGATATGATGAAAAATATTTTGGCAAAATTTGCGATTTAATCATGATATAAAACGAGTTGAAATTGAGAATAAAAATGGGGCTAAGTTGACAATCTTTTTTAAATGAGTAATGCATGGATGGGTTAAAATTTATTCAATTTCGAATCATCTTTAGTCCAACCCATAAAAATCTGAACATATTGGGTGGGTCTATATTTTTGGGCTCAATTATAAGTTATTTTTATCTCCATAACTTGTATTTAACACATCGATAACTATTTAATTTTTTCAACTAGTTTCATTTAGATATTCGAACTACGATTTGTTTCAAGTAAATATTTGAAGTTCCTATTATACATTATAGATTCAAGTTTTGAATTTTTTTTGTGTTTGTTCTCAAGTGTTTATTACATAAATAACCACATAAAATTTGTCATTTCTTTTAATTATACATATCATTGTCAATGTGGAACAAATTATCATGAGATTTTAATACTTATTTATGCTAATTAAATAATTAAAAAAGATGACATTAGTTAACTTATCTATGTAATTAGCATTTCAGAACATTCACATTTTTTCTTAGAAAAGTTAAACCGAAAGTGTTTAATCAACAAATATCAAGGACTGCATGTTTTGTTCTAATGAGGATGAAGAATCGGGGGTTTAAGGGAAAATGGGTGTGTTCAATATATGAATGAATTTTATTTAAATCTAAATTAAAAATGTGACAAATCATATTATCATAATAGGTCATATACTATTTTAAAGAGCAAAATTTGAATTCAGTTGTTTGAGGGGTATTCTTTAATCCAAAAATTAAAGGTTGAAATATTGTTTGATCTAAAAGTTGAAGGATGTTATTTATGAATAATTTTTCATACATTAGGGATACTATTGAGTATTGACTCTTTTTTGTCGTATAAATTAATTTAAGATCGTTATATGAATTTTATAAACTTAGTGGGATTCTCCGGGTAATTGTTGTTATTATTATTATATAAATCTCATAAACCTCAAATTCCAAAATCGTTTTATACATATGATTACATCATAATATACTTTGTGATACAAATATGACTCAAAGTGGAGACTAGTAAGGCTTTCGTTTTAGTAAAAATTAGGCAAATCACATAATCTAAGATAGAAATTATTTTTTATCCCTATTCTTTCACTAATTACCAAAAATCTCTTTTTTTATATTATTTCGGATACATAATATTGCAGACCGATACTTTAATTTAAACGAACGGATACTTAAATTTTTAAAAGTTGTTAACAGTTACTACGTAAAAAAGGGATTAAAAATAATAATTATAATTAACCCCACGAATCACGCGTACATTTAACAATTCTAAAGCAATCAGTTTTCATAAACCTCTAACTGAATTAAATTTTTTGGATTTCAAATTTTTCTTAGAGAAAACAGTGAAAGTTTGATTCAAACAATTTTGGAACGCAATTTTGTGAAGATTCGAAATGAATATTTTGATCTTGTTAAAGCATTCAGGGTCATGAGAAAGTGATGTTAGATACGAGCGATACAAAAGTGATGGGATAGTTATGAAGGTTACAGAAGTGATCGAATCTCAAATTCGCCATTGATACGACAGACCAGATGGCTGGAGGCATCCGACGATCTATCAATCCCCGTTAATCGATGTTCAAAACAACATGAGAAGATCTATCAACTATGGTTCATTGCTGTTTTCGGTAAAAAAATTTTAATGTTTTTGTCAAATAAGATCAAAACTATATATTTTTTGAATGATGGGGCTGTTAATTTGGTACAGATGGAGATGAACGTCTAACTAATGGAGATGTCACCAAGTTCTTTGTCATGTTCAATTTACCTCGACCAAAACTCAAGCATGTTCTTTCCTATCTTTTCATGTTTGTCAATTCTTCAATCATTAGAAACTTTGATCAGTCCTAATTCAAAAAACACCAAAAAATGACATTTCATTTAATGTATCATTAATTTATTTAATTTTTGCAGGTTGTTGCATCATCTGAATTTATTTTTTTACTTTATAAATCTGGAAGGAGATACATTCTTAGCCTTGAGTGAAAGTATGTAATCGAGGGAGATTTCAACTAGACGGAATAAATTGTGCACACACAATTGTTGTTTCAAAGAGCAACATATTACAAATATGCATCTCCACTATTCTGATTACTATATTACATGAAATGTGTAGCAGATACATTAATACATAAATCTCACTACTTTAGATCCTAATATTAAGATTCACAATAGTTTGTAATATTACTTTATATATCATATTTTGATCGCAAGATACATGTATCTAACAGTTTTAAAAGTCAAGATACACAAGTTGTTGTGAACGTTGTGGACAAGAATGTCACAACTGTAAGACTTGTATTTTTTCACAAAGGAGAATGAATCATTGAATTTAAACAAGACATTGATGTTTATGTTGAATAAGTTTTCAATTTGCACTGTTATATTTCAATAAAGCAACTTGAATTGTTAATACTGTGAAGTATCGATACAATATATGCGAGTTTTGCTATTTTATATAAAAATTAGTTCAATTTTATGGGTAAATAATTTGTTCGATACATAACTATCTTATGTGAATTTATAAGTATTGATAAAATTCATAATAAGTTATCTAATAATAATTTATGTGAATGTGATACATAATTATGTATTTTATATCTATTGATAAGACTCATATCTAATGTATAATATACATTAAGTGAAAGATTGATTATGTGTTTCTGAACTTTTCTTTTGTATTATGTTCAACTGGTGGTAAACACCACATACACATAATGTATCAAACAACATCATTTTCTTTTATATACAACTGATTAAAATTAGTTATGAATCTTATACTTATGTTTTTGAACTTCAAATAAATAATATGAAAAAGTTAAATATCAGATGATATATTATGTATCGACACCACTATAATTAAACCACAAAATATAAAAATTCACATGGAATCAATAACAAAAAAATATTTAAATTCAAAATATGACATGAAATAGTTTTTAGAGTAACACTCTAAAACCTAAGTAAAATTATCTTAAAAATAAAAACAAAACATCAAAGGGTCTCTATTCATCGATACATAATCACTATTTGACAAGAACCAAATCATCTTGTTGCGGTGGAGTGAAGCGAGCCTTGGGCTTTATAGGATCATCTTTATCACTAACATAGTCTGACTTTCATTTGAGTATATTATCTCCACAATAATGCTTCATATCTTGTGCGAAGATATTCAGCTCGAAAACCATTTGATGGGATGTTTGTTGATTTCGTCACTTTGGAACTCAGCAAAGACAACTATAAAAAGTAAATCATCACGAGAAAGCCAAGTTAATCATATGGTACATAACTGTAACTATAAAGTATCTTAATGTTTAGTTGATACAAAAAAGAGTAACTGAAAATGAAAAATAAACAGTCATCTTATATACATTAATGTTCATGTCATTTGATACTAAATAAGAACAAACATTATACAAATTTTATTAGTCGTTATATCAAGTGACAAAAAAAGAAACAGGCCAAAATGATCCTTAAAAAGGTATATTAGATACATTAATGTTCATGTGCAACACATAAAAGGTACACAAATACACAAATTTCATTAGTCGTTATATAAAGTGACAAAAATATAAACAAGTCAAACTGATACTTAAACAAGTATATAAGATACATTAATGTTCATGTGCAAAACATAAAAGTATCACAAATTGCAATATTCCTTGTGTACAGTGAAATAGTTAATACTTTATGAGTTCTCTTCACTTTTAGATACATTAATGTTCATGTATATTGATACTAAATAACACCTATGCAATGTATATTGAAAACACCTATAGGCCAAAATGATACTTAAACAAGAATATTAGATACATTGATGTTCATGTTATTTGATACTAAATAACAACAAAAAATAAAAGATACACAAATTACATTATTGCTTATGTGCAGTGAAATAGATGATACGTAAATAAAAAAATAAGAATCATCGAACTAAGAAAGAAAAAAGATACGAATATGAGTGAAATTGTACATACCATGGGTAGTGTTGGTCGAATAATGGGAGGTGCCACCTTTATACCCCTTTTCTTTGGGGTTTTTAAATCTTTCTAAGTAGATGCATGTTTGTTCTTTACAGATTTTCTCTTGCTAGAACTTGGATTTATCATGACTATCGGATCATGTGACTTTTTACAACTCAATTCTTTGATGTTTTCGATTCTGAAACAAAAACTAGAGATTTGTTAGAAGTCAGATAGATATTGTAAGCCAAAACAATAGATACACAAAAAAGTGAAAAAAATGTGAAAATCAAAATGTGAAAAAAATGTGAAAATCACTTTGTAGCAATAAATACCTTTCGGTGTGCGAAATGTGGTGAGTTATTAATCCTTTGGTGCCATGCGGATTTGATTATAGCCGGAAGAACCATCCATAAACGACATCGCTTCATAACCAGTGATGGCATCAATCATCTACTCTGAAATTGGAAGAGGAAATTCATCTTTAGGGCATGCATTATTGAGATCTCTAAAGTCAACACAAACTCCAATTTGACCATTCTTCTTTCTCACAGGAACAATGCTTGAAATCCATGTAGGATATTTGACCTCACGAATAAATCCCGCCTCAATAAGTTTGTTAACTTCATTTTTTATCAACGGAACCAAGTCTGGCCTAAAACGTCTTTGAGCTTGATTAACAGGAGGATCACTATTTTTGACTGCCAACTGATGGACCGCTACTTTAGGATTCAATCTAGGCATTTCTTTATAACTCCAAGCAAAGACATCCCTGTTTTCTTTGAGTATATTTATATAAGCTATTTCTTCATATACTTCAAGAAATGCACTCAAGTAAGTTGGCCTTGGGTCTTCATCGGTGCCAAGGTTAACTTCCTTCAAAGGATCTATTGTGGTCTTTACACCTTCTTTAAGTTTTGATGGAGCATCTCTAGTATCTTTCTCTTCCAAAGATCATTGTCATTGACACATATATGACAACATGAGACAATATCTTCTAACTCTTCATCGTTCTTCATTTGAGGCGACGAATCGTACTCATTTTAGACTGTAACATGATTTGATGAACCTACACTTTCTTCGTTTTTCTCACGCTCCTTGGTGTAAACCACAATGTGAGCCTTTGCCTTGAGTTCCTCCTTACACGAAATCACAAGTTTCACTCGTTGCCTCATTCTAGAAGGAATCAAACTTCTAAAATCCTTTCGAATTAAATGTGAAGTAGGCGTTGTAACTTTTAAATAACTCCTTAGATTTTTGTTATTCTTCTTCAATGGACCTAACCTCTCAAACACAGAAGTTCTTGCAGTCGCTTTCCCAAGTCGATCAAAGATGGAAGGCCTTTTATTAGGAGCAGTGACATCATCTTCAAAAGTTATATGATTATTGCTTGCCCTTCTTATGGAGATGCGAACTGGTGGTGGTTGGTTATAGCCTAAACCTTCAAGTGCTTGCCTGGTTTTATCTTCTGATGGGAGTTTTCCTAACACCACTGATGGCTCATTGGGGTTGTATCCGGCCTTTGTAAATAACTTGTAAGTATTAGGATCAAAACCTTCACTTGTGCGTTTTGCAGGTAGTGTCATAACTCGCACCTGACTTTGAGTGATTGTCTTCCCTGGCGGTTTTGAAGACAAGTTTATTACATCAATCTGTGTTTAGTCCTCTTAATGTATCTTCTTGAAGGTGAGATGATTTGACTTCTTCTTTCTTTACTTCTGAAACATAGCGTAGTCCAGAAGTCAGTTTCTTCTTTAGAGACATGATCTTCCCTTCAGTAAGATTAGGACAAAGTTCTTTAGTGTCAACTTTTGCCTTTCCAACAGCCGCATCAACTCTTTTGCTCGTGATTTTGTCAGACTTGGTTGATTTGACATCATTAGATTTTGCCTTTTTAACAACATAACCCTTCAAATAGAATTTTGCGTCAGCAAAGTGTGTCTCGACTTCGGTGAAAGAATTATCATTCGCAACTATCTTTCTTTCAATTCCGCCTTCAAGATACTTCAGACATTGATAGTAAGAAGATGAGACGATCCTATTCTCATGTACCCAAGGCCTTCCAAGCAATATATTGTACGAGGTCTTTGCATCTATAACGTGTATCCATGCGTTTGATCGCATCTTCCATTTGGATTTCTAATTTAATAGAGCTTATGGACCTCTGCCCCTCTTGATTGAATCCTTGTATCAACAAACGACTTTCACTAAGTTCTTCAGTCGCGATACCGAGTTCCTTTAATGTGTGGATAGGCAGAATGTTGACTCCAGATCCTTCATCTATTAATATTCTATTTATCTTCTTTTCTAGTACGTAGCCCACCATATACAAAGGACGATTATGTAGTGTTTCCCCAAACAACAGATCATCGTCTGTGAATGTAATTTTTGTATCACATACGTGTGCTTCTTGGGAAGAAGGTTCAATAGGATTTTCAGATGATGAAGGAGACATCATTGACGAGATTTCCTTTGTTGGCTTTTCTTTGCTACTATGAGACACTTTTGGTGAGGCTTCTAGCTTTGTTCCTTCTTCTTTGCCAGTTAGAGACACTTTTGGTGAGACTTCTATCGTTGTTCCTTCATCTTTGCCAGTTGGAGACACCTTCATTATTGCTTCTTTATCAACATTAAAACATGATGCCTCGATATTTTCTTGAGTAGACTTTGTGCGCAACCAACTTGGTAAGAATTCCTCTAGAGTGACAAGATGTCGGGGTTTTTGGTAGTGATGCATTTCTACCTTTGCCTTTTTGGGGGGCTTGATTGATTTTTGCTTCACCAGTTTCTTCACCATCTTCCTTCTAATTGGTTGCTCTAATGATTCCTTTCGTGAACTTGACTTGTTGCGTCTTCTCTTAGTCACAAGAATCCAACCTTCATCAGCATCTATATCAGCTTGAGACTTCTCTTTCTCTAATGAGTCGTATTCTTGCTTTTCAGAGACACATATTTGGACCGGATCGAGTGAGCCGAATGTGACAGAGACTTGGTTAGAACTGACTTTCTCATCATCAAGGACAATCTTCTTTTCTCTAACAAATAGCATAACTCTATCCTTGAAGACAAAACACTTTTCAAGAGGATGACTCACAAGTCTATGATACTTGCAATAATTTGGGTCATCACCTTTCCCAGCTTTATTAGGTCGCTTCATCTCTGGTAACTTGATGAGCTTTAACTCAAGCAACTCTTCAAAAATATCAGAAACGTCAGAATCCAAGAAGGGGTATTTCTTTTCTTGCATCTCTCTTAGGATCGACTTTTGGTTCGAACGTGCTTGAAGATTCATTATCACATTTTGCTTTGTGCCCTCCTTCGTAGTAAACTTTGCGGGAGACACATTAACATTCATGGATTCTTTGTTGTCACTCCTGGGCACAAATTTACTCCATCTCCTGGGCTCCTGCTTGTCTCTTCCTATGCGAGGATCGTGGAAAAAATTTATATCTTTCCCAGCAGATGAAATGCTCAACTCCATATCATGAGTGCGAGTAGCTAGATCTTCGAAGGACTTTGGTTTTATTCCTTGTAAGATGTAAAGAAGCTCCCAATGCATTCCTTGAATACACAGTTCTATTGCAGAAACTTCAGTAAGCCTATACTTGCAATTCAGGCTCGCGTTCCTCCATCAATTTATGAAGTCTATGACCGGTTCGTCCTTTTTTTGGCGGGTATTCGTGAGTTTTATCATACTCACTGTACGCCTTGTGCTGTAAAAGCGATTGAGAAACTCGTGCTCTAGTTGTTCCCAACTATCGATAGAATTAGGCTCGAGATCCGTATACCAATCAAAGGCATTTCCCTTCAGAGAGCGGACAAACTGTTTGACAAGGTGGTCTCCATAGGTCCCATCATTATTACATTTTTCCACAAAGTGGGCAACATGTTGCTTTGGATTTCCTTTGCTCTCGAATTGTTGAAACTTGGGAGGTTGGTAACCAGCACGCATTTTGAAGCTATCAATTCTTGCAGTGTATGGCTTGGCATACATATGAGAGGACTTGGTAGAGACTTCATACTTGTATTTTATAGTGCCTTCAATGAACTCCTTCAAGCGATCGAGTGGGATCATCCCTTTGGAAGAAACTGGCATCTCATTAACAAGCGGTGCCTTCTTCGCAGGATCTCCAATCTCTTGAACTTCAACACATTTTCCAGGCGCATGACTCATTTCTCCATCTAAAAGTCCTTCCAGTCGATCCATCAACTTATCAATTCTAGACTCTTGGTGTTGTCAATCATTCAACCAACTTTGTCAGACTTACGAGTTGTTTCTCAAGGGAAGAAGAAGCAGTCAATATTGTTTGCATGATCATTGGAGATGTCGGAGAGTAGCATGGATTATCGCGTAAGTTGATCTTCAGTGGACTCACGTTACACGATGCACGTGGAGATGATTCATTGGTTGAATCATAACTCTTCCTTGTCGTAGAGTTCTTGGAACCAGATTGCTCAAGTAGAGCCAAGGTCTTCTTGATTTTTTCAGCAACACTGCTTTCCCCTTCTAAAGCATTTGTAGAGGAAGTTGATCCTTTTGGATTTGCAGACCCAAAAACTGAAGTTGACGCGGACGACACTTGAAGTGTTTGTTATCCTAGCATAGCAGCTTTGCTCCTTGTAACAGCTCCAAAACTTCCAAAGGTAACACCAGAATGTCTTCAACTTCAGTAGAGAACTTGGAGCTAGTGGCCTTAGAGGCAGTTGATTGAGAGTTGTTCTTCATGGAAGTCATCTCGATGTTCTTTAAGGCTTGAAAAGTTGAGATGAGAGGTAGAGATTGTCCCACTGGGCGTGCCAAAATTTGTAGACAAAAAAATTTGCGTTGAGAAAATAATAATCAAGAACGGAAGATTATAGCAACAATCGATTTATTATTTCAAATGTGAGCGTTACAATCTCTAGTATTCCTTTGAATTCGTCTTTTCAAATATAATTCAAAGGCTTTAAAGCTTGATCTTGAACTTGGGATTTATCTTGATCTTGATCTTGACTTGAACTTTATGTTGAACTTTATCTTGATCTTGAACTTGAAGTTGAACTTTATCTTGATCTTGACTTCTAATTGAATTCAAGGGCTTCGAGCTTGATCTTGAATCTGGTGGTCTTAATCTTGATCGTTCTTGAAACTTGAATGCTTGAATCTTTAAACTTGTAGAGAAATCTGCAGCTTTTTATCCACGAGCTTTCTCTAGATTCTTGTTTAGAATTCTTGGTCCTCTTTTCTGAATTATGAGACCCCTATTTATAGTTTTTGAATAGAGGAGTTGCGATTGGAATATGACTCCCTTCGACCAATCAGATTTAAGTGAAATATCATATGGGCTTTATGGAGCGGGCTTTAATTAAATTCATATTTATCCGAATTTAAATAATTAAATCAATTATATTAATCCATAATATTTATTTGGACTAATGTATTTATTAATTTAATATAATTCAAATCATTTAATCAATTTATATTTAAATAAATTAAAAATAATTACAAAAGGAACTAATGAAAAAGTTAACAAAGTTTAAAAATGTGAAAAATATTCATTAGGATGGGGTATATTTAAATAACTTTTTATATTAAAAGTATGAAAAATATAGATTTTAGCTAAAAAAATAATAATATAATTTTGCTTAAACTAATTGAACACATAAAATTGATGGATATATTCAAAATAAAAGACATATTTATCTATTATTGTCTATTTATCTTTCGATAACTATCAGCAATTTTGAATGATCAAATGCGGAAAGATAACTAGTTAGGTAACTCATATTTTATCTACAGATATTAATATTTTTATCAATTGAAAATCAAATATTACAGATCTAATAAATTATTCTTTCAATCCACTTAAATATGGGCAAATTGACTAGTTAATAAAAATGACCTCATTTTTCTAATGCTAATTCCAATTAATATCAAATGAAAATAAAATATTTCTGAGCTACCTCTTTTATATTCGATAAAAAACAAATTGTCTATTTGATTGCCGTTTGATCAGTTAATACTTTTTTCTACTTTTTAAAAAAAAAAAAAAAATTCTTATAATATTATTCGGCAATCATTAATTTTGTCCTAATTCACAGGACAGGGTCTTGCTTAGCCATGTAAAGCGACAATATTAAAGTAACAAAAATAATTTTTAATGGTAATAAATATATACATTAATATAAGAAATTAATTATAAAAATCTCACCTTT